>VXAL01017144.1:44707-130434 GCA_013399475.1 Chauna torquata | reverse complement strand
CAGGAGGCTTACAAGAAGATGGAAAGTGACTTTTTACTCTGGCAGATAACGATAGGACAAGGGGGAATGGTTTTAAACTAAAAGAGGGGTGATTTAGATTGGATGTTAGGAGGAAATTCTTCACTCAGAGGGTGGTGAGGCACTGGAACAGGCTTCCCAGAGAAGTTGTGAATGACCCGTCCCTGGAGGTGTTCAAGGCCAGGTTGGATGGGGCCCTGGGCAACCTGATCTAGTGGGTGGCATCCCTGCCCATGGCAGGGGCTGTGGAACTGGATGATCTTTAAGGTCCCTTCCAACCCAAACCATCCTATGCTTCTATGATAATGTAGCCTTTACTAGAAATGCTAAGAGTACTGGCATTGAAATAGGGGGAACAGGAAGGGACAGCTATCTGACATGGTGAAGGATCCCATGGCAGCACTGTAATTACTGTGCACAGGATACCACCTGATATGAAAGCAATTATCATCAACACTTCCAGGTCCCATCCAACAAACCTCTTGCTGTGTTGTGCTCTGCACAGCCTGGCCCAGTCACACTCTGCATAACCCCGCAGGTCCCACCATACCCTTGGACTTAGTCCTTCCATCTCTCCCTGGGGCCATAGCCAAGCATTTGCACTGCTAAGTAGTGAGCAAAGCTCAGGGCTGGGATACTCCTTCACTCCTCTCTGCTCAGTTTACACACTCCTCCCTCTTCCCTCCTAAGCCCAGAGAAGAAGACTCTCTACTCATAAAAGGAAATTTTAGTACTATATCCATAACAGGTTGCTGCTGTGCCTTGTACTGAACTGAGGGGCATGCCAATGGGACCTGTAAATCACCCCTTGTATTTTGATGCAGTTCCTAGAGCAGCTGTGCCAGTGAGGCTGCCTGTGACCTCTCCATCAGACACACTGCTTTAGGGGTGTCCTAGCAGAGGACACACACTGGTTCAAAGAGACATCACCCATGATACCAAATGATATCAGGTTTTATTTACAAGGCTTCCTTCTGTCACTGTGCATAGAGTATTTTATATCAGCTACCCTACTCTGTTCGATGGGTTTGTATTGCTGTCAGTAAATACTGGAGGTAGCCCACCAGTGTCAGGCATTTGTGGAAAAAGTTGCACAATATTTGTTTCCACTTTCTAAATACATCTGCTCTGAGCTCTGCTTGGTGCCAGCATGGTTTGCAAAATTAGGCCCAGGGGATCTATGAACTCAAAACTGCACATGCTTTTATAAATACTAAGTTTTATAACAGGCTTATACAGCAGCTAATACCCATCTGGATTATGGATGGATACCAGTATTTGTCAGAAGCATGACATTGTTGTCACCTACAAAAGCACCCTTTTAGCAGGATTGGTTTTCTGTCTCCTCTTTCTCTCCCCACTACTGCACTGCACAGCACACTCTGTTGTACACAAGTTGTAGACCTGAGTCACTCAGGGCTGCTGACACTAAAAGTTACAGAGGATTAGGATGAAGTGGAGCAATGCACAGTGTAGCATAGACATAAGGCTGCGGTAAATCAGACTGTATTGCTTTTCTCTTTCATGACCATTTCATACATGCCTTATACAGAGAGGTGCCTGAAATGATTTCGGAGATTTTGCAACGCGGCATACAAATGCAGAAAAGAACGAAATTCACTGAATGCTGAGGTGTAGCCCACTTCGCAGTCACCAGAGGAGCTTGCAAGCGTAGGGTCTCCAGTGATTTCACAGCAATAGCAGTGAACTCTCGGGGGGGCTTCGACAGAAATCTCCAGACCCTCTGAGATGTGCAACACACTGACAAGACAAACAGAGACAGCACCATCACGCGACTTTCCATCCCACAGCTCTGTGTCTCCAGCATCACTTTCATAGCTTTAAAGTAGCCTACTTTAAGGACTGTGATCGATAACACAATCTGTCAAATGAAGTCAGTTCAGCCCAGGTTTGGCTATCATCTGTTAACTTTACATTGGGGATGGGATCACAACAGCTAACATGATGCTTCATGATGCCTAATACTTCAATATGTTTCATTTCTACTGATATTGATTGGGAGAGATACAGAAGGACTGCAAAAATCATCTGGAGTGTTGGTCCCAGTTATGTGCTATTACAAGGCACCTAATCTGTTGAGTGCCTGTGAAGAAACTGAACAAAATCATGTTCCTAAGCTCAGGATACATAGTGCCAGCCACTGTTATAAGATACAATCAAGATTAATATATTCTGAAATATATATACATGCTGGATTTCTTTTGGTGGCTAGGCTTTAATTTATTTGGAGGGAGAGGGGGACAGCTTGCCTCCCAAGGTGTCATATTCAATTTCTGCAGTTTCTGGCAGTCACAGTGCTGCTTTTTATTGGATGAGTGCTCATTTCACTGGGATGAACATAAAGCGATCTTTGGAATATAAGGTACAGATGTGTGCAACAGGAGCACAGTAAATGCTGATTTTGATGCGCTATACTGTATAATGCTGAAAGATTCTCTGTACTTCAAATGGATAAGATGCTTCAACAGGTAGTAGAAGTGTCAAAGGAAGAAAATTAAACGGACAAGAGCACCCATTATGTTTTACTATTATTATGTTATGTTAGTATTATTACACAATATTATTTGTATTTGGGTTTCACCTGAAGATTCTGGGTGAAGTAGTAACACTATAAGGCTAAATCTAGGAAGGGGAGCTGATGAGGTTGCTGAGCAGCTCCAAAGCAAGGCAGATTCACAGTGCAGCATGAAGACCAAAATTGGTCTTATCTGCCTTCACTTCTTTCGCACCCTCAAATGTTAATGGCTAGTGTGCTCTCTCTCTTTTGTTTCTGTCTGAAGACTGGAGTACAGACTGTGTCAGAGCAGTGTGTACCCAGACGAAACACTGCTAAGCCTTGATATTAATATTAGATTTGTGGTCCTTGTGGGTGCTTGTGGAACTACCTGTGAAATTTCGCATAGAAACAATTGGTGGATTATATGAGGCAAAGGTTATGCATTTACCCCAGCTTTCTAGTTATTCTTCCTCCCTCCCCAACAAGTATTCAAAATTACTAATATAAATGTCTGAGTAAATGTATGTAAAATTATATCCAAAAGGACTACATTCAAAACATTAAATCATGAAGCCAAGCACTTCAGAATTAGAAAATACAAGAATTATGCTTGTCCACGTAACTTCACTTCCCAGCTCCTTCCACTTTCCCTGTGTCTGTACTGAACTGGATAATTTCTACTTTTTTTTTGTTTGTTTGTTTTTTTCCTAACAGGAATCTCTGATTTGTACACTAAATAAATATTTATATTTTCTTTTTTTTATTCAGTGCAGTTGTCCTGAGCCTTCTACAGTTCATACGATCAAAATATGCAATAGTGGAAAAGTATTTGCTTCCTCCAGGCTACCTCCGTGGCATTTTCCCTATAGCATCTGCCTTGGTGTGTCAAATATCTTTAATGCAAATCAACAGTTTTAGCAGCACCCGTGGGGATCTGGGTGGAAACGAGTGGTGAGTTGAGAGGACGTGAAGCCTGTGGCCAGAGCATGGGAAGTGAGTGGGAAGTGGGCAGCGAGCACAGCAAATGACAGGCTAATGGAAAACCAGCCCACACCATCTGAGGCCCCAACCCCACAGAAACCCAAAGGAAGCAGCTCCTTTCCCCTAGTCCCAGCCACCCTCACACGCTGTCCTGACAGCATGTACTGTCTGCTGCCCACGGAGGAGGTACACACCTGTAAGCCACCTGATCGTCCTTCTCTGCGTCCAGCTTGAGCAAAAGAACATTTAGATTTGCAAAAGGAAACAGCAAGGTCCCCTAGACCATTGAACAGACCCACTGAAGGAACAGCGGCATCAAGCAGTTTGTTTCAAAACAGGGGGGCTACAATATCAAAAGAAGTCTCTTACACAAGTCCAGCTGGAATGGAAAAGAGATTTAGGAAGGCATTATGACCTCTGTTGTAACACTGTTGGTGCAATATAGTTGCTCTGGTCTCCTGCAGTTCATGGAAAACACGAGTCCTTCTCCTGGCAGTCCCGCGTCACAGGTATAGAGGATCTTGCTGTTGCACCCTACATGAAGAGAAGTTTTAGATTTGACCCTCTGGGACCTGCTTTGTCACACAGCAATATTATTGCCATCTCTACTCCTGACAGCATAGTTCAGGCTGGAAGGGACATCTGGAGCTCAGTGCTAACTTCAATGTTTGCTTTGCAGGTTGCTTAGGCCTTGTCTGTTCACATTCTGGGTGGACATCTCCAAGGGCGGAAACCCCACGGCCTGCCTGGGTGCCTGGTCCAGTGTCGAATAACTGTCACAGTGATTTTTTTTCCTTATACCTAATAAGAGGTTCCCTTTCTGCAACCTATAGTTGTTGCCTTTCATCCTTTCACTGTGTACCTTTGAGAGGCACCTAGCTCTGCTGTCCCTCCCCGTCCCAGCAGTAAGCTGAAGAGCACCATTAGCTACCTCCACAGACCTCTCATGTTCAAGATGAACAAAGCTGTCTCTGCTCTCTTTGGGTGTCCTGAGATCCCACCCCAGAACCACGGACTCACTAAAATTTTTTGGTATTTGTTGTACCAGGGCGTCCAATGTTGGACAGAGTACTCCAGATGCAGACTCACAATTGCTGCGCGTGGGAAAAATCACCTCCGTCATCCTCCTGGCTACACCACATGGTTGGTGTTCATCATTGCAAGCACATGCTGTTGACTTAACACTCAACTTGCTGTCCACGGGAGCTCAGGCCCATTTGCTACAAAGGTTGTGCTCCAGTCTGCTGGAGTCTGTCCCACATGAAAAACTTTGCATTTGTGTTTTTCTATCAGCCATGAACTTTGCTGATGGCAGATATCTCCAACAATTATTCATCCAGACAGGCAATAATTCCAAGAGCTAAATCACATTTGACAGGCCACATGTAATCTAAGCCAAAAGTGGCATGTCACTTAAAGGCCATACCACTGTCACTAGTAATTTCCTTTTGTTGTCAAGTTTTTGTCATTCGCCTGTCCCCAGACACGTCTGGTATGTCGCCAAAGGTGGCTTCTCTCACAGAGCATTTGTCAGTAGCCAGTGAATGTTTGCAATGGCGATGGATAGTAGATTTGGTGACAGAAAACCTGAAGATAGCAAGTGGTAAACACTGAAGGGCAGGGCATTTCGTCTACAATAGATGAGTTGTTAGATTTTTTAAATCACCATTGCTAAAAATACATGTTCAACCTGTCCAAGGCTTCAAATAAAAGTTTTTTTTTTAATTATTTGAATGAAACAATTTTTGAGTGATCTGTATTCTAAAAGGAACTCTGGAAAACACATTAACCAAGATAAAAATGCTCAGGTTTTGCATGGGTTTGTAAAGGAGATTGTGATAGAACTATTTTGAACTTTCTGTTGTCTCCCCCATGCATATTTTCAGTCTCACCTCTTTACTGGAAAGTATTACACTCACATGATTTTCAAGTACTTTGTTTTATTTTCTAACTCTTCTTTTTAAATTTAAACACCACACACATAGTCTGATGACGATTTGGCACACATAGTTGTATTTTATTTTTAGCATTGTGACAGTTCATTTCTAAAACAGCTAAATAGCTATTCCTCATGATCTATAATGTTTTTCCTGTAGTAAGCCTGCATAACACAGTAAAAGAATGTCATATATTTTGTGAAAGTACTCTATGGCTTATGAAATATTTTTGTATAATAACACGGGTATAGACTAATTTTAACAAGTACTTCTGTAATTATCACCAGTTTTAATTCTAAATAGTGAATTCAAATTTCTGAGAAATCTATATGTATATCCTGGCTGAAAATTATCTGGCATCTTTTTTTTGCAATACTGAATTTTCTTTGGCAGTATATACATGTGCTTGACTACTTAACATCTTGCAAGTTATCTACATTGCTGGTACTGATTAAGAAAATCCTGCTTTTTACACTCATGTATAGGTACCTAATTAAAGAAAAGTACAAAGTGGATGAACTGACAGATCAAAATATTGAAAATACTACAAGGAGCTTTTTAAGAACTGAATCAGGTTGGGTTGGTAAAGGCTTAAACACCTTACAGTCTGATTACTGTTAAATGCCTATAAAATAAAAGCTGGCCTTAGCAGAGTATACCAGAGTCAATGATTCCATCTCGCAGTATCTTGCATGGTTTCCTCTTCTTTAGAAAATAAACCCATATTGATGTTTTGATAGAAAATGATATTGTCCTAATGTTCTTTCTAAAAAATATCCAAATGGTAAACGTCTCAGTTTTGATCTCTTTGGTCAGAAGTCTACCCTAGGTAGCTTAGGCCTTCTCATAACAAAATAGGATGTGCCTAGAAATGAAACAGAACATTAACATTAAAAGAGCTGAAGACAAAAACATTGTAATTCTAAATTTTAGTTTCAATTGATATCCTAGTCAGACTTGCAGATCCGGAGGTTGCCAGGGAAGAGGCTAAGAGCTGGAGATGAGTAAGGTCTGGTCTGACAAACACTCAGAATAGTAAAAAGACACGCCTTTAATTTAATATCCATTGGTTTCTAATCCTTTGAGACTTCAAAAGTAAGAAGTAGAACCAGAAACAAACACATGGAAGGGCAACAGAGATAATCAAGGTTACTGGATGACTTTCATTAAGAACAATAACTACACAGGCTAAAGAGTCTAAGTCTGGAGGAGACAGGATTCAGGCTTTGGCTTGATAGATGGAGAAAAAGCTGCAGTACATGATGGGAAGTTCTCTACCACACTGAATGGGCAATACAGGAAAATGCTTTATGAAGTATCAGTTTAATCAAGATGGACATAACGCAACCTGTCATGGCTGTGGTACACTTGAAATATTCTCTAACCAGCTATGGCAAAACAAAACGTCATAGTGACCCATGACTAGCATTTAACCGTATTCAGCTTACAAGAGTCCAATTCTCTCTTCTAGCATTTTTCAAAATACATTAAAAATATTTTACCTTAACATCTGTGGGACTGGGAAGAATCAGTCCTTGTTGGCAGACAGCAGCCTTTTGACATAATGAGGTTGAACAGTATGAGGGCGTAAGCAGACAACCTGTAGCACAAATCACTAATGAACCCTTTTTACTAAGTCCCATGTGAATGTCTTCTCTTGAAAAATTGTACTTGAAGTTGTTATACGTGTTCTATACAAAACACCTTTCTGTTCCTTACGAAGATAACATATTCTATGCATCCTCTACTACCTGTTGGAGGCTAAAGTCTCTTCATTGCTGAACAAACTTGAGCATATATGCCCCAGCCAACGGGTAGATCCGCATGCAAAAGTCTGATGCAACAACGTCAAAAGTCTTCTGAACAGAGTTTCGCAGAATCACAGCAGATGGGAACATCTCCTTAAAGCTGTATTCATTAGCATCATAATACCTACACTTCAGTTCTCACTGACAGCTGGTCTTTTCATTTTGGAGTGTATTTTATATGAGACATCTAGATCAAGCAATAGAAACTGTATCACACTTCCACTAAAATTCCGTGAAAAGGTGAACTGGCAATGTGTGTAAAGGAAACAGACACTCAGAAGCCAAAGTGCTTAAGGAACTCCCTTGCCAAGCTGTCCAAGTTGGGTATGTGAAAGTGGGCTGGACATCTGGGTAGAAGAGGATTTAATGTGAGATAACAAGAAAGTTTCCTATATTTGTCAAGGTTCTGTTGTAGCTGCAACAATCTTCTCTATGATATTCAAACATCTCCTATCATAGCTTGATGGAGAGAGTCTGAGGTACTGTTACTGCAGTCATTTTGCCTTTCCACAGAACATTTTCATACAAGGAATGAAAATTGGGTTATCAAGGTTAAAGGGCTAGAACGAAGAGGCACAGGTCTGAAAAAATAGCTGTTGTCAGTGGTATAGCTAAGGTATCCTTCCATTCTGGAGGGAAAACAAAACAAAACAAACAAAACAAAAACAAGCAGTAACTGCAAGACAAAGCTTTCAAGTTGCACTTCACCAGCTGAAAGGGAAATGGAGCTTCAGGAACTGGAGGTTTGAACTAGGTTTCCCACTGTCCAAGACAGTATTGCAAATGTGTGCTAAACAAGCAAGCAAACAACAGAGAGCCCCTGTGCAGAAGCTGCCACCCACTGACAACTCACGTGGCAGAAGTCCTCAGAGGAAAGGAGATGTCATCTTGTGAGCCCCTGTTGACGTTTGTCCCTCCTCATAACAGGCAGTCCCTCTACATGGGGAGAAATCTAGTGAGTGACCTAGAGGGAGATGGTATATTCTGAAAACGGAGAAATATTAAATGATAAGAACAAGGAACACTCATTTACTCACTGGGTAGGAAAATGCACTTAAGGAAAAGAAGTAAATGTGCTACAGAGTCAAGGAAATTTAAGGCATCATCTGAGGATTTCTGACATAACCAAAGTCACTGGTACTTCTTCCTCAACTGCCTTCAGCAATTTCTATTTGTCAACACCTCAGTGAACTGGAATTGTCTTTCACTCATTTTCAATTAGTAGCTTTTTGAAATAGAACAATCATAGCTATTCAACAGATAAAGGCAAAGTAGTTTCTCTCTTCTCCTCTTCCCTTAGCAAGGCCCACCTTTTCTGTGGATAATTCTTGCAACAAAAAATGAAGATAAAGAGATTGCTTGATTGTATCTACCTGAATGAGAAACCCTACTCCAGCTGTCTCTGGAATGGTCAGGACCATTTCATCCTGTATCTTTCATTGGTTTTAAAAGAGGGGTTAAAGTGGGAAAGGGCATTTTCATAATCTCAAAAGCAACTTGATGTCAAACTCTAGCTGTCTCAAAGAGGCTTGTACACAGAAAATTTGTAGTTGGAAAACCTGCCTTGAAAATCTGAAGACATCTAAGCTTGGTCAATTAGATGTTCAAATATCTAGAATCACCATTTGCTTTATGAAACGTGGTAAAAACATCTTTTGTGAGTATTGGACTGAGTCTGGGAACATCCAGTCCAAGCAAGTGGGGTTCTGTTACACTGATTTGAGTGCAGAATGGGAACCTCTTTGACAAAATGGCTGTATCTCCTTGGGATTGTGGCGTGCACCAAAGTCATTTTTGTGGGTTGTTCTGGGAAGGCAAACACGTCCAAGTTTAGCCCCAGGTTAATTCTCAGACGCACTATAAAGTTGTTTCACTAAGTTGCAAAGAGAAGGAATTGAGTAAACAGAATGACCAACATGACAGAAATACCAGATGAGGACAACGGATGTAAATCTTGACATGACAATAGACTATACAGGACAAAATAAACAGGAAGAGAAAATGACCATCATAGTTTAGATATACTGAGTTAGAGAATGGGGAAAAGAAGAAGAAAAAGAAGCCCCACAAGTAATATTTTCATTTCTTAAAATTGAGATATTTATTTGTTAAGATAAGGAAATCCAAATTATAAATAACATAACATTTACCTTTGAAAAGTTCCATCAAAATTGAACAAAACAGTGAGCCTGTCCCTTCTGATCATGCTCATTAAGACTTTTCAGCTATGAAAAAAGGCATGGACTACTATAAAATTGAGATTTTTTTTCTGTCCACTTGCACGAATATTAGAAATAAGACCTTCCTTATAAAAATCACGTGAGATGCTTGTGGTATATTTTGTAAAATGTGACTAGAAAAAGACAACAAGGTACTGTTAATAAATAATACATTCAATAACAAAGCAATCTTTGCTATTGAGAGACATCTAGACATATCGGGGTACAGTCACTATGAAACCACCTGAAAAAAGAGACATTCTTCAAAGGAGCACTGCACACTACTTGAAAATGAACAGATTCTATTGACATAATAGAAAATACATTATTGCCAGGCAAAGAAAGTCAACCCCTTAGTCCTCATAACAGTGTTAGCCGTCAGCAAACATTTGCTACATTGGAGAGAATTAGATTGAAACCGTAATCACAAGACTCTGAACAACAGCACAATTTGTGATGTTTAAAACACTCAACACAAGTACCTTTGCCCCTGAGCATGCCAAAATTATGGTGATTCAAGGAGATGTTTACCCAAGTGCTCAAGTCTTTTTGACACAACATCCAGCCTATAAAGCTTACATACACCTTGAATGATACAATAAATATTACATGTCAGTCACTGGAGGTAAAACAAATCCATGGAATTACACAACCTCAGAGGCATAATGGTTTGCTTATCCACTTTAAAACCATCTCAAGACATTGAACTACCACATTACCATCACATTTTTTAATAAAGTGGGCAAGATAAGAAGGAATGCAAATCAAAGCACTAGTATAATGCAAAGGCAAAAGTCACCAGCTAACACTGAAGTCCCACATCACATTGCTCCTTTAGAAATTATGTCATCACTAGCTGACACCAGTCTTGTGCGAGAGAGCAAAATCTGCAGTTATGCCCAATCCCTAAAAGACAGGAAACACCTTGTGTCTGTCCTGCCTGTGCTCCTGTACACCAGCATTGTTATAAACTACAGGTTGATCCCAAGTCAACTTGTTTCAACCAAACACTGAGCTCCTGCCAAACATACATGTGTGGTATTTCAAAATAAGCTATATTTCACCACTGATTCAAGTGTCACATGCTTGAGCACTCCACCAGGAGGAAGACTTGCCCTGGGCTAACAAGTCTCCCTTGCAAGTAGGGTCAGATAGAAAGCAGGACGTCAGAAGCACTGACAGTGTAACGGGGAAGGTGAGACCACGGGCCTTGCAGCTACGTGGGGAGGCAAGCAGAAGCCAATCAAGCAATGCTTGCTCTGCTGCTCTCCTTCAAATAATCTATTTTGCTCCCAAATCAAAACACCAGAGAGCTGGTGTAATCCCAATGACAAGCCAGGAGCAGGTTCCCTGGGCCCCTGTGGCCATGCAAGTATTTCAAGATTGCAGCAAACCACAGTCACTTATTTCTTGGCATAGCAACAGACAATTGAACTCTGGGGGCAGGAGACACATGATATGACATCGTTAGTGAGCCCCACTGATCGCCCAGCCAATGCAGCCCTACCAGCCCAAGCCTAGGAAGAAGTCTGGTCTGGTGGAAATACAAACAGACACTCCCTTACAATGCTGGAAGGAAGCATATTTGACTTTAGGAAGAGAGCTACTCCTCTTGTGAGTTTGTTTATTACCATCATAATGGTAAAGATTACATTACCAGAATCTGAGTCTGGTCATGAAAAGGGAGATAGAGACAGAAGAGGATATGGTTGACTATAAATTACTAGAAGTATCTTCTCCTTTCCATTTACATATCTCTTTTCAGTGTTTTTACAATACAGAGCTCATACTAATAATCCACCTCATGGACACGACATTAAAAGAAAAACACATGCAGTCTTTTACATTCATCAGCATCCACATGCTACATTTCACAGTTCATTATCAAAGCAATGTACCACTCTACAAAAACGCCACTGCGAGGCACCTTTAATTTCCTTCATATCTTTGCTTGCTTTTCTCTTGAGCTTTCAGGAATAGCCAGATGGAACCAGCACTGGCACAGGTTAAAGCAGAGTGTGTTGTATGCATAGGAAACACAACAGTTTAGAAGTCCTGACAGTTACACATGAAGGCAGAATTTGTGTCATCTTGAACTGCCGGAGCTGGAGAAGATGCAAACTACTCTGCAAGATTTCATTTGCTAACTTAGATATCTGTATTTGTCTTTGAATACATTTAATAAAAATGTAGATTTCTGAACGAAAATAGGAGACATTTCTACCCTGTGCTTGGAGTGCAAAATAAGAGTTTACAGCAAACTGTTTGCACATTCGAACTTCTTGATTTCAACCTGTAAGTGGCTAAAGCATGGCATGAAAATGCTTTGCCCTGTCTTCCCTTCCACAGCAAGGGAAGAAGGGCAGCAGTGCTATTTGGTTACTATAGCAGCTGCACATGAAGTTTCTTCTGCTTTTAAGAAAGCCCAGACACTTGCTGGCTTGACCCTCAGCATACTCAGGGAGGCTGTGGATCAGATCTCAGGGCAGGGTGAGGACTCGCTCTGCCAAGGGTTGGTCCCCAGCACCCAGCTCTGGTGATAAGCTGCTCAAACCAGCCAGCAGCCCCCAGCACTACCCCAACCCCTGCTCGGCACGGGGTGCAGCCCCGGCAGCACTCTTGAGCATCGCCCAAAGCCCCAGGGGGTTCAGGAGCCTGGGGGTGGCCCCCAGCGTGGCTGCTGACATGCAAGCAAGGCAAGACCCAGGCAGCGTTATTAATGCCTTGCTTTCTGACTCAGGAAGAGTGCGAAACCTCCTTCATTTAAAATACAGGGTACCAGTAACTCTCCAGAGAAACAAAAACCTTACAAAGTGCAATTCCTGTATATTACATTCGGTAATAAATTAGGTATTGAATACACAGAAGGCATATGCTAATTGCCAGGCAAAAAAATATGAGAGTGCTCTCTCAGATGATATGCTTTAGATGTGCATTCTACTTATTTAGAGATAGGACATTACATTATGTGTGTGATATACATTTCCTATGATAGTCTGCAAGATAGTCACAGAGAGGCAAACAAAAAACAAACCAAAAAGAAAAGAAAAGAAAAAGAAAAAATAAGGCTAACGGAAAAGAATACACGTACCAGAAACGTGAGGACAACTAGACATACTGATTTCAGTTGTTCATATCCTTGTCCAAGCTAGTAACTGTTGTGAGACATACAGTGAAAATAAAAAATATTTTCTCACCTCAGTAGTAACAGGCCATTATTATGAAGGTTTATCAAAGACTCCTTGTTTTGCACTGAGGTTGAAAGCAGTTTTGGAAATGAATTTGTATTTTACTGATGCCTGATTTGACTATGAGCACACAAAGATTAATGCAAAGATTCAAGATCTGACTGCAGGCAATTTAGGCTAAAACCTGGACACTTATAGACAGACTGGGTTTTATTAAAGCCAGAATAATTTTCAGTTTTCACAGTTTTAATGTTTAGAAGGGAAAATAATTTGTCGAGACTTCATTGTCAATCATCATATGTAGTGTTAGGAAAAGAAGATACTGTGCACAACACAGGAAGAAAACAGAAGACCAACATTTCAACATTTTAAGACAACCAGTTCCTGAGATTAGAACTGAGCCTTAGATATAAATTGTCACTACAAAAAAAAGAAAAAAAAGAAAGAAAAAGATAAGAAAGATTTCTTCCCTGAAAAAATTACCAGAAAAGAAAAATTGCATTTGAATAGCAGAGGGGGAAAGATCTTATCATTGCATTACTGAAGTCTAAAAAAATTATTTGACAATGAGTGGAAACATTAGCAGTCTTCAGATCCATCATGAACTATAAATTACCTGAGGATATCTAATTCTCAGATACAGCCAGTCAATGGTGAAGCTTCACACTGTAGCAAAATCCTTTTTTCATTTTCATCTGCCTCACACTATACACTTGGCAGATAGAGCAGCACATGCATCACTTCTATGTAACTTGTGGAAACAATTTCTCATACAGGACATGACTTAGACCACGATTTGATTTCAGACTGTGATACCTTAGTGCAGCAGACGTTTGAAATGCAGTAAGATATCCGCCTTACAACAACCACCACCAAGGAATAGCAGAAAACACTCATGATCTGCACTTCTGGAAAAAAAAGCAGTAGCTTACAGAATAGGCACCTTTAACTAGGCAGTGTAACCTTGCACCACTTTAAAACAGCTTAATTTAAAATTTTCATGGGATGACTTCCCTCCGGTTTGAGAACAGGCTGACGGTTAAAATCTGTGCAATTCTATCGATTTGACAGAAGTCAGAGTGGTAGAAGAGAGCAGAGAATTTGGCACATAAATTGAAGGTCTGGGTAGAGAGAAGAAAACCAGTCTTTCTCATTAAAATTCATGAGTTTTCACTTTCCTACAAGCTATGCAATATCCAAAGGTAATGTCCTTCTCGTACTTCCTAACCATGAGGGTGGATTTTAACCTGGAAGCATAAATTCAGTCAAATAAAAATCTTTGCTTGTTTGCTTGCTTTCACTGTTCAAAAGAGATAAAACCTTTGTATTTTATAAAATCTCTGTTTTCTCACCTTACTTTCCAAACGTGAGTTAAGTAACCCTCAAAACATCTCTCAGTGAGCTAAATATAATCTCCATTCACCTGAGAGAGCAACCACAGCAGGAAGAAAGGTACCAAATGCTCTGGGGGAAGTGGCATCAGAAATAAGAAAGCCTCTGCTTTACTTCTGAGTTAATACAGTAATTAGTACTAGAAAGACATGAAATACTGCATACAAGCTTGGTGGCGCTCAGTATTAATACACCTAAAATGTTCTACGTTTCTGCGTTGTGTTTTTAGATTTAGTGCCTAGAGGAGAGTTCACTGCACTCAACAAACAGTGCAGAGAAGATTTGAAACAACTTGTGAACTTAGCAGGTTTCTCCCCAGTACCACAAGAACTGAGAAGCAAGAGCAAAGACCTAATATCTGTTAATGACTTCAGATTCCAGTTCATCAAAGCATTGAAATATGGGTTTGTATTCCCTTTTCTTTACCAAAAAGACTGTGTTACCTTGCTTATTTACCTCCATTCTTCATCTAGTTCTTTAGATACCACTACTGAATGGTAGTACATTAACAGCAACAGATTCAGATTTCAGAAGATCTAAACCCCTGTCCTGAGTTTGGTTTTCTTTCTTTCTTTCTTTCTTTCTTTCTTTTTTTTTTTTTTTTGCTGTTTTTGACTACATTTGGAGTATAGCATTTAACTTCTTGTCTAACGACACCACATAGAGTAGCTGAAAACTGGAAGATTTGCAGAAGCATGGACTTGAGTAACAAAGGTACAAGTGCGAATAACTTGAAAACTGCTTGTTCAATTACTGGTGTATTTTAGCAAAAAATGGGATCCCTTTTCACATACAAAATGTGTGATTCTTTTTTTCACTAGATTATTTAAAAGTAATTCTTAAAGATACTCATCAGTGTTTGAGTTATAATCTTCAGCCTATTACCTGTTTTATTTTATATTTATATAACTGTGTGCCCATATATTATTTGGGTAGTTTACAGAGACCTCTAAAAAGGATAAATACGAGTTCTGATCAATGCTTCATTCCATTTTTAGTGCAAAGTGAAGAGCATGAACAAAGCAAAAATCCACTATTTCTGCCTGTGCATGGAAGAATTCTTGGAAATTGCTTATGGGGTAGGAATTTCAAGAGCACTGAATGCTGATCTAATTCAATATTGGCTCAAAGGAGATTTTGTTATTAATATAAATAAAAACGTGGTGTTTTTTTCTGGAAGTCCTTGCCCTATGCATCATCAGATGTTCACCTTTCACTGTCCTCATGCACACAAGTCTGGTACTCAGATCAAATGGCTTTAACACACTGACAGGCTGGTTTTGCAACAGTGTGACCAAGTAAGTAACTGGCTTCAAGTCATTTCAATATGTCCATTTCGGTTTCCAGCACATTCAAAGTCCAGTCCCTTAAAGCTGGTTAACGTATGATCTTCAGGATTGAAGCCCACGCTTAAGGAGCTCTCTCAGAACTGACAAAACCACTCAGGATAGGGAAGACACTAAGCAGGCAGAGCTGCTGCTAGCAGCTTTTTTTCTTGTCAGTGCCACACGCTCTGTACCATCTGCTGAAACTCTGTGACTCAAGAGGCAGCACTCAATGCGCATGTTTGCAGGAGCCCTGCCAGACTACTCCAAAACAGCGTTCTCCTGAAAGCTGGACATCTTCTGTCAGATCTGCTCAGCATGATAAATGCTATGAGTATCCAAAATGAAAATTGTGCTCTTGAAAAAAGGAGCATTTATTTTCAGAGCAAGTAGGAATTATAAATAAAGGGTTCAAGTATTTTCTACAAAAAGTAATACATGCAGAGAAGAAAAAGAAGATGGGGTTATAGCATTCTTGCAGCATGGTGAGACGTCCAAAAGGGGACTCAAATCTGGGTCTCAGTCCTCCAGATGATATTTTTCCAATCAAAATCTCTGTTCCTCTGTGCATGTGTTTTTAGTGAAAATATTTCCTTTACCACCAAGGTAATCAAGCAAAAACAAAGCTTCTTATGCAGTATGTAGATTTCCTAGCTTCTTGTTAAGAATTTAGTTCAAAATATATTATGCCTCTGTAACTACCCCCTTCCAATAAGCAGAAAACGATGCAACTCATTTTTGCTATGGGCCCCATCTGAGCAAAACAATTCATTGAATGTACAATTAGAAATCACCAGGAACTACTCAAAAGGTACTTTCATGTTTTATTGAACAGAGGCTTATTCATAAACCCAGAGAACAATTACTTGTGGTGCTGCTTTCTCACACTGCCTTTGGATTCACTCACAATAGTTATGCCTAGTCTAAAAGAAAAAAGGGTTTAACTCGAAAGGTGAAGACACCAAATAACACAGCAAATTCTAGGTGATCCGAGTGCTACAGTTTCATTTGCCTTAGAGGGACCAAGATGGGATAAATATCCATCTCAACAGAAAGCTGACCAACTCAACAGCAGCAGGGAGTACATGGGGATTATTTTAAGAGGCGGTTTTAAAAGGCGCTTCTGAGACTTGCCAGGGATCAAAAGGGTTTTGGGGAGAGAAGCAGGCTGGTTTCCAAAGGGATGAGCTGCCATCCTTTCCAGCGAGCCCAGCACTTCTGGCTGTGAAGAAGGGGAGTGCTAACCTTGCAGTTATCTAGGACCTGCTCTGCAACAGCACTTGTCGAATCGTACCCATGGCAGATCCAAATGGAGCCGCTCCAGTGACTGCCCAGTCCCAGCAGCAGTCAACAATCAATACTGTCCTGACCATAGCTGCTGACTTCACACAGGGGAGGACTACTTGCTGAACGCCATGGTTTGCTGAACTCAACACAAAGCTGAACTCCTCAGGCCAGGCTGGCCTCATCCGTGTGGACCATGAAGAGTGGGTCACTGCCCCACATCAGTGGATGCCCAACAAAGCCACAGCAATATGCTCATAAGCAAACTGTGCAGCAGCGGGGAAAACTCCTTGTGTCCTGCCTTTCACCGCTTAGCCTTACAAACGCAGCTGGGGTATTTTCACAGTCCTGCAGAAACCTCAGAGAACGCAGCCCGTGTTCAGAGAAAGCATGAATCACCATCTGGAGGTGCCCATCACTCTTCTGCTTGCACAGAGAACCTACACAACCATTTTCTTTTTTTTTTTTTTTTTACAGCTGAAAAGACAGAGTGAGATTCATTTTTAAGTATATGCATTAAGCTAAAGAGACTGAATACACTAGGGCTCAACCTGCTGTAATAAAAAATGAAGGAAACGAATGATCAGGGACGAATAAGTAACTGTTTAACTTCTCATTGCTGCCAAGGAAATATCAGCTAGGGAGAATAGGTTAAGCCTCTCATTGGGTATTTATATTTCCTTTAGGAAAACAAGTTTGCTAATATTTAACAAACAGGCCTCTAGGTCACTTACTAGTTGTTCCATTCAGACACTACCAAAAAGTCAAACATCTGATAGATTCCAAGTGACAAATTCTGGGAATTCAAGGAAACAGAAGTTATTCTACAACGATTGCTATGAAAAACACAGCCTTCTTCCATCCTCTTTTTGTTCTCTGGTGGATGGAATTATCAGCCCCCAAGTGGAGTCATATTTTCATCTTGCAGTTAACTCTTGTTGGATTTATCAATCACTACTGAAGAAAAGATGGTTCAAATTGACAAAGTATATAGTATATAGCTACTTCATGGCTAATTTTTTAAATCACACTTCTAAACCCAAGGAGGACGGTCATCAGGAAGGAGATAGCAAAGAGGTCCTTTAGGATGACTTCTTGGGCCATAAAGACAAGCCCAGATGATCCCAGACAGAGATTTGAAGGGACCACATGACGTTAGAAGCAGGTCCCATTTGGGAGGTCACAGCACACCAGAGCAGCCACAGCCCCTAAAGCATCCCCTAAACAGCCACAGAGCAGAGGACCAGGCATTTCTGGACAAGGTATGATGAATTTTTTTTATTTTTTTTTTAAGTAAGAAGTATCAGCTAACAGATCCCACAATATTCTTTCAAGGAGGAGATGGTGACTCAGGGTAATAGCTGGCTAGTCCATTGTACTTTTGCTTCAGAGAGAATGGAAGGAGAGAAGGGAAAGATGGATTTCTCATCATCATTCTTCCATTGTATTTCCTTTTCTGTTTAACCAGTTTCCCCGCCTCACAGCAATAGCTGCTATCACGTTTTGCTTTGCTGCCATCCTGCAGAAAACCCTAGGTAGGTCACACGTAGTCCATTTTTCAGTCATTACCAGAAGAAAATGTCCTACAGTTGCTTAGAACTGGGGATCTTCATCAAGAATTGCTACAGTCCAATTTGTCACACCACTGATTTGATCTTCATTTTTTCCCATCATCATTCAGGAACTGCCTGTCCTTCATATAACCTGGACTTGTTCCAATACTTACTAATCTATCAAGCTGAAGAAGGGAACAAAAGCAGGCAGCAAATGGTGAGATAGCATTCCCGTCCTTCATCATCCTCACTTCTAGATCAAAAATTTCCACACTCCTAGTCTCATTGACAATTAGAGGATAGAGTGAGCCAGATATTAAACCAGTTTCCATGAATATGTATGGAGGGTTTCATGCAACTACCACAGTTCAGAGATTTAGTTTAAAACAGCAGATGCTTTGCTTAGCTTCTGTTTCTACAAAGCTGCAAACTCAGCAGTGTATGTTACAACACCATTCTGATGAAACTAACAAAAAGGTGAAAGTATTCAAGTCAACAAAAAAAAGCCGATATTTCTATATTCTAGAAAAGTTGAGCTGTAACAGAGGCTTGGACCTTTGACTTTTGTAGCTGGTTCACCCCAAACTGAAGTTGTGATGAGGAGGGGGTCGGCCTCTTCTTCCAGATAACTAATGATAGGACTCGAGGTAACGGCCGCAAGTTGCGCCTGGGGAGATTTAGATTAGATGTCAGGAAAAACTTTTTCTCTCAGAGAGTGGTCAGGCACTGGAACAGCCTGACCAGGGAGGTGGTGGAGTCACCGACCCTCGCGGTTTTTAAGAAGCGCCTGGACAAGGGGCTACAAGATATGGTTTAGTAGCTTAGTGGGTAGTATTGGTGATAGGATGACGGTTGGACTAGATGATCTTGTAGGTCCTTTCCAACCTTGTGATTCTGTGATTCTGTGATTCTGTGATCTTCATATCAGCAAAAATATAAAAATACATCACTCATGAAGAAGAGTTCTTAGAATTATAGCAAGGTCTGTGCCAAATTTATAAATGCTTTTATTCTCATGAGCACATATAACCCTTTTCTATGATTTTGGTTTGCTGGCTTCTCTTTCACTTGTCTGTTTTAGATTGAACTCCAAAAGATTCATAATAAACAGAACGGAGGAGTTTTACATGGCATTAGCACAAGTTCATACATTGGCCTTAATTTACTCAAAAGCTTGCAAGCACCCAAAAATATTATACCTAGAGTGATTTCAGTGCCAAATATCCTCCATGAACAGCTCTTGTAAAGGGATTTAATTCATTCTACTTACAAACAGGTGGCAGTGCTTCCTATGCAGAGCAATGATTCCAACATTTCTGTATCTTGGCACCTCTGTGATAAAATTAATAACTAAGAACATTAACAAATCATTTGGCAAGCCTGAACTAGTTTTTATTGAAGATGAATTGCAGTAGCTTTCAACCTGGCACAGACTTGTACAGCTTTAAGTACACTACCAGAGAATTTCAGGGCCTGGAGTGGAAATAGAGAAGCTAGAGCATGGAATTTCACTAACAAAATAAAAATTAAGATTTTGATTCACTTCAAGGAAAATATAGCAATACAAGCAACGCGATTTAAGGTCACTACTATCAGTGGACTGAGAACAATCAATAGGTAAGTGCTCGATGAATATAATCACTCCATCCAAAGTTTGCCGTGATAGTGAGATGCCGATTTCTCTTGGTTAATGCTTAAGAAATTAGCCTCCTGCGTCTGATTGCACCTGTGCTTGAACAGAAGTACAGTCTTATCCCGTGGTGTAGCCTTCCTTCCAAAAAGGGATACCACTTCAATCCCTTACATGTAATTCTACATTTCATATCAATGATCCTATACATGGGTCTCACTTCCCCTAGACTTAAACCAGGTAAGCCTCACACTAAGCAGCAGGAAGGACGGAATGTATTCACTCCAAGATTTTTGTCAGGCAGCTGCCACTTTCACATTCCCAGCTGCTTTTCATGTCTCTGTGACTGCTCTTGCCACAAAATACTTACCGTACCCTCCTGTATCCCCTTTTTACTCATAGGGCAAAAGGCTGCTTACTGGCCAGTGTGTCTGTGTGGATTGACAAGTCAGCCAACTAAAACAGGTATCTTTTGAGCTCACGCTGTAGACTTACTCTCTCAAAAGAGGCATTTATTTTTGTCTCTCTCCTTTCCTAAGCCACCAGTTTTCTGGAAGTTACAGAAAATTATTTATCCTTGAAGCCTTTACTTCCCTGTCAAATGTGGTTGTTGTTGTAAGATAGTTATATTCACTATAGGTAAATGCAAATATAGCCAGAATTATTGATTTCTCCAACACCAGCCACTCTTATCACACACAGCTTGGGTCTCTTCTGTCCCCGTGATTTTTTGAAAACTATCTCCTTGGAAATCTCAGGATTGCAGACATCAAAAGGGACTCACAAAGACCACAGGCTACAGGTTCAATCTGCTTCAGTCTTACAGAGACGGGGAATACAACATCCCCAGATACCCAGGGCATTGATTGAACATAAACAAGCCAGATGCTATGAAATACTGCACTCATTTTTCCTATGAAAATACTCATTTTCTCTTCTTCTTCTACTCAGATTATCTTCCCAGAACATGGGGAAAAGGATTTCCAAAGAGTTGGACGGCCATCAGAGAGGTTCAGAACTGAATTCCCAAGTACTGGTACAAATGCCAAAAAGTGACCAGCAAAGAGGCGGTTCTCCCCTACTCTCCTCATTCCCCTGCACCCCCAAGGAAATGCTGGCAATCTCCTGAAGTGCCATCTTAACCCACCATATTTTGACTGTTGTTCTCACAGATAACATCTTCCTTAAAGCACCAAAAAGTGCAAAACTTGATATGTCTAATAAAAACCACACAGGCACCTGTTCTCCAAGAAAGGCAGCTCAGTAAATATTTGCCATAACAAGCAGTAAAGAAAATATTTTGCTTTCAAATCTTTCCTCGCTGAGTACCCACATCATAGACAAAACAAACATAACCCAAGTGAATGAATTATCAAATGATGTTCCATTGGTGTGTTGATCATAGTTTTAAAAAAACATATGGATAGAGATAAAAGCGGTGATAGAAGCACATTCAGATTTTATCAGAACAATCTCTAAAACAGCATTTAATCCAAATCTCCACTTTGCAGTTTAGAACTGCACGGTAATCCTATGGAACAATGCCCACTTTATGCTTGGAATATTCAAATTTAGAAAGAAGATTTTATTCTGAAACACAGGTTTAAAAAGCAAAACAATATTTTTTTCAGTGTCCTACATAGTCAAATTACTCATATTTAAAGAAGAGCCAAGGTTTTTTCTTTTTTTTTTTTTTTTTTTAATTATATCTATATAACTTGCATCTGGTAGTCTACAAAGAGAGAGGCTGTCAACATATGATAGGACACATCCCCCAAAATACTAGCACTTTGGAACTAAAACAGGTAGCAGAGGAAATTGTTGTGGAAACCTGATGACAGTTCTGTTGTTTCAACACTTTGACTAGAATTTCAGCTACTAACGATAGAAGTAGAAGAAAGAGAACATTAGTTTGGATTTTAAAGTTTATGGTGATAACATCTTGCAGCTGAAATTGCACTGTGGACCGAGCTGGTATTCTTTTCTTGTCCTACAGTGCTAAAACAAAGCAAAGAAACAAAAAGATTTCTCATTTACATGGCAATAGGATCATCTACTGTCCAAGTAATACCCAAAAATAAAACAGTCCTTTAGGCACTGCATTGACCGGAGCAGCTGGAGTGCAATGTGCATGCTTATGTAATTCACTGATTGCGAGGAGAAAGGCTGCATTATGTAAGTGCCTGCCTTTTCCCTTTTTTTTTTTTTCTTGCTGGCTATGTAGTTTTTTAGTGCTCTCAAAGGCTGTTTTATTTTTCAAACTCTCTTTAACCTGAGACAATCTTGCAAGAAAAGTACAAGTCTTTAAGGCTAACGTTACAATCCAAACAGAAGAAGAGCTAGTCTCACAAAGAGAAAGGATTTTCAAAATTTCAGCTCATTTTAATTGACACTTACATTCATTTCTGCAGTTTTTCTGCTATAAGCACATGGAGAACCTCATTCTGCATTCCACTAAACACCTCAAATCCCTTGATAGTCAGTGAATATCTGGAGTCCAAATGAATACAGAATTAATCCCAAAGGCTGGAGAGCAAAACAGGTCAGGAACAATCCCTGCTACAAAAGTCACTGTGGAAATCTCGCAGCAGGTCAACTGAAACCTGGTTGCACTTCACTTCTGTTTTTGTAACATAAGTTTCTTTTTCAGACCAATTTCCCATAGCCAGCTCTTGCCCATACTCTAGCATTAGCATAGCTAAAAGTGCCATGCCCTAAACTATCCTGATAAACTAACCTACAACAGGGAGGTTCATCCATACTCAGTAGTAGGGCATTCCCAGGATATTCTTCTACCAGATTCTTAGCACCCTTCACTCTCCCAGGTCTTTAGAGGAGTTGATGGTGCTCAGCCCCTCAGGCTTTCACACCCTTCCCCTTCCTTCCATTGGAAAAAAAAAAGGGAAAAAAGAAAAAAAATAAGCAAGTCAACAACACACACGCTCTCCTCTATAGCCCCTCCATCCCCGACCCCACACACACAGAGGAAGAAAAAAGAAAAAAATTGTATGAGGTGCCAATCTGGAATGAAATGGATTTTTGAACAGACAGTCATATTTGGCACTGTCAGCAAAAGCTTGCAGGTGGCCCTGTTTCTCTCCGAGCCTCAATGCCCTTTTTACATTGGTCATTTAAAAACGTCACCCAGAAAGTTCAGCTGTGTTGCTTCTGACATTGTTTTCACAATACTGCTGAATGGACTCGATAGAGAGATTTGTTTCCCCCATCCCAGTTCCAAAAAACACTATACATTAAGGATGTATTCCATTTGGCCTTCAAGTAGCATTTTCACGGTCCATGCAGATCCATGATTATTTTCCCTTTAAAAAGAATCAACAGAAAAACAGAACTCTCTGTTGGAGAGCATGGAAATTAAAAACTGTCAGATCTCCCAAACCAACTGCTACAATCCTTAGGCAGAAGACTGGATTAAAGGGTCCTCACACTGTTCTAGCTGCATTCTCAGTACACCACTTTTATGAAGGAACCAGAGCTGTAGAAATTCCTCTGGCATGGCATGGAATCCAGAATCGGGCAAGACATTGTCATAGTAATGATGGCTAATAAACTTCCCATGTAGGTCCACTGAGAATGGCCAGAAGCCATAAATTGTTACTTCTTCGCACAGACCAAGGGCGGCACTGACTAGGAAAAGTCCTGTGGAAAGCCGTTTGGCATGGATACCTTTGCTCTTCCAGAACTTGCCAATGTCACGCAGGAAATTGGGGTTGGCAAAAAGCACTGCCTGCTTGGCACCGAAGTCCTCCAGGGTATAGTAGACGCGTAGGGAGGGTCCCGTCCCTGTCTTCATCGAGAAGGCTGGCATGTAGATGTAGCTGTGATTATACACCTTCACGCTGTCCACGAACGCTTTTCGAGACCAAAGCAGATTCTGGAACCTGTAAAACAAGAGAGAAAAGCATGTTGGTCACGCAAAGGTTTTTCTACTCGTTTTAAAATCCAGCTACAAGCTGCTCTTACACAGATTTGCAATTCATTGCACATCTTTCGTGAGCCCAGAGAAAGTCCTGACAACCTTCCAAGTGTCTGACACTGCCTTTCTCCTAAAATCATAAACCTGAATAGACAGTTGAAAACTATCTGGTGTCCTGCTAACTCCAAAAACCAAGATGTTTCTGATTTCATCTCTTCAAAAACCCAGACGACTTTTTTGAAACCTGACAATTTTCCTGAAAATTGATCATTTTTAGTGACATTTTCTTTCTGCCCAAAACCCAACTTATATTTTCAGGCACAGAAATCTTTAAATGAAATTTTAAAGTCTGTGTTGTTCTTGTTTCTTAAAAGTATACTAAAAAAGAATCCAAGTTACATGTTAAGCAAGCAATACTAAGCAATACTTAAAAAGAAACTCTGGCCTTATAGAACTTGTGAGACTTGTTTTCATTATGCCTGCAGAGCGATTTATATTTGCATTAGGTTATGCTATCATAGTCATTAATTCTCATCCTGGAACTGAGAGAAATCTTGAAGAATGTACTTTGTTACAAATGAGTAAAACAGGAAGTCAATGAATTCTTTAGGATAAGTGGTAACACAAAAATTTAGCAGCAGGCACCAAATGATATTCAGAGCCGATGTTTAAGAAGGCACGAGTAACATGTTGAATAGGTTTAAAAGCAGTTGATATTTGTAACATGTAAGATAAAGGAGAGACTAGTCAAGGACAGCAACGTTGAGGCACAGATAATTTCTCTGCTATGACAGTTTTTTCATCTCTTGATACAAAAACGGCATTAGGTTACAACTTGTTAAACTGCCGATAGCTATTTGCTGATGTCTACTTTATCCCTGAGTTTAGACTTACATATTACTTCAAAAACAGTATTTTATCAAGAATATAACCTTTCCTCGCCATATACTTCTGGACGTGCCAAGATGAATGAGACCTCTGGCAGGAAATTGTAGGCTGATCACACACACCAAGACCCTCACTGATGTTTGACACTAAACAAACCACATTTCAGTAAAATACTGAAGTATCCTGAATATGCACCATTGGATGTAACTGATACAGATGTCAGCCAGAGTCATGGGTAAAATCCAATACCTACAACGCAAACTTGTTAAGTAACAGAAGCACTTGCTGTCCTGGGCTGTGCTGGAGGATACTTCTGCATGAGAAAGTCACTGTGATTCACCCTTGCGTATCTGCTTCCTTTCCAGAGTCCACACAGTCTTCAGAGCACCAGTAGGTCCTCCCTGCCTTTTCAACGTGCCAGCGTCTATACCCTTCAGCAAGCAGGCAAAGTTTACTACTTTGAAAAGCCACAGTACTTCTGCACAGGCCTCACGTGCACCTCTTTCTTAGCAGCTGGGCTGCTCTCCCATACATGATCCCTAATTTTTTCTCAGCTCCTGAGAACAGTCTTGTCTTTGTTGCTGCTTCCTCTTTCTTGGTTTCCTGTGGCTAAGACACGTGTATGTGTTACGACTGATTTCCTAATCACACAGTAGAGGAGTCAGAACAAGAAATCTGAGACTGCAGCATTGGATGTTTTCCTTTCTCTGGCACAAGCAGAGATAGGCACAAGAATACCTTTTTTGTGCAGTCAGAGGTCAATTCCAATATAGACTTCTTTGAACCAACAGCAAGAATCACCCACATAGCAAGATACACAGATTTGAATAGGATGCCAGATGACCTCAAGAAACACCAGATAAAATTTCAGCTGATAAAATTGCCAACAAAAAATATAGCTTCAAAAACATAGAAACATCTCATGAGCATGTGTCAGGTTCTTAGAAGTCTTTCTTCTGGCAGAAAACTCAAAATATTCCTAGCCAGTCAAAAGGTTTTGTTGACATTTTCAAAATGCAACATTTAGTCTCCTGATTTGCCACAAGTTCCTTCAGGTGGGATTAAAGTAAAGCTGTTCTGAAGCAAAACGCCTGAGATCTTCATGGATCTTCATTACTGACTGTTTTACTCTGCAGATCTGCTGCTACTGCATGGAGTAGCTGATGTAGACAAAGCCTGTCTTCCAAGCAAGAAATCGATTCAACCTGAACATACAAAGCAAAACAATAAAAGTAGTTCTGTAACATTGCATTTGGCATTCATTTCTGTAGGAAGAGCCAAGGTACAGTTGTATGTAGAAGGCCAGCCAAGACCAAGGTGCCCTGGCAGAAATTCATTGCCTGGCTCTGCCTTCTTGTACAGGCTGTCTCAGACCTTTATCTAAGTGTTCCCCCGAACAGCTTTATCATTCTCTCTTCCTAAAGAACAGCAGGACAACCTGTCAGATCATCAGGTACAGGAGTTGGGCCCATCCTAGCAAAGTTGTTCCATTTTCATCAGGACACACAGTCACTGAGGGGGGAAATAATCTTTAGCTTAATACTTTCAATATTCACCTATGTGCTAAGAGCCTCAGCATCCATACCCTCTCCTAATAACTCTCTAATTGTTTATAAAAGGTAGAATAGGGTCTGCAATGGGCTTTCAGAGTATCGTTCTCCCCATGATGTGGGGCACCCACCGGCAGGTTGGAGATATGGGTTCAGAGTTCCTTTCACAGCACAAGGTGCTTGAGGACACAGCTCCTGCTGCCTTGACGCAATGGGGTCCTTGCTCCTTGGTGGAGGCGAAGACAGACACAGCCCCTCTGTCAGTCCTGGAAGCTGGTTTCACAACGTCCTTTCCCACTTACAGATGGTTAACAACTTTCACTTCGGATGGCAGATAGATGTGGTTATTCTAAAGCTGCATTTTTTTCAGCAAATTTACTATTCACAGAAAAGCACTGCACAGCTCTAGGATGAATACATTTAAAATGTTCAGATATAGTCATAGAAGGACAGGGACTGTCTCTGAATATTCATTTGCCATCATTGCCACAACATATTTACATTTATTCTACATGAATCTCCCCAAATGCCTTAGAATTAACAAGAATTGAATGGCACTGCTATGATAATGGTGCACAGTGGGGACTTCACGCAGAAGGGACGGCATTTGTCATGTAACTGCAAACCACCCTTCAGGAACATCACTTCCTGGAAAACTGTGCCTTATTCAAGTGATCTGGATCGCCACGTTGGCAGGCATCATGCCCAGTTCAACAGATGGACATTATACAGGTGGCCAGAAGCCCATGCAGAAGCATAAAACATGCTGACTATGGCTCACCTGATAGCCTGAAACAGCCAAAAAGCTGTTGCCCATCTTGCACACCTCATGAGGGGAGATATTAGAAGCAAAGGATATTTTCTGTTCCCCATTTGTAAAAACAGGAGCCCTGTCCAGCTTCCTGACTTTTCATGGGCTGGTTAGAGACTGAGAAATCTGGGGACAAATGCTATGCATCAACAAGTTTCAAGAAACTGTACTTGAAGTTCAAGTGTACTTTCCTTTAACAACCAATGCAGACAGGGACTCCTGCAGGCAAGCCCACTCCAGTGGTGGTTTTTGGGGTGCAGTACTACACCCTTCCCAGCAGACAGCAAGGACAGAGAGGAGGGCTTTTTCTCTGCAGCTGATCAGCTCTGTAGTGCATGCATGAGTGTGATGATATGGTTTCTTCCCGCTTGTCCTGGCACGAATGCTGCTACCCTGGTACAGTCCTCACATCCATATGGGCACACAAACAGCTTCTCTTGTGCCATTCCTTGCCTGGCCTTCTTTGAATAAGGAGCCACTGGTTCCTAGTTAGTGCTTCACAGAATCACAGAATGGTTGAGGTTGGAAGGGACCTCCAGAGGCTGACTGGTCCAACCCCCTGCTCAACCAGGGCCACCTACAGCAGGTTGCCCAGGACCATGTCTAGACAGCTTTTGATGATCTCCAAGGAGGAGACTCCACGACCTTTCTGGGCAACCTGTGCCAGTGCTCTGTCACCCACACAATGAAGAAGTGCTTCTTGATGTTTGTATGGAACCTTCTGTGTTCCAGTTTGTACCCATTGCCTCTTGTCCTGGTACTGGGCACCACTGAGAAGAGCCTGGCTCCATCTTCATTGCCCCCTCCCTTCAGGTATTTATATACATTGATAAGATCCCCCTGAGCCTCCTCTTCTGCACGCTGAACAGTCCCAGCTCTCTCAGCCTTTCCTCATAGGAGAGGTGCTCCAGTCTCTTGATCATCTTGGTGGCCCTCTGTTGGACTTTTTCCAGTATGTCCATGTCTACTTGCCTCTACCTTACATGCTTTGAACATTCAGCACTCTCAATGGCAGCTGTGCAGCTCCTCTGCATTCATGGTTGTTGAAAATAAACCCATCAAATGATCCAGTTGCTTGTGCAAGAGCACATCTCAGAAAACACCTTGGCTCTGAGAAAGAAGCAGTGAAACTGCTTTCAAAGTCATCCTCTGACCTTCCGCAGTCAAGCTCCTATAAATGCATGGCAGGTTGCCAGTATTTAGATAAAACTGGAGCTGGAATCTCCTGAGCCCTGAGCAGCACCTGAAGAAGAGCTGCTCAGTAGTTTGCAGTAATGTGTCCTGGCAGCTTGACGGCAGCCTGGAGAGGCGACGATGACTGTGAACACTGGTGAAAGCAGATCACAGCTTGCTCAGCCTGGGCGCTTCACTTCTGCTACAGTCATTAACGGCCAACAAGCACATAAAATCCTCAGCAACACATTTTCGATGTCAGGTCCGTATGACAGATCAACTTAAAAAGCACAGTTTTCAACAGGCACGTTTAGGCACTGCTGCACAGATATCAGAGAAACAAACTCCTTTACACCAGACGTAGGGTTCCCTCAGATGCTGTGGTCTACTCTTTCAGAGAGAACCATGCTTCCAAGAGAAAATTGCCAGACAGTACATTGTTATGACAGTACAACCAAAGACTTAAGAGCAGTAAGTGTTTTTTTTTCCTTGTTCGTTTTGTTTTGTTTTTAATCTGTTTTTAATGTTCTTATTGACATTCTCTAGCAGATATTTGGGACAGAACTGCTCTCTGGTACTAAGAGATGACTTCCCGTAACCACAAAGAACTTGCTGCAGTGATACTGAGCTAACCTACTTCCAGCTAATAATGGCAGCATTTTCTCGCATCTCTGTTTCTTTCTGATCTCCCCTGAGTCACTATCTCATGCCTATGATGATAGTCATTTACTGTGTTGGCATCTGCAAAGTCACAAGTTCAGCATTCTGGATTAATTGCAAGTTGACTTACCGCAAAAAAAAAAAAAAAAAAAAAAAAATTGAGTAAGGAAGGGAGCAGCTCAGATGCCAAAGAAATAGTGTATTATTTTAGAATTAAGACAAATAGGGCTCAGGGGAATAGAGCAGAAGGCATATAAAGACTTGTGTATTTGTCCCTATGGCAAGAGATAACCTTACAAACATTATTTAGATAATTTGATGTCAGCATTAGCCAAGAACAATTTAGCAATTTGCTGCAGCTGTTGGTATATGCTTACAGCTGATGTCACGAGTCAGCTTGCAACCACATCCATTGCTGTGACACAGGAGTTTTACTGCACTCAGTTCTGAGTGCTTTTGCACTTTCAAATAGTGGTGCCCTCCTTAATAAGTGCCCTATGCACTCATTCATATCATGCACTTCTTGATTATGCACCCCTTCAGGGCTTGTGTAGCCAGTGTTACTAAAACACGGACTGTGTCTGAACTAACAGCATGCTGGTTTCCATGCACCCATTCTCCACATAGGCACTTTTTGCATTCATTAGGTGCAAGGTAGACTATTCTACTTGTCCACATAGGAAGCCAGAAACAAGCATTTAAAGCACTATAGATTCACCCCATTTCTCTTTTTATCCCAAATTCCCCAGCTACACAAGCCCTTGTTTACTTAGCCTAGGGAAAGCTACCTAAGTTAAGATTCAATTATAATCCCATTAAAGTCAACAGCAAAGACAACTCTGATCTCAGTGGTAGTATGCTCAGAGCTTCAAGCAACACACACACACACACAAAAATCAGGCATGCAATGCACTTCAGAGTGGTTAGAAAAGGTATGAAGTAACACAATCAATCATAAAGACTGATCATTAAATCAGTAAAATCAGAGATGCCAAATATTCTCCATCAATGCAGGAAGCTTTTACTCCTGTGGTAGATCCTCAGAGCTTTGTCGAATCTCATTTCAAACAGCTTCAGCACGAGGAACTCTCCCATGTTCTCACTGCGGGTCCCTCCACAAGCAGCACGGTCACCCAAGCTGAGAACTCACTGTACTGGTGGGGTAACACTATTCCCATCTTTTCCTTTCCTTTTGTTCTCCTCCCTCCTGCACCTGATTGCCCTTTATGGATCCAAAGGCAGCAAGTCTTCCACTCAGACTCTCAGTGGAGATGCTCCTTCTTCCCAGAACTCACTTTGGTTCATCACTTACGCAAAGCTTGCAGCCCGCCAAGGCTCCACGCTGCCTCCTCTTTCTTATGGAGGGAGGTTTCCAACATTGAAGAACCTGTGCTTTACTTTCACCTCTGGTCCCGAAGATTAAAACCGAACAAGTTAGCCTGATTCTCCTTTATATACCTTTCCAATGGCTTTTCCCTGGTCAGGGCTTATGTTCACTCCCACCATCAGCTCCAAAGACCCAAAAGCAAGGAAACATACTCTTTCAACAGTGACTGCAGAATACATCTTTCTCAGCCAAGCTGTTTCTTAATGACATGCTGTCCTTACCAAATGACCTTCAGAATAATCCGATGCACTCAAAGTCCAGTTAGACATTGCAGAGTTAGACTCTAATCCCTTTGAAGGTGCAAGCTCATCTTATGACTGGATTCTGTATTAATTAGTTGGCTTTTTTTTAAAACCTTCGCCCATTACCGCTTTTACACCATCATGCTGGGAATACTATATATAGTGCCAAGGGAAAGCTGACTCTCTATTTTTCAATGGAACATAGAGCTATCCTATATACCAAAGCAATGAAACATTAAAATCAGTGTTCACTGGTATTTTGGGACTGTATGTGATCCTTATTCTGCCAACTCAAATTAGAATGTGCTTTTAATAGCTTCTCCTTCCAAAACCAGTAGAGCTAAACATCAATCCATTCTGTTGTCTGACAGTTTGAATCTTAGCTTTCAAAAGATGAGCTGTTCATCTTAGTTTGACTCTTTGCAGATTGTGGCTGGTAAAGTCACACAGAAGTGGAAATAAAAGAAAAGGATAGGCAGAACAGCATGACGGTAAACTACCAGCATCGTCAAAATGAAATTGCTCCCTAGTATTTCTAAATCTTCTGAATACTTCACAGCACTTACAACTGAAAGTCTGGAGAATGAGAAAAACAATGAAATGAGAAGCAAAGAAATCAACTAGAAAAAAAGTTACAGAACTAAGCCTGATATCTTTAGCACTCAACTTTACTGGACTGCATGCCAGAGTGAGCCTGTGAAAAGAAAAGTAATCAGATCACACATTTTCTCAAGTTTTAGTGGAAAACAGAACTTGAACAAAACCCAAATCCTATAGCAAAGCCATTTCTGCTATCCCTCCCTTAAGTTCTAGAAGAATAAATTTGGCCTGATCACTTTTGCTTCCGCTTTATATAGCTCCGAAGAGATCTTAGGATTCTCCCATAAAAATATTGAAAATACAGTCTTCAGAAGATTTACTTGATTAACATGCAATCTCTGAAACAGTCCACTTTGTCCACAGAACAGCAACCAAACAGGAAAAGAACAGTGCAGTATCCCCTGTACTTTTATGTCTTTAACCCAAATGCTGTCCAGACATGAGTCTCGAGAGATCACTGCCTGCTATAGCCTTGCAGCAAATGCAAAGTTAGTAACATTAAGCTTTCCTGTCTGTTTATTCTGTCCTTAAATGCTTTGCAACCCAAATATAAAACATACTGAATGTCTACAGCCATGAAAGACTAATTCATAGGTGAGGACACTTTCTGGCAGGTAACATCATGACCTCCTTAGCATATTAATAATTTCCACCTGACAGTGAAGCTGACATTAACCATATTCTCTCTTCAACCTTTTAGAGCTCTTTCCAAAGAGAATTGAATATATAGAGAAAAACAACAATGTTCGAATTAAAGTGTTTTCTTCTTAAAGATGCCCTGTGCAATAAAAAGTGTAGACTGAAGAGAAATTATTTAAAAGAGTAGATGTTTTGATAGGCATTATGACAACTGTAGCTAGGATAGGTCTTTTTTTTTTTTCTTTTTGAAGTATATGAGCACCTAAGAAATGTTTTTTAAACTATAGTATATGGACTACTGGTGATCCCTGAGGTCACGTCACATGGCCTGCAGCTGGAGTGCAGATCTGTATTAAAGAATGTTGTCAAGTAAAAGCTTGATAATAAAAAGTTGTTCATAGCCCACAGGAATATGGGATGAATCTAAAATATTTTAGATTGGGTAAAATCAATTTACAAAACTCTAAAACCTGCAAAAAAAGATCTCTGTATTTTCTTTATTAGCTGCTCCCTCTAGGCAACCTCACCTGTTTTGGCATCTCTGGGACAATGACCATTGCAGTTGAGCCACGAACTAGTGGTAACCTGAATATAAGCACAAGAGGTGACAAATTGCTCTGGAGCAGTTAGATTAGTGGAAGCCAGACACAAAGCTAAAAAGACGGAAAAACGGAGAAACAAACATTGACAGTTCAACAGACAAGGAAGTCCCTTCCAGACCTTGGCACAAAAGTCCATGCCATCACTAAAATCCCTGGAAATGAGCCAGGAGAATTCAAGCCAGCCCAAGGACTGCAGGTGTGGCTAGACCTTGAAGTCACCAGCTTCAGTGAGCTTTCAAAATGTCCCTTCTGAAGAAAAAGAGACTTCACTTTCATCTGATGTCAATTTACAGCAATACTTCTCAACAATTCTGGTGCTGTTCAATTACACCTAGTAACATTGACAGGTTTCTCAAGGCTTCCAACAGGTGTTTGAGATGTGTTGATTTGCTGCACACTAGATCTTTGAAAGTGCCTACCCTTTACTCTGCAGGTCATACATGGACACCTAGAGACAAGTAAGAACACGACAAATATATTTGAACTCTGCCCACATCCAAGCATTTTCAGCTCAGAAGGTTTTCTGACACGGGTGTAGTTTGTCTGTGTAGTAACCCCAGTGAACCTTACTTCCAAGTACTTGCCTAATGTCTTATTCTCTGCATCCTTCTAACTAATTATTTTACTAGTACTTTCCTTCTTATAACATGATTGCCCTGATTCCTTTGTCAAAAGCCTTTTGAAAATTCAAATGGACTTTATCTACTGGCTATAGACCATCCTTATCTACATACTTGGTGATCTATTCAAAGATTAAAAAACTCTAAAAGTTTTACACACTAAATTTCTCTTGGAGTCAACCATTGACCCTCCACTACAGCGCATACGTTTATCCAGGTATTCACAAATAACATCTCAAAATACAGTCTCTACCAATTCAGTTGGTACAGATATCAGGCTTACAGACCTACTTGAACTATATTTAATTTGAACTATTTTTAATTTGAACTATTTTTAAACATCGATCCTCTATTTGACACCTCCCCGTCTTCAAGCACCAAGGCAGTTTTAAGTGAGGAAACACAAACTACTGCTCCTTCAGTACTCACGGGTGAGTCCAGTCCTGCTGATTATGTTCACGTAACTACCTCAGTTTCAGCCTGCTGGGTTTCCCCATTGGCACAGGGAACGTCCTCAGTTTCTTCCACAGTGAGCACAGGTGCAAGTAATTCACACAGCCTCTCTGCCGTGGCCATGCCTTCCATGAGCACTTCTTTTATACCTGATCATCAACTGACCATACACATATTATAGCAGGTGGGAAGGGCAGCATGTTTTTTTGCTTTTTTGGCTCACGCTGTTGCTGCAAGGATAATTTAGGATTGGGTTTTGATTCCTCTAGTTAGTTGTTTTTGGAAACCTTTTCTGCCCGCCACACACACACACACATATATATACATATATTTAATATTTAATCAGCCAGAGCTTATAATAATTTCCGTTTCCTTTGTTTGGAAACAACCTCAGCTTTTGGTAGGATGTTCCTCTGTTTCCAGTAATCTCCCCTTTTTCTGCCCTTTAGTGATGTCTACTTCGTTTTACCTTTTCTTAAGGCTTGACAGATCCTAGCACTGTGCTTCCAGTATGGCACCCATAGGAGAGTCCACTATTTCGAGTAGATCATCCAGATGTATTTTCTAAGAGGCATGGTGTTTAATGCCAAGAACACTGCTTAAATTCCTCTTCAACGTGATTAAACTGCCAAGGTTTCTACTCAACTGTTAGTACAGCTTGTACTTAATTTAAATTGCAATAACTAGAACACTCTCAACAAAAAGAAGCACAGCACACATAGCCAAGATATGTTGGAGCTTTTGCTAATCTCTTCAACTGTTCTGATACTTTGGGAAGTGCTAGAATTCCTTCTTCTTTTTCCCTCATTAACTTCTTTCAGAGAAGATACAGTGTAAAAGAAGTAAAAACAAAAAGTGTTCTTCCTGCGTCAGGTATCTACAAGTGCTATGCCTCTTGTATCACATAATACACTGTAACTCGGATGTTGTCCTGCCTTCTCATGTTCCTAAATACCAGGCAAGAAAACCTTGCATGCCCCTTTCCTGATGGTTAGGACTACCTCCTACTAGATGAGAGACAGAAGTTTCCAGTCTGCAACAGAAAAGGGAACATAACTTGGACCTAACATAACTTCAGTGCCTGAGGTGACTATGTGCCTCTCACATTAAATACTCTATCTGCCTTGGGCAGTTTTCTGAACCAAGCTCTGTGTCATTCAGCTGAAACTACTCAGCCTGATTTTGTAAATTGCTTGGGGACAATTTAAACCATATTATCTCTATTACCGTATACCTATATCATATTATTATTTAGTCCAGTTGGCGTCCCGTTATGAGTGGTGTCCCCCAGGGGTCGGTACTGGGGCCTATTTTGTTTAATATCTTTATTGATGACCTAGATGAGGGGATTGAGTGCACCCTCAGTAAGTTTGCAGACGACACCAAGTTGGGAGGTGGTGTCCATCTGCCTGAGGGTCAGGTGGCCCTTCAGAGGGATCTGGATAGGCTGGACTGCTGGGCTGAGGCGAACGGGATGAGGTTGAACAAGGCCAAGTGCCGGGTCCTGCACTTTGGCCACAATAACCCCATGCAACGCTACAGGCTTGGGGCAGAGTGGTTAGAAGACTGGGATGAGGAAAGGGACCTGGGAGTGCTGATCAATGGCAGGCTGAACATGAGCCGGCAGTGTGCTCAGGTGGCCAAGAAGGCCAATGGCACCCTGGCCTCTATTAGAAACAGTGTGGCCAGCAGGAGCAGGGAGGTGATCATCCCCCTGTACTCAGCTTTGGTGAGGCCGCACCTCGAGTACTGTGTTCAGTTTTGGGCCCCTCACTACAAGAAAGACATCGACGCCCTGGAACGTGTCCAGAGAAGGGCAACGAAACTGGTGAGGGGTATGGAACACAAGCCTTATGAGGAGCGGCTGAGGGAGCTGGGATTGTTTAGTCTGGAGAAGAGGAGGCTCAGGGGAGACCTCATTGCACTCTACAACTTCCTGAAGGGAGGTTGTGATGAGGAGGGGGTCGGCCTCTTCTTCCAGGTAACTAATGATAGGACTTGAGGTAACGGCCGCAAGTTGCGCCTGGGGAGATTTAGATTAGATATCAGGAAAAACTTTTTCTCTCAGAGAGTGGTCAGGCACTGGAATGGCCTGACCAGGGAGGTGGTGGAGTCACCGACCCTTGCGGTTTTTAAGAAGCGCCTGGACAAGGTGCTACAAGATATGGTTTAGTAGCTTAGTGGGTAGTATTGGTGATAGGATGATGGTTGGACTAGATGATCTTGAAGGTCCTTTCCAACCTTGTGATTCTGTGATTCTGTGATCTGGAAGTTTTAGTCAGCAAAAAATATATCCAGCCCTAGTTTAATTTCTTTCCATTTGACTGAGGTCTTCGTACCACTTCCCTTCAGGAAGGTATCAAAACATTACTGTGACAGGAGTTAGATTGAAGCGACCCACTGACACTGTATGAGTGACAGAGGAGATGCTAAGAACTTTCCTGACAAGTGCTGTATGTGAAACAACAGTCAAATGGCAAACTCCTGTCTTTGTATTCCTTTGAGCTAACTTTTCTCTCTGAAACCCAAAGAACATCTGCTGTTAGAGGTGTTCACTTTCAAATGATTAAGGAAAACAAGCTCCATCTCCTACAGAATTAAGGAGATTTCTTTCAGATTCAGTCAGCACAAAAGATAAGCTCCTTTTCTTTAACGCTTAGAGCAGTTAATATTGAATTACAATAGAAATTCTGTCCAAGGACTTCTGACAATCCCATTAACACTAAATGTCTTCCACATGCTTTACGCAGTTACAATAAACACCAAATTTGTGAACATAGATTAAGCCATTATTTTAAAGTATTACTGAATAATCAACCAGGAACAAAAGCTATCCATTAGTGGTTTGTCTCCCTGGAGCAGCAGTAACACATTACCTGAAAAACCTTTAGATTTGGACCTGACAACCAGGCCAAAGGGTATTTTGCAGAGAGGAGGAAGGCATGGTCTGGGGTCCACAGCACGAAGCAGAGACATGAAAACAGGATGCCTTAAGGGCACCCATTTGATAAGGCCAAAGCATTTTTCAGATAAGGCCATACTGTAGGTTTGAAAGCAGCTGTAAATGTCAGATCTGTCAGCAGCTCTGAAGAACCTGAGCTTAGCCATGAATCACATGGAACAAAGGACAGTCACAGCCATAAACCCCACCTTGAGGAATGGTGCAGAAGTGGTTACACTCCCCAAAGCTTTTCATTCAGCCACCAGTTGCTTTGGCTGCTAGACCTTTACATCCATAGCAGCTCAGTAAGACAGTCCCAAAGCAGCTATTCAAACAGTAAAATTGACGGAATTCAGCCTTTTGTTTTACAGATGTGCCAGAATACCTTGTATGGTGACATGTAGCACTTGGGAGTGATTGTTGAAGCTCTCTTTAACCAGATAATGATTTGAAGAACAAATACACTTTTCAACAAGCAACATATTTTTATCTGAATTTGCCTCAAGGCCAAATTTCTCTTCCCTGATTGCTGCTGCTCTAATCAGCCACAGCGCACAGTGCTGCTGCTTTGCCTTGCCAAACCAGAGTCAGGAAACTTATGTGCTCCAGCAGTCTAGCACTTTGCTTGTAATATCAACAAGTTCTCCTCAAACTGGTCCTGCTTGTTAGAAAAAATCAGAACATTTCTTCCTCCCACCTCACCCCACTTCTGCATTTCTTATTTTAAAAAGAACAACCTGAGGAATGTCACATTTCAAAAGATTTCTCTGTTCTGAAAAATATCTCAGAATGAAGTAGAAATATTAAGATGCTTTTCTGATACTTTAAATTGACACAATTCCTCTGATATCCATGGATTTACACTACTTTTTAGTAAATGCTCACTTCATGATATCATATGCCAGATATTTAAAGTTTCAGAAACCACTGGTACACTGCATTATTCAAGAAGCACACTGTGAACTTTCAACTAAAGACATATTACTAAAGATATTATCTGGATGCACAAGGGTATAGAGACAATTTATTCAGCACAATCATTTGCAGTCCCAAGCCATGGTCGTTTAATGTACCTGGAGAAATGAGGGATGGCAGCAACGGGAGTATGAAGTGACAAAAAATGTGACAGTACACTGCATGAATGCTCTGACAGAAAAGTCTCATGTACTCTGTTTCGGAAGCCATTCCCAGTTCCATTTTCTGCTCAATGGACCTAGAGGCGTGGAGTCAAAAGCATAAACAATTTGCACGAGGGCATACTAGGTTGCCTAATTAATTTCTGTCCAGAAAGCCATTTGGCAAAAATAGTTCAGCCAATATATGCCAGCTAGTTCTCTGCTTTATTGTTCTCAGTACCATTCTCTGCAGCCTCAAGTACTGAAGTACTAGAGGTATGTGCAGGGCAGATGTCTGACCTAGTTCAGCTACAGTATACCAGCCACCAGGTCTCTTGGGATAGCGCACCAGCAGTATCTGTTTCAGCACAATCTAGCTGCAATTGTTCACGTACAACTCCTTTGAATGTAGCAACATGTACAAATTTCCCCAACAGACGGGGAACAAAGGCGCAGGAACAAAGGAGCACAGGGATCACCTGAGCTTATGGTTTCTGCTGTGGCTGGGACAGTGACATGCTACGGACATTCTGCATAGCTGAGATGCCAGTGGGGAACAGCAAGAGGAATGGAGAAGATGCAGAGCAAAGAGCTTGCTGGAAATCCTGCAGTGGGTGTCCACTTGTCAGCACTGTAGGAGATGCCGACTTCAGAAGGCTCTACAGGAGCTTCCAGCAGCCCTTAAATGTTTCCTGATGTCCTGTAACCACCATAACACCTGTAATAAAGAATCAAATGCTACAACTGGCAGACGCTGCAGAAAAAGCAGAAGAAATCAGGGCCATCACCAATGTCCTGTTGCCTCTAAACTCAGATGATATTTGCTATTAAAAAACCTTATTTGCTATTAAAAAACCAGATGATCTTAAAAAGACATCTGTAGTTTGCACTTCGAAATCTGAGCAGACACACTGTTCACACTAGTGACATGGAGAAAAAAACACTTGCTTAGCACAGACACAGAGATCAGTTTTCTCCCAACACTTCTGTTAGGTTTTTCTCCTTTACAGCTCACGATATTCAAACTGCAGTTCTCAAATCCCACCCAAAATGGTTCCAAACTCAGTGGTCTCAGTTCATAAGACTCGATGCACACTTTTGGTTTGGTGCAGCTCTGTACCACTGAGTAGCCCTTTGGTTCAGACCTGCACAGACTGCGACATTGAAAGCCAAATATAGATGAAACTGAGTGCAGCACTACCACCTTAACAGCCTGAGCCTCATTCTAGAAATTCACATACCCAAAAGAACGCTAGGAACTTGTGCAAGTATTGTCTTCAGGAGGACAGTTTTGCATAGTCATATCTAATAACTGCTGGGGACATAGTGCTGCAATAGTACTGAGAAATTCTTTGTCTCTGTTAAATTAAAAACGACCCCAAAGCAAGTAAAAGTACTGGTTTCCTGATTGTTCACATAGCTTAATGATGTTAGCCCACCCTTTGGCTCTGTTTCAGGTGCTCCAGCTACTTCTCTCCAAGACAAATACGCTACAGAAACTCAGTCAATGCCCTTGTAAGCCAGTCTGTGCTCTCTGTGCTGCTTGGCTTTGGAGCCATGGATTGGTCCCTAGTCCTCTTTTATTTACCACTGTAGCTACATCTCCAATGCATATCAGATAAGAGAAGCACACCAGTGCAGAGCAATAGAAATGAGAATCAGGCCACCATTTGCCATCGTCACAGGCCAGCTCTGGGACTACAACTAGGAGTTTACCACAGCACGGGGAGGCAGCCAGAGGACCTGTCTTTCGTTGATGTAGCTTCACTAACCAGGAACAACCAATATGGGTCTTTGTGATGCCTACAAAAGCCAGTCTGGGATCTTACAGAGGAGTTAAAAGCAAAGCCCTGAACACTTTGCTGCTGCAAGTCCCCACACTGGTAAAAGGTTTGTGAACACGCATGGGCACAGCACACACACAGACTTGCTGAGCCAGCCAAGGGCTGTGCCCCACTTGGCTTTCCTACCAGGTTCACATCTGAAATTGGGAGTAAACTTTGTGCTCCACATACTGCCTGGAGGAAAGAAACAGGAGAAGGCCACCAAAGGCTGAGGAAGGGGCAGAGCACCAGTCTCACTCACGCTGTCCCAAGCTGTTATCTTGGGGAGGAAGGACCCTATGCAGAACAGAAATAAGAGCCTCACAGCAACGTATTCCCTACTGTAGCAGAAGGGGAAAGAGTATTGTATAATATCCTTTACAGCACAATCTGTGCACTGTCAACAGCTTTTTATTTTATTTGTACATTTATGTTGACTATAGCTATATGCTTTCACATGCTCACAACTTCCATATGCGTACAATCTTCCACCCAAAATACCCTGTTTGTCATCTTCCTGCATTTCATTTTCTTCATGAAAGTTCCTGCAAGATTCAAGTAGTCACCTGCCGATTTGTCGCCCTGAATCATGGAAAAAAAACTTCAATTTTCTTCCACAACATTCCGAAATTTCACAGCATGCTATATTTTGTGATATATATACATATACATATGATAGATCAGCAGCCCCTACCCTCCACGTAGAAAGCTCACTAAAAAAACTCTTTGGTGTTTCAAAATTGATCACGACAAACAACAAAATTCTAGGATCACAATACTCAAACTCAGAAACTCACAAAAACAAAAAAAAGGTGGCTACCAGTTGTACATTTCTCAATATACAGCAATATTTCATAAAGCTTCCAGCTGACTTCAAATCTTAATTTGTACTAGAAAGCTCCTTATTTACATTTCTCTAACATCAGCCTTGAGAATTCACAGTTAAACCACAAGTTACCAAGACATCCAGTAGTTAAGAGTAGCTTATTAGCTATAATAATGGAACAAGTCACCCTCGCATTTTTCTTCACACAAATCCTGATATTTCAGTGACATAAAAGTTTTAAGCATCTGACCTGCTATTTATTTATGCGTTTGATGAAAGATTATTGGCTGTTGATAGTGAAGTATAAATTAGCTAAGAAAACAATTGAAGCTAAAGAGATAATTTTGCTAAGTCTTTTTTAGCTGGTATACTAGGAAAATTCTTTCTGCAACCCACATGACAGGGATTGACCACTTTGGTAAATAGAAATGGTTTAATCCACTTTTCCACCCAACTCTCCCTCTATTCTCAGAGTCAGTTGAAACTGCTATTATGTTTTTATTGCTACTAAAATAAAATGTGTAGATTCAAATTCTACTTTCAATTCATTCTAGGGAAATTTTTCCTCCATGAGAACTACATTATTCTCTGCTCTGTTAAATTGCAATATACATACTGACAGCTTGATTTTCTTCATTCTGCTTTATCTTTCAGAAGCACCATTTGGTTCTATCTCAACAGAGAGAGCTTTTGGCAAGGTTCCGTTTCCTCTTCCAACCAACCAGCTATTGTGGAAAAAAGGTGAAACCAAGATGAAAAATTTCTGCAAATAGCCTTTAACCTACCAAAGTGCTCCACATATGTTGAAAATCACCGCGTTCTCACTATTCACTCTTTCAAATCAGAAATTTGAAAAAGAATCACTGCTACCAAAAAAAAAAAAAGAGTCATGGATTAGAAAGAAGATATTAGGGTGGCACAACTCTCATTTAACTAATTCTGTAGAAGTTATGCTTTGTAATACGTTCCAGACCAGATGGTAGAAAACAGCCATGAAAAACTGATTAAAACAAACTTCCTCTGAAAGAGAGTGGCTGAACTTAGTACAAAAGTAGTTTGTGCCATTTGCTATGTTATCCAAATAAAACAGTCGGAACTAATTTCAATCATTCAGCTTTTCCCCAGAAGCTACATATGATATAGAAACTCGATCTTTAAGTTTGAACTTGTCTAACTTAGCTGGGAAGATTCATGTGGGAAAGAATACTATTTATATACTTTTACAGATGAGTGCATTTGCTGGTGTAAAATGTAAAGACAAAATCAGATGGGTTTAGCTAACAAGAAATCCACAATGGCTTTATTGCCTTAAAAATAAAAGTTCTACCCAAAGAGCATGTATAGAAATCATAATTCCTTATTTTTGTAAGTATAACTGCTCTCTTTTTACTGTTTGTTCTTCCTGTTAGTTTTGAGAAGCCAAGGAAGACAAGGAGGAAGCTGAGTTTTCTTATGTCTTGCACGTCATCAGTTCAGTTTCTTAGTAAGGATTTTGCTCACTTCCCATTTTGATGTTTCTGGGCAATGGATCAGAGCTCAGCTAAAATGTATTATGCTTCTTGCAGAGTACCAGAAGAGGATAAAAACAAGATAGATTGCCAACATTTTTAAATCAGTCTCCGTGTGCTGGAGATTGCATGATGCCTTCCTCAAAGGATTTTTCAATTTCCTACTGTGCTGAAGCACTGAAAGGAGCTAACGGGTTAAAACAGGATACATGATTTGAAAGACAGGATTAAGCCCATATGAATGCCATCTGCACTTGGTACTAAATCTGGATGGGTAACATCAAGGCAGAGAAAAACTGAGGATCCTGGAGGCTAGCTTGACTGACAAATACAAAGGAAACAATTCATCATGAACTTTGAGTTCCGAGGTACAAAAAGGGATATTCATTCTTGGTAGAAAATACTTCTGGCATATACTTCCCATAACATTCTTTCCCCTCGTGTTAGTCTTCAAGATATTTCTGTCTAGACCTTCAGTTATCTTCGTCAACACAAAATATTATTTCCTTTTTCCACTCCAATCTACTATTTTCAGCTGCTACCTCTTTTTTTTTTTCCCAGTGTTGTTGGAACAATTGCACAAATCTGTATACCCTGCCCTAGCTTCCCTCTTCCTTAATATACATCCATATGGTTCTTACATATTAATTCAATAAATACTTCAGCAACCAATTTTATAAAAGTTTTTTCTTCTTTAAAGTTTATACTGAGAAAAGATACTACAGTTTTATTTCTTTTAGAAACTATTTTTTAGTTCCTGGACAAACAGGTGAAAAAGTAGGAAATGTGGAAGGAGAGTATCTGCTCCTTTAAAATTATCTGCTCAAGGACATTTTCAATGGAGGAAAAAGAAACAGAAGAAAAGGAGAAAACCATAAACAAGAACATGCAGGGACACAAACTTGACCAACAAATCATAAGGGAGGCAGCGAGGGGAATCAACCCCAGTCAGTCACAGTGTCTGCTGAGGGTATGTGGGAGAGTGAGAGTGTTTATTCCAGCAAGGTAGTCTGATGGAGGAAATCCTAAATTGGGATGATAAGAAAAGAGGAAGATAAAAAACCCAAACACATTGAGACACAGACCTGACAAAGTAAACATGGAGACAATGACAAGAAACAAATCTCCCAGACACACCAATTGATGGACTGTCAAGAAACTGCATGTGCCACTTCCAGGAAGATCAGCTTGGGCTTTGCAACTGTAAACCAGGGGAGCTCCCAGACACAGGGCTGACAGGGGTGAGGGGGATCCATACAGCTGCACACACCCATGGAAGGATGTGCAGGGGAAGAGGAGCAGGGTGAACAAAGCAGCAGTTGACAGAAAAGAGTTTAAAAGTGGCCGGTCATTATGCTTATCTGTCTTCGCTACTGGTTTAACCCGCAAAGGGGAAAGCAGCAGCCACATCCCTCAGCCTAGGCAGAGACCTCGGGGTCCTGGGCTGGGCTCCAGTGGCCAAGCAGGAGGGGTCTTGTGCTGCTGGAGGAGGCAGCCACTCCTAACAACCCTTAACAGGAAAAATATTTTTCTTGTCTTGGAAAGAAAATAAATAAATAATAAAGCTTTCTGAAACATTTTTATTCAAGCCAATAGAAAATGCTCTATTTGGATTTGTTACCCTGCAAGTCATACTTATCTACAGGTGTATCTTCAGTGCATTCCAGAGAGGGATCTTACGATGTTCTGCAATACAAAACATTTCCTGACCGAGATGTCCTAACTGCCTTCCTTTTTTGTGTTTATACTTGGACCTTCTCTTTTTTTATGTTTGTTTCTGGACTTTTGGTTATCTTCTTTGCAGACCATTTAGAAAACATCAAAATGAACTAATTTGTCTATTGGATAAACTACTACCATCTTGATAAGAACTTGTAAGCAGTTTTTAAAGGAACCTGCAGAATGGTAGTAAATTGTATTTTTCAATGAATTAATTGCTCTTCTGAAAAATGTACCCCAAGGCTATCCGTAAGTTGCAGCCCCACCACTAAGGCCTGGGAGCTTTTTATAATCAAAAAATATAAGTCACAGATCCCAACCCTACTTCCTATACCAAGAAGGGTGATAATAATCCAGGTTCTGGAAATCCTTTTAAGATAGCTACATTCAAAATTATGCTCATGCTGTATTAATGCTTTATAACCACAGGCATGAGAAAGATACAGATTCCCTAGTGAACAATGAACACAGCTTCAGAGCTCTGATGAAAAATCAAACTTTCATCTTTTGTCCTTGCTTGCCCACCCTCTCAAATTACAAACGCTGTATTGAAAGAGAATACACACACACACAGAAATTTGGTTTAAACTCCGGGGACACTCGAATGAGAGGACTGGACTAAGAAAATCAGAGCAAGAAGGAGCAATGAGTGGTCAGTGAGGAGGACACAGCTGTCCTACTCCATGCACAGACACACCAGGAGGAAAGCACACTCCGAAACAAAACACTACTGCCCTAAACAACAGATGCTGTGGCAGACAGGGAGAAGCCTCCCAGCATGCACACAGAAGCTGTTCCTGAAGAAGGATAATGAGGAGGAAGGCCAGCAAAACATGCTCAGATCCTTGAGAGGTAACAGGCTTCCCCCATGCAATTCTCCTGACATGTGCCAACCAGATGCAGAAACTGTGTGCAGGCTTAAAACATCTTTAGAAGTGGATTTACTGCAACTGGAGGAAGCAAAAGGGAAGCATTTTAGATTAGTCACTGGTGCAAATCATGCACACCTGTGATGAAAAGGGTATGAACAGGGACTGTTAGTGAGCAAGCAGTCCTCATATAATCCTTGAATTGCTCATCCCAGATGCAGGCTCAGCCATGTTGGCTGTATGGCAGGGAGCAGTCCTCTTATACATGTTGCATCTTCGAAGTGTCTGAGCAAAAAGGCATTGTGTGAAAACCATGCCTCATCAGCTTAGAGACAGAGAAAGCTATAATGAGACCAAGAGAAAATGGCCAGAAGCTCTCATTAAAATGCATGTAGAAACCAACAGCTCAGAGACAGAGATACATGGAAAACACCCTCTCATGCTCTAAAAACAGGTGCCATAGAAGAAAAGAGACAACAAAATCTTGCAAATGAAAGGGTCTGATTCCACTCCCAGAGATCCTGATGAGAAATTCCTGTTGCCTTCAGCATAGAGGAACACACTGTATAAATCAAGTATGTGGTAACAATTCCCTGGAAAGTGAGGTTGTCATCACTTGATGAAAGAGGACTTACTATCCAGCTGCATCATTGTCACACCAAGAAATTCACTGGGATGAAGTTATCTAAACCTAAAAATGATTAATTCAATATTACCCTGATATATATCCCAAGTGAATGTATTTTTGAGAAGAGCTATGTCAGCTTAGGTTGAGAGATAGCATTTACCATCGTAAATTAAGGGATGATGGATAGGTATATCACGCACCAACAGTGCAGCCTGAGCATATTATGACAAGTAATCTGCTTGCCAGCAAAGAATAATGCCTTATCTAATGCCAGCATCTTACACCGAATGAGCTGGTTAGACAACAGAATTACTGAAAAGGACAGAAAGTCTGCCAGTGCAAACACTGACCACATACAAATCCCTGCACTGTGCCTAAATTGCTGAGTCTACACCTAGTATTGAAAGACATCATGCATTTGACGTAGTTACCCTGTACTAATGCAGGATGCTGTGTCAGAACAACGGACCCAGCTCCCTCTGCCTGAATAATGCTGCTGAATGCATGTCTGACTTCAGCAGAGACACTCCAGAATTTCTCTCATTTAGGGCACAATTAGTCCATCAGCAGCGTTTTGAAACATGCACGGTAGTCAGGGGAAAGAGTAAAGGAAGAGGAGCCTCGGACCTTATCCAAGCCTTTTGGAGTCAACAGTCTGTCAGACATGCAAAGAACCAGCTGCTACCCCTGAAGAATGGACGTTTAAAAATCTCCTTCACCTCTAACCACTTAGACTCAGAAATTAATATTGAAAGGATGTGTGGAGATGCCTATCATGCAGAAAGTGACAGGAATGACAGAAACAAACAATTCCACCATAAGTGCAGTGAAGACACTGCAGCTGCAATCATGAATAAAAACAAAGCCCCATCAGCACAGCCTGAAAGCCTGCTTGTACAGCACGAGCGCAGGTGGTCAAAGACCAGGTATAATAATGTCACGCCATTTTTAACTCCCTAAGGCAAGGTCTTGCACAGCAGATGGCCCATCCTCTAGCTTTTTCATTGTTAACACACCACTTGATCTGTTTAACACACTGTCCTCTCTGTGCAAAAAAATTGCACTGTGCTAAATTATCTCTACCTTGGAGCACTTTGAGCATGTTATGAAATGAGGTAGCTACGCAGACTAACATCGGCTAGCAGATGCAGGCTATTTAAATTGCTAATCATGCCTTTGTTGCAAAGCTGGGGTTGTCATATAAAGAGACAAGCAGAAGGCAGAGAAAAAAAGATGCAAAGGTTACATAGACCACCTAGGAACAAGCTGAGGTCAGAGCCAGTGAAAAGATGCTTTGAGAGATGCAGCATAAAAGCAGAGTGAGCAAATTCCCAGCAAAACATCAAAAAGCAGTGATGTGGAAATCAATTTATAAAACTAGTGATGTGCAAAGCACAAGGGAGCCATAGGTTGAGTTCAGTTTGTGAGAAGGTGGGAAAGACAAAGGCAACCTAAAATGACGTGGGTTTATATGCAAGTATAAACACCTTTCAAAACCTCTCCATTGCCTTCTCCAGGCTATGGTTTGTGCCTAAAGGTTCCAGATGCTGCAGGGTTTCTCTGAACCTTTTCACGATTTGCTAACCTCGGTTGAACAAAACCTTTTATCTCTTTCCTAGCACTGATGAACATTAATCTAGACCCTGGAGGCCACCACTGTCCCTACTACATGCTGGCCCAGCACTGAACAGTTAGCTCCACCATCCAGCGACTTCCAATTTCATTAAGCAGAATCATAGCACCAATCAGCTGATACTTTAATTAGGAACAGGACATCATGGTGCCTATAATCCTACAAACATGATTAATGATCAAGGCATTTCTTCCTCTTTTTTTTTTTTTTTCCCCAGCTTTGTCACTATTATCATGCTCAGTAAGTCGTGTCTGAAATGGTTATTATGTCCCCAACATAGTCTCCACAATGAAAAGTTTACAGTTGGAGAAGGAAAACAAAGCACACTTATAGACACTGTCACAGAGTCACAGAGTGGCTGAGGTTGGAAAGGACCTCTGGAGATCATCTAGTCCAACTCCCCTGCTCAAGCTGGGTCACCTAGAGTATGTTGCACAGGATCACGTCCAGGTGAATTTTGAATATCTCCAGAGGAGACTCCACAACCTCTCTGGGCAACCTGTTCAGTGCTCTGTCACCTCCACAGTAAAGAAGTTTTTCCTGATATTCAGATGGAACATCCTGTGTTTCAGTTTGCACCCATTACCTCTTATCCTGTCGCTGGGCACCACTGAAGAGTCTGGCCCAATCCTCTTGGCACTATCCCTTAAGATATTTGTATACACTGATAAGATCCCCTCTCAGTCTTTCTTCTCCAAGCTAAACAGGCCCAGCTCTTTCAGCCTTTCCTCATAAGAGAGATGTTCCAGTGCCCTAATCATCTTCGTAGCTCTATGCTGGACTCTCTCCAGGAGCTCCATGTCTCTCTTGTATGGGGAGCCCAGAACTGAAAACAGTACTCCAAATGTGGCCTCACCAGGGCTGAGGAGAAGGGGAGAATAACTTCCCTTGACCTCCTGGCAACACTCTTCTTAATGCACCCCAGGATCCCGTTGGCCTTCTTGGCCACAAGGGCCTCTTGCTGTCTCATGGTTAACTTGTTGTCCACCAGGACTCTCAGGTCCTCCGCAGATCTGCTTTCCAGCAGGTCAACCTCCAACCTGTACTGGTGCATGGGGTTATTCCTCCCTAGGTGCAGGACCCTGCACTTGCCCTTGTTCAACTTCATGAGGTTCCTCTCCGCCCAACTCTTCAGCCTGTCCAGGTGTCTCTGAATGGCAGCACAGCCCTCTGGGGTATCAGCCACTCCTCCCGGTTTTATGTCATCAGCCAACTTGCTAAGGGTGCACTCTATCCCTTCATCCAGGTCACTGATGTATAAATTGAACAAGACTGGACCCAGTACTGACCCCTGGGGGACACTGGAGGCTACAGGCCTCCAACTAGACTGCCACTGATCACATACCTCTGAGCTCTGCCATTCAGCCAGTTCTCAGTCCACCTCACTGTCCACGCATCTAAACCATACTTCCTGAGCTTACCTATGAGGATGCTGTGGGAGACAGTGTCAAAAGCTTTGCTGAAGTCAAGGCAGACAACATCCACTGCTCTCTCCTCATCTTCCCAGTCAGTCATTCCATCACAGAAGGCTATTGGATTAGTTAAGCATGATTTCCCCTTGGTGAATCCATGCTGACTACCCCTGATCACCTTCTTTTCCTCCACATGATTACAGATGACTGGATCAGCTGTTCCAACACCTTTCCAGGGATGGAGGTGAGGCTGACTGGCCTGTAGCTTCCTGGGTCCTCCTTACCCTTTTTGAAGACTGGAGTGACAATGGCTTTCTTCCAGTCCTCAGGCACCTCTCCTGTTCTCCATGACCTTTCAAAGATGATGGAGAGCGGCCTAGCAATAACATCCAGCAGCTCCCTCAGCACTCGTGGGTGCATCCTGTTTGGGCCCATGGATTTGTGGGTGTCAAGTTTGCCTAAATGATCTCTAACCCAGTCCTCTTCAACCAAGGGAAAGTTTTCCTTTCTCCAGACTTTCTCTCTTGTCTCCAGGGTCTGGGATTCCTGAGGGCTGGCCTGAGCAGTAAAGACTGAAGAAACGAAGGTATTCAGTAACTCTACCTTCTCTGTATCCTTCATCACAAGGGCACCCAATTCATTCTGGAGAGGGCCCACATTTTCCCTAGTCTTCCTTTTACTACTGATGTATTTGAAGAACCCCTTCTTGTTGTCTTGTCAAGACACCAAACAATAGAGAACAAACATAGCTCATACAGATATAATTAAAGTGCCATAGAATATGAGGCAGTTTAGTTGTTTTTATACTCTTTTACACCAAAGTTTCTCCAGCAGCTCCAGTTTGCAGTGTGACAGTTTTACCCCAGCTGTAGATCTGTTGTTTGTGCATGTCTTTATTCACATGTTTGGGTATGTGCCCATCTGTCATAACGGGGCTTAATGATTACAAATGGGGACCTGGGCCAGCTCGTGTTGCTACACATTCTCTACTCCCATTAATCTCTTTGAGATTGTTGGGTGGAGGGAGGGGAAGAGAGAAGTCATAAGAAGGAAGGAAATCACGGCACACTGTAGGACATGCTCAGCTCCGCAGAGGAACGGCCCATAAAGCCATGAGGAAGAGAAGCAAAGAGAAATGCACACAGGCAACAAATGTTCTCAAGGAAGGGCAATATATTTTTAACACTGCACAATATGTGGAAAAGGAAAAGGGTAACCAGCCAAGTTCCTCTGGGAAGCTGAAATTCTATTTGAAAATAGAAGGTCACGGGTGATTGACAGGCCATCACCAAAGACAAGGGCAAGGTGAATGAAATGGCAGGTTAAAGGAGAAGCATTTTCTTGCTAGGTTACAGACAGCAAAGCTGATGGGCTTATTGCATTGTTTTTTAAGTACTGATTTAAAGGGTAGAAACAGGGAAGAAAAAAAAATCAGACCACATCCAACTGTTTTTGATGTGAAGTGAATGGGATACATCTGCAATTTTTTATTCATTTTGTCACCCAAGGAGAGCTGCTGTCCAGTGGAACCAGATGGCTCCAGGTAACAGCAGAATTAATAACCAGAACAAGGAGTAAAAACGGCATCAGAGCAGCTCCTGAAGATCCTGGAAGTCCATTTGCTACATTTATGACAGGAGCCACAGCAGCAAATTCAGAGACTAGTCAACCTAACCTGCTTCATTCATGCCAGAAGAAAAACAAGCAAACCACAAAAACAGGAGAATCAGCTTCCTGGTCAGTATTGCAGAGCATTACTGAACAGGTTTAACTTCACAGTAAATATTAATCAGCCCTTTGATCTATCCACTAATCCTTTATATCACAAACCTTCTCAATGTCTTCATCATGACTGACTGGGAGTGCTTTTCCTCATCAAATGCCAGATAGGCCAAAGGCATCTTCTATTGTTAGGTAGATGAGGAGAGGCCTTTACAAATGATTTTGTAGCTAGACTGATGACAGGCTGATAATTGGTGGCCTGTTAGAGATTTCATGCTGCATGAATCACCAAATGGCAGCGAATCTGCTAGGGCTGCTCCATTTCCCTTTTCAAACCTATTAACAACTTCCTTTAGGTTAATGCACAGCCTCATACCACACACAATACAGAAACTCACACCTGCATCAATCTTTGAACAAAACAACGTGCTCACAAAGATTTAAGATTCTGGAATAATGGTTTTCAGCCACTGCAGAGGAGAGCTCTAGAGAAGAAAAAGCAAACCCAACCATCACTGCAAATGCCTAATTCTGCTAGACTTGGATTTATAAATGCATAAGTAAATACTCTGATTTTATTTCTCACATTCCACTCAGTTGGAAATAGGAGTTGCAATCCTGATAGCAAAAGCATTTATTTTGCTTATGGGAACACTAGCAAACTAATAATTAAACTCACACAGTTCAGTAACATGCTCCCACCTGACAAACTCATACCTCTCTGGGGAACCTTTGGTAATTGACTTTTGGCACAAAGTGAAATCTCATAACGTTTTCTGCTGAATTATTTTGGAGCTTGTACCTACACTGCACAGTACTTCTTCCAGATTCTCTTCCCTTCTCTCCTCTGTCTGTCCTTCCTCCTTGCCTTCCAACAGCATCTCATGAACTCTCAGAAGTTACCAAGACCCCGTTTCCCAGTGCTTCTTCTTCCTTTTCTTATCCCCATTTTTCACTGATGTTTTGACATCCTCCACAGTACAGCACACAGGTGGCTCTTACCACAAAAATACACAGCAATGTACACGGTATTTGCATGAACTGACTTTGTTGACTGCTTTGAAACCACGCCTCTAAAACCATTAGCCTTATTAGCTGTGGACCCATAGGTATTTGTCTTTGCTTCCCAGGAAACAATGTCCAACAGGAAGCAAACTCTAATGTAATTGAGTCAAAGATCAGTGAGGAAATAAGATTTAATCATCTTAGGGATTTCAAACAACACCTTTCACTCCCAAATCTCTTGAGCACACATTTATAGAACTTCTTCCATTTAATTTGTACTGAGATAAAGGAAAAGTGAGTGCAGAAATAAATGTAAAGGCCAAGTATTTTCACCGATCTCACCTTCATTGTTGAACCATTGCTCAAAGTATTTCTTTCTTGGGGGGCAGATCTACTGCCAGAAGCAAGGCAGACACACAGTCCTTTCTTTTGTCACTCTGCTAAATATGTCTGGACACTCAGAACCAGATATATTACGCTAGCCTAGGGCTGAAGGTAGAAAGGGCTTGTTGTAACAGAAAGGGAAATCATCAAGGACCTCTACTCCCCTTTCAGTCCTTAAGCACTCTGAATCATGTGTTTGTCTCAGATCATCAGTATAACAAAAAATGATATTTTGACTTTTGTGAAGGGTTATCTGGGGAGAAAATCCTTGATACTGAAAACACCTGTTTCCTACCCATCTCTAGCTAGCATGGTTGTTGTGTAATTCTGGGACCAACTTCCCACTTCTGCTGATTTGAAAAAGCTTTACTGTAAGCTCTCTTCTCATCCTACTCCAGGAACTCTCAATAAGAGCATGTAAGCTTTTGCAGTGCTGAAGCAAACAAACTGATGGCACTTACTAAAAAATAGAGAAGATCTCTGTGGAAAGTTCAAAATCGTGGACAAATGTTCCCTCCAGATATCACAGCATGGCTTACTCCAATTGTTCTATCCTACACTGAACAACTATAAGCTCCCAGTACCTCTTTTCTTTTTTTCCTCCCCCTAAGCAGTGCATACCCATCACAAATCACTGAAGTCTCACTTTTAAATGCACTTCAGAGCTGATTTTTCTAGATTATGTTGATTAAGTTACAACAATAACAGAATGATGCTAATAGAGGTAAATGGCCATCAGCCACACATGAATAAAACTTCTAGGTTTGATGTCCTATAGCAAGGACAAGAAAAAGAAGGACAGTTATTTAAAAGGGGTTACATTACACAATGGAAAGCTAAACTGAAACAGCTGGATGGATTTGCAGAATTGCTGCAGGCTTTGACTCACTTTCATTGTGGTGATTTAAAATATAATGACCTCTTCTCCTGACTGTTTGTTCCTGCCTCCTGCTAGGTGTTACTACAAGGAAAGTCAGTAAAATGAAATTTCTGAGGGTTCCTCAGATGCTTCAGTGCAAAGCTCTGCCACTTTGCTAGTGCTGCACTCAGAGGTGCATTGAGCTAAAGCCACAGAACATGCACTAAATTCCACAAATTCTGCTTTGAATCGGTAGCAAGCAAATAGGGAAGGGGGACAGGTAGCACTTGAATCCACCTCAAGTGTTTCCTAAGTAAATACATACCTAAGGCATAAAGCCCTTGCGTCTGAAGTCTGTGAGTCTATGGAAAGGGGCCAGAAACATAAAGTTTACCTGAAGAACAGCCATTCTGAGGGATTTCACCAACTAGTATAAAGATGCTTCAACCTGAGTCAGTGATTCATCATCCATAAATAAGCTGATTATCTGTTAATTGGGTTGGTTTTTTTTTTTTTGGAACATCATAAGTTTCAGAAGTGTAAACTCATTTGCTTATTTTTAACTCATTAAAACAGTAAGCAAACAGGGAAAAGCTGATTTTCTTGGTTCATAGCATAATTCAATAACCAGCTGGTGGAGATCAGGACTTTGCAATCTCCTGCCAAGAGGATATAGGTTCATACTTCAATTCACAACATGGTGAAGCAGTAGGCAGTGCTGCCACATGTGACCCATCCGTCCAGCTCAGCCATATGGGCTTCGCACATTTGCGTAGTCTTAGACTCTATTTGCCAGGTGTTGCTTCCAGTTCTCAGTGCTCAGCTAAAAGATTTGCACCTTCTCTTTATAATCACTTAAACTATTGCCTCCTCACTCCTAGTGAAGCTGTGAAACTGCAGAGATTGCATCCACTCTGTCCATTTAAACACAAGGGAGGAAAGGAGCTTTTCCTCACACTCAAACTGACCGAAGTGTCCAGTCAAAAGCAAAGTCAAGTAGCAGCATACCACAAAAACGCAGGAAAATTGGTCATAGAGCTGAGCTGCAATGAAGTTCAGAATAGACGGTGCCTGCATCTACACCAGAGACTGGCTTTGGAGGTGACCAATATATCAGTAATTACCTTCAGCTGCAGAAGAAATTCATAAACCGTAATGGGCAACACCAATTATGCTGTCACTAGTGTGACAGGGCTGCTTCTCAGTTTTATTGTTCCAATATTGTAACTGCTGCATATACAACACTTAAAAATATTAGCACAAAACAGGAAGCACTGCTCATTCTGTAAGGCTGCAAAGTCGTACCTAAAAACAAAGACTACTTTACTAGAGCACTCTCCTTAGTCACAGCAATAACCTTTTAGAATAATGTACACTATGGCTTAAAGCTTTTATAGGAGTCTGTAAATGCATTACAATAAATTAAAAATGGAACTGCATTGCCTCTTTTTTTTTTTTTTTTGTAAATAATATGCTGCTGCTGTCACGTGTATTATGGGCTGGCTGATTCCTACGAAAACGAACGTTAGCTTTCTGTTGGCCAGAAGCAGACTGCTGTTTTATGGGTAGTCATCAAAATGTCATGTTTCAAATTATTAGACAGCATACCCTGCTGTACACAACAAAAATATCTGATTACATTTTCTAAAGAAATTACATGAATTTAAAAGCACAGGCACCACAAAATACATAGGAACTGACAGTGACAGACTTTTGGAAATGCTAGGATATCTACTAATATTAATCATGGCTGGAAAGGATCTCTTCATCGCTGAATAAAAATAATGTGAAATTACAACTTCAGGTAATAATCAATAGCTTCTGGTTCTTACTCGTTTTAGGTTTCCTACAAAGCAAAGCCAAATTCTACTCTTAATTACATAATTGCAAATCCGGAGTAACTGATTTTGGAACCGCTACTGTGAGCACAATAGGCTACTAAGAGTTTGATTCAGTTTTTTTCTGTTTGCTGACCTTAACTGATGAGAATTAGGCAACACTTTTGGTGGAACCTTCTATACAAAATGCTTAGATGTAAATTATCCCACAAATTTCCCTAATTCATGCAGATGTAAACAATATGATTCAGGAGAAGAAATTGCAATAAGAGCTGGAGAGGAAAAATATCAAGACATTTCAATATATTCTAAGCAAAATAGAGCCAAGTTTCACTTTAAAATGTTTCAGTTCTCATTTTTCTCAAATAGAAATACTTTTAGTGCTTCAAAACAAAATGAAATACTCTCATCTGATCCCTGCAAAACATTTCTTGCAACTCAAAATAATTTTTTTTTTTTTGACCTTCCAGGTAACCAAATAACGACCTGTTTGCACAGCTGTATATGCGTATATACACATGCATATATACTTACATAAGAGAAAGAGAGAGAGCTGGGTTTATTATACTCTTTCCTGGAATGGTACATGCAGATTGTTTTGACCTCTTGCAGTAACAATCATTAGCAAACAATTTTTGGTTTGCACAGTGGTAGCAAGCAGATAACAAGAGCCATGTCAAATTTATTGCACTACGGTAATAAATCAAAATTTGTGATATGGAACAACATTTTTAAATTGAAAGCTGCTGCTAGTTATCAAACATGCTTATTAAAATGTGACCCAGCAGCTGTAAACATTGTTCACCAGGTAAGTCAGCTTCTCCTCTCTTTTACCAGTTTAAAGCCAACCTAAATCTCTGATAGCCAGAGATGATGCGGAGTGTCAGCAACCTGGTAGGAAACCACCTTTTGTTCTTTACTCACACATTGCCTAGCAGACTGTATCCTTGTCTCTTTAGATGTTGCTGCAACAGAAAGGGTAATATGCAGTAGGGAGGCTGAGGAACTGTTGTCAAATTTCCATTCACATTCGTGTGGGTCAGGCCTCAGGTCCCAGACAGTATTTGGGACAGTGGAAATCTCCTACTCCTCTGTTTATATATTGCTGTTCTTCTAGGCTGGATGGAGGACACTGATTTTCAAATCAATTCCTTTTGGCACTTTCTCAGCCAAAACATACACGCTCTTGTCCTTTCTCTTCGAGAGACAGGAGAGGAGGGCTAGTACCTGTTTCAATCCAAGCAGGTCATTTCAACTACCCCTACGGTCTGCTCAGAGCAACAAGCACCTTCAGAGGGCAGTTCATCTCCACAGGGCACTCCTCTCTCTTCCCATCAGCTGCAGAAGCCTGGAGGAGACCCTGGGCTTTGTGATGCTCAGCTGGGTGAAATGACTTGCAGTGCAGTTGGATCCAAAGCTATACAGCTGTTCCAAGTGAACAACTGCACTTACAATAGGAAATTCTCTATGTTATCACACAGAAATGCAAGGCTATTAAATTACATTCGAACAAGCGTTTCATTTGTCCATATCACTCTAATGCTACTCTTTCTAATACATGGGGCCAAACACACAAATAATGCTGGAGTGTTGCTTTCCACACTGAAAATTTCCCACCATTTGAAAAATATTCAGAAATTAGTGTCCTGTGTCTTTAAGAACTATAGGCTTGTTTGTTACAGATTTCTGGAGTAACTTGTATTTGTTCGTGTTTGATTGCGGACAGACATCTGGAGAGCAGATACATAAATCTAAATAACTAAAATGGTAAAGGAAGTGGGGAATGTCTCTGATCTGGTTACAGGATGACATCATTTTATGAATTACTAATTTAAATAACAACCCTTAGTTCGATGCTACCTTCATTACAAAAGAAAACTCACACAAAAATCACAAGTACCTCACAAGTAACCTAGATCTGGTCCTCCAGAAGTGCTGCATATATCTCAATTTCAAGCAAAACCAAAAGCACCTCCCAGCATTAACACTGAATCAATTGCAAGAAAAGCTATTGTTTATAGGGCACTCTGTCCTATTCAAGCACAAGAGATATCATTAACTTCTGTTGGAGAAGCACAAAGGCCCAAACATAAGCTTTGGCAGCTGAGAGAAAGAGAGCGATTGCAGAAAGTATAGCTGTTCAGATGGTAGGAATTAGTATAGCTCTGTTGGCTTCACTGGAATTAGAGTGAATATAATACACCAGCTGAGGATGTTATCCATTATCTGTAACTCCAGCTGTGCCTGCATTGCTAATCCAGCCAGATCTTTGAGTCAAGACTTATATGGCATGAAGAATATCGCTTTATGTAATTTAAATACAAAGAAGACACTTGTAGATAATTTCTGCCTGAACTCACAATGACTGAGAGCTAAGTGAATATGGCACAGCAAGTAAACCAACACCATAGTTTTTGATAGGACTACTAAACAATCTACCAACTGGTCCGCATACACACAAAAACATGATCAGAATTTATTTATTTGTTGAAATGACTTGTGTTGTGCAATTCATGAGCAGTTTGTTATAAGCATTCAACACTCCATGTTCAAGTTGTTCTCAGTGGCCACGAAGTCCAAAGCTGCTGCAAGATGGGAGATAGCCAAAGCGCTCCTCCCTTATAAGCAGTTTTCTCTTAAAGTTCTTTATTTAACCACCCTTTTTTTTTTTCACCCCATAGAATTCAGGGCAAAACTACAGATTCAGCAAACATTTTAAGAAGAAATGTGCATATGTGTCATGAGCTAGTATAATAAGGGAAGAAAAATCTAGGTCTGAGCGAATTTGCTTAGCAAGTTAAAGGATATGCACAGAAAAATGGTGACAACATATGCCCGGCTCTATTAGCGTGCCACCATCCTGAAAGCAGTCAGTTCATCACGTAGTAGGATGTCTCTTTCTTCAGGCTGCTTCTGTCAGAGCTGCCTGAACAGCTTGCACTTCACGATTATAGTCTATGCATGCAACCACTCAGTCACTTTGCACGACTTAAACTTTTCGCAAACGTCATGAAAGAAAGTTGCAAAGAACCTTCCGAGCAATTCATAGGGAGTCCTTTTCAGGCAGCTGCTGAAGGATGTTCACAATTAGTCAGTATGCAACACAAAGAAGCAGAGGAAACATGCTTCACATCAGTCACATGCATTATAGTTGCAAACTCTTCCATGGCACTGACATAGCTTCCAACCACATAGAATCAGCATTATCTGTTCAGTGTGTTATATGTTTAGTGAGGAAAGGGAAAAAAAAATATCATAAGAAAGATGAGAAGTGGGTGTAGGGTTTAGATCTCTGCATGTCCCGACCAGTCTCATGACACTTTCTCTTCCAACTTCCTGTACTGTTCAGTAGCTGCCACTCCCCCATACTTGATACTGCTCCCCCCCATACGCATGGTTTCAGCAGCAATAGCAATTGCTGACAAATCTCTTTGTCAGACTGTGAGGAGGCTCTGAAGGAGTCATTTGGCTAGTCAGACTGTTTGCTGCTTGACCAGCTATTCCTCTTCTCCACTGAGCAGGAGATAGACCAGACAGAAGCTTTCCAAAGGCTAGGTTTAGCCCACACGCACCCCTCCAGTTAGACAATATAGACTTTACACATAAAACCAGACTGAAGAGTAGAATAAAGCATAAAACAGAAAATGTGAATGAGATTATCTAATATCCCAGCTCAAGTTGTTAAGAAAAACATCCTGCTACAACAGCAAAAGCAGTCTCACCAGCTTTAACAAAAGGACGCTACTTGCGTTCTAACCAAGGTCACCAGGAACTCCACAAACATTTATTCTGAAAGCAACCCCTATTATACCAATATATATCCTTATAGCCAATTTTTCAGAGAAGTGATCTGAAGCAAATGACCTTTTCTGACATCAGAAAGCTAGCACATAACAGAAATCTTGCTTCCTAGTTCCTGCCCCAGCCACTGCAATGTCCCTTCCACACTCAACAATAAACGTTCTTCAGGGAATGAAAAGTCTTCCTGAGCAATGCAAAATTCGAACTGAAAATTGTGGATCAGGGCTTCAGCTGCCATACCTCCATTGTCTTAACAGAGCCAGCAGATCCTTGCAAGGGCCACCTGAAGACAATGAAACAATTTGAAGGTTATCATGGGTGCATGCCTTTTTGCAGGTGAAGATGGAATCAGTCTATTACAAGACAGTTTATTCTATGGTTTGTTCTATGCAGAATTATCATTTGCAACTAGTAAACACGCAAAGGGGAAAAAAAAAAACATTTATATCTCTTAATATCTTACAGCTACTTTACTTCAAGTAAGTAAATAGCATTCACTACCACTGATGAATTTATAATTTTTTTACTTGGGTTTCCAGGTCTGTCGCTAATGGTGGTTATTTAAGGTTTCATTTCACAGAGACGCATTTACAGGCAAGGTTGCAAACTGCAAAATGAGAGGGAGAGCAAATACCACTCCAGAACGGAGCTGACCCAGCAACATTCAGGAACAGGAACATAAAAATGAAAAGAGGATGGTGAAGGTCCTTCTGTGCTGTGGTTACTCAGTGATTGTGGAAAACTAATAGGAAGGGACACATTCCTGAACAACTGATGGATACCATCCACTCTGAGGGAAAGTGGGATGCTCAGGGTCCTGCCAGTCCATGATAGAGGAAAATTCCTTGGACAGTAAGTTTGCCACTTGATGTATGCCTCTGTATATGAGGAAGAAGCATCACAGATGAGAACCAAACCCTGCAATATTCTGACAATGTGTGAACAGCAATTAGCAACTCTGCAGACAGAAGCAGGTTCTCTGGCAGGTCCCATTAATATTTTTATGCAGATTTAATACTCACAAAAGAGATAACATGAGTAGCCAGGAATATAGGCCTGCTTATCATGCCAGGTACAACAACAATCACCTATGACTGAACACTGGGCAAGCCAGGAAGATGCTGCTCTGGACTTTCACTCTGGCTGTGACTGCTCCCTTGTGCTCCTCTTATCCTATCCGAAAATGAAGGACAATGACATTTCATTTGCCTTGCTAAATGCCCCTACTCCACAACAGTCTGTAAACAGCAGCTTTACTTAAACTTATTCCATATACAAATAAACACCTTCTGAAGTGGGACAGAGATCAAGCCTGCTATGTCACGTCCCACGAACAAGCCTTTTAGTTCCTGCTCTCCACTACAGCTCAAGATCAACAGTCAGAAACCCTTCCTAAAGGCCAGCCACAAACCTTGCAGCTGGCTGTCAAACATGCCTCAGTACCACCTCTACACTCTGCAGCTTTTCTGAAGGCTCCTTCCAGCCTGACACAGAAGGATGAGAACAGCTTAAACCATCATTCACTGGAAGACTGTCTGGGACAAGGCATGAGGGGACTCAAGTCAGAAGACAACCAGTGAAGAAACTGCATTTCCAAAATGCCTCACATTCCATGTGTTACCACTATCCACACACCTCCATGGCAATACAAAGGCTTGTTTTTATTTCTCAAAGCAGTTTGCATTCAGTGATCTAAGTCTGTTCTGCATTCACATGAACTTTTACCAGCCTAGACCAGAGCACAATGGAAACCGGCACGACCAGCAGACGTACAGCTGGACAGAGCGTGGAGCGTGACCTAAGGACAGAGCGTCACTAGGACTCCTGCGATATGCATCCATTTAGCGTGTCCCTCCTAAAGCCCCAGCTAGGTCAGTTGATGGGAAGAACATGTGCAGATAATGAGCTGCCCTTCTCCTGTAATGAATCATTTAAAGAGTGATGAGCTTTACTGGCTCACACAGTTGTGCTTTGCATCCATGAAAAGGGTTGTTAAATGCACTGTGATAATTTTCTTATCAATAATCTAGCCCAGTATTACTCCGTAGTTAGCCCCTAATCTGATTCAGATTTACAAGGCTACCCTCCCGGCTACTCACCCTTTGTATCTTTTATAAGCAATGAGAGCCTAAGAACAAACTTGGTACTGATCCTGGGTCTTCACTGTATTTTAGATGGAAAACAAATGTATACCTGACTAAATTTGTATCTTCTGTTTTAAGGCTCAAGTCGCACAAAATTGAACAGTGCAGCTGCTATTAAAGAATGGTTTAGTTTGGTTGTTTTGTGTGTGTTTGCGTGTGTGTTTCATGGTGTCTTTTTTGGTTTGCTTGATTGGTTGGGTTTGGGGTTTTTGTGTTTTTGTTTGTTTGTTTTGCTTTTTCTTTTTAATTCACTTCCTGTCTTAAAAAAACAAGGCTTAACTCTTACTGTTTTCTTGCCCTGACTATTGCTCAACCAATCTACCATCAGGGTGTAAATCTAGCTACTTCCTGGAGTGTTGTTTCCCCCATAACTTAGTCTGGAATAAACACAGTGGAAGGTAGAATGTAAATTGTACAGAAATATCTGAAAAGCTACCCTTCAGCATATCAACAGCAAGCAAAATATCCACATGATGACCAAACTTTAGTTTAATGAATCTAAGAAACACTCCCTTTTACCTTTTACAGACCTTTACTGAACTGACCTTTGTAAAAATAAAAAATTAAAATTAAAAAAAAAAGAACTAAGCCACATTCTGCCCTTTTATTCTACTTGTTAAATTTTATCTTTCACTCATTTTGGCAGTTACTCTTTCTAGTCGGTTTCAATCTACCTCCAGTTAGGATACAGCAGAGCAATTCCACACAGCTCACTGCTCCATGGGCCAGCTTCCTCAGGTCTGTCTTTACTATTGTCATTGGGAGTGAGTGGAAGAAGCACTGTGAGTATTTCTAGATGCATTAGACTAGATATCAATTTTTTTAAAAAAAATCTCTGAAACAGTACATGACCTAAAGTATCAGTGACAAGGTGAATGTCACCTTAATATATGTGGGCATGCAAAATAGAAGAGCAAGTACAAAGAAAGAACTAGTAGATAGAAGTAGGCAGCAGAGAGAGGGGGAAGGAGGAGACTAAAATCTCATTACACAGAAGGCATGGTTATATCATGGAGCTTCAGCTCAGGTTTGTCATGGTTTTGGCTGGGACAGAGTTAATTTTCTTCGTAGAGGCTCACACAATGCTGTGTTTTGGATTTTTGATGAAAATAGTGGCGATGTTTTTGGTTGTTGCAGAGCAGTATTTACATAGAGCCAAGGACTTTTTTGCTTCTTGTGCTGCCCTGTCGGCGAGGAGGCTGGGGGTGCACAAGGAGCTGGGAGGAGATATAGCCAGGGCAGGTGACCCAGACTGACCAAAGAGATATTCCACACCATATGACGTCATGCTCAGCCATAAAAGCGGGGGTAAAGAAGGAGGAAGGGGGGGACGTTGGGAGTGATGGCTTTTGTCTTTCCAAGAAACCGTTACGCGTGATGAGCCCTGCTTTCCTGGAAGTGGCTGAACACCTGCCTGCCCATGGGAAGTAGCAAATGAATTCCTTGTTTTGCTTTGCTTGCGCGCGCCGCTTTTGCTTTACCTAGTAAACTGTCTTTATCTCAACCCATGAGTTCTCGCACTTCTACGTTTTTGATTCTCTCCCCATCCCACCTGGGGAGAGTGAGTGAGCGGCTGTGTGGCACTGAGCTGCCTGCCGGGGCTAAACCACAACAAGGTTCTAGCAGATACTGGTAGTATTCTCAGCTATGCGCATCTAAGCAGACCTATCAAATCAGACACCTTAAAGGATACAGACAGTTGATATGTGAAACCAAGACATTCTGTTTAAACATAGGAAAGAGGTGTTTTTTTCCTGTAAAAGTGGTCAGACACTGGAATATGTGGCCCAGGGAGTTTGTGCAGTCTCCATTGTTGGTGATACTCAAAAGACAACTGAACACGGTCTTGGGCAACTGGCTCTAGGTAGCCCTGCATGAGCAAGGGTAGGACAAGATGACCTCCAGGGGTCCATTCCAACCTCAACCATTCTGTGGTTCTGTGAAACTTGATCAGACTTAGGTGTAAAAAAAGATTTCAACTCAATCCTGCCAAGATGGTGGCTGTTTTGATCGTATATTTGCAGCATTTCACTTACTAAGACTTGGGCAAGTAACTTTAGCTATGAAAATCTGCATCCATTCAGGCTCTGCGGAGAGTAAGCTGAATTTTTGAATTACATGCGTAGACTTTGTATGTAAAATCTACTTACAGGATTTAGCCAAGTCTTTGCCTAGCAAGGTAATATTTCATTAGCAACTCTCCTGGGCAGTATATGCAACCATGTGGTGTAAGACTACATTACTCTATTACAGACTACAGTACTTCATTGGTCCTGCGTGCTGATGGAAATTACAGGAAGTCTTCATTTTTTAGTTCAAGAACATGGCTACATTGCCCAGCTCAGCCCACCACTGCACGAGGAAAGGAATAGAAGGGAGATGGAGCATATAAGGGGAATCCTTGCCCAATTAGATGGCTGATGTCACATATTCTGAGCATTTTCCAACCTACATTGCAGCCTTTGGTCTTAATCACCTTCCTGCTCTAATCCATCCCTGTCTTTCCTACTCGTCCAAAATGAATACAACTTTCAGTCATGGGACTGAAAAGGAAATAACTTTGGATTGCAAATGAGGGGAGAAATGAGGCAAAACTGAAGAAAAATTTTCTTGGGGTCTCTCACATCCTCCCCAGGTACAATGCATACCTCCCTAACCTCACTTCAGCAACGGCTGTCACTAGCCTGTACACCAATGTCTCACAAGAAAGGGGCCTAAAAATTCAGCATAGAAGAAGCACAAAAATCAAAGCAAAACATATGGCTCCATGAGCTGTTAAACTCATTTCCAACTGTTTCACTCAGAAATTAAGGAACAGGACTTGGGGAAAGAAGTGTTCTTCCAAAAGACCCTCACACCCTATGCTACTATAAACCAGTAGATAAATCTGCATTGAGCCCAAGCAGAGAAACAGTAGGCATGTTCTTGTAAGGTATTTCTAGTTTAGTCAGAAAAGGATACCATAAGGTGATAAAACAGTCCTACATGTTTGCAAATATGCATGAAAGTCTCTCCTGTCTTTCATATCACTCCTCAAAATGTAGACATCTCTGCTGAGTATTTTCTCCATTTACACTTGGACAATCAAAACCAAACCAGGAGCTACATAGATACTAACAATTGTTTCATCACTAGACCATCTCCCCTGTCACTACCTACTTTTTAAGGTCCTCGTACCGTCTTGCAGTGGACTTGCTGCTAAGCTCTTTGGTGGATGAGGCAGATGAACAGATGCCACTACAGGACACACGTTACACTTTCTGAGTTCCTCTGCACCACCCCCAAGGCCCACGGAAACCCTGAAAGGAACCCTCTACAACCATGATTCACTGTTTCTTGCTTGCTACTCCAGGGCCACCTTGTAAAACAGAACTGTCTTTCTCGTATGGCATGAATCCATTAACTCCAACTTCAGGTGTAGCTGAAGCATGTGCTCTGGACCACATCAGGCTTGCATTACCAAAAGCACTCATGAAGACAAGACACAAACTGCCAGGACAGAGGCCTTACACTTGTCTTCTGTCTGGTTTGGAAGCAGCTCTTTCACTGCAATGCAGACATGGTTCCATTGCCTTCTGTAGGTCTGAGGTCAACCCTTGAGAGGATTACTATGGCTACACTTCCAGGGTCTGGATGGAGCATAGGCATAAAGGCTATGACTTTACCTTTCCAGCAGATACACAAGGTAAGATCTGTAGGGACAGGTAGTGTTTTAGATTCATCTTAAAAAAAAAAAAAAAAAAAAAAAGTTCTCAGAACTGCTGTTTTTTTAATTTGGCACTTTGTCTTGTTTATGTTCTGTGGAAGAGCTTCTGTGTGATTAAGTGCTTGTCTGTATTTTGACCTAAAGTTCTCTCTCCCTACAGATCTTACCTTTTATGTCTCTAAACTATTATAGCTACAAGAATACTACTATTGCTTTTTGGAAGAAACTGGACATGCTCCTGGACTAAAAAAGGAAGCAAAATTCTTTCTGGACATGATGAATAAAGAGGAAAATACCTGCTGCATCCCCTTGTTGAGAGAATGTTGTCCATGTTGCTACTCCTGGAAGGTCTCCAAAGAGTTTTCCACGAATAGGCCATGACATGGTCATATGCTACCTAATCCTTCAGTTCTGAGTTTATGTTCCTTCACAAATGTAACTTACTCATAAAACAAATACAAAGACAAGGCCATTCTGGTAACAAAGTCATTTGTCTTTTTATGTGTGCCATCTCATTTTGAAATGCTGGCTTCCACAAACACTCTACTTATTTCAAATATACACGTACACCTAATTGTTCATTCTGTCAGCCTGCATATAAATGAAACAGACATCTCTACAGTAAAGTCAGAACATTTCTTCCAAAGACCTTTTAACAAACAGTAATGAGTCTGAGTAGAGCTGCTTGATGCTTTTTCCCCAACAGAGTTTAAAAACACTTTTCGGAGTTGTCACAATTAAGCTATTTACAGTTTTCAAGACTTCTCATGGAACACAAATTAATCAGTGTCAGTACAAGTTCAGAACTCTCTGATACCAACTTGAAAATTTGACTTCCATACCATACACACACTGGATTTGGAAACAGATTTTAATCCTTTATGATACTTTTTTCTCAATTTTGATGCCATTTAACATTTTGTTGTCTTCTGAACATCTAGATACTTCCTTCAATGTTTAATCACTTCCATTTTTTTTCCATGTACTAAACTGACAAAGTGGAACTATTTCTTCCTTTTTTTCCCCCATTCTCTGAGAACATGTAGAAAAATAGTCCCAACGATCCTTTCTTAGTTGTTCTGATACCGCTATGGCTATTTACCTAGAAACTCCTGAAAAAAATTCTCCAGATCCCTTTAATTTCTGATTTACCCAAGGATCCCTTAACCCCTTTTGTTCTCCATTCTCACTTCTGTTCTAAACCCTTTGTAAAGACTAAATGTTCACCTTGCCTGCGTAAACTCCTTCACTATCAGGCACTAGACCTGCTGTAGCTTATGTCCTCCTCCTTCTTTCAGTATATTTATAGTCTCTCAAATTCTAGTTTCCTCAATGATGTCAGTGTATTGTCTTGCAGGTGTTGTATTACTCCACTTTTAATAAATTTCTGCCAGATTCTCAGAATTCTACTGCAAAATTATCATTTGGAATTTTATAAATCACATTTTGAACCTTTTCATGCAATTGCCAGATATGTTGCCCTTCATTCATTCCACAGAGAAACTGATGGAAATAGAAAACTATAAAACATAAAAGATTCAATTTAGCATGCAGGCACTTTTAGAATATTGCTTCTTTCCCTCTGCTGTTAGTGCTCTGTTCCCCCTACCTCTCCAAGTCATTTTTTAACACTTCAAATACATTTCCCCCAAACCAGTTTGCTTCTTGTACTTAGAGTAGCAAATCCAAGGAACAGAAATGGCAAACTATAAGCAAATAATAAAACATAGTGGGGTCGACATCTAGCTTTTAATATGGAGCATTAAGAAAAGAAAGGGGATGAGGCTATTTTAAGTAACATCAACCTTCCAGAAAAAAAAAAAATGCTAACAGCTGTACCTCACAGGAAATTGCAGAGACAAAACACGTGTCTGAGTCAGTGAGATAAAGTGTACAGCTTGCTTATTACTACATTACATGGAAGAAAAGCAAATGGTAGTCCATCTCTCCTCCTTTGTCCCTTGAACCCATAATGAATTTCCTCATGATTTTAGAGATAGGGTAGAAGCGCTTTGCATCAGATCCCATTGCCTCCTCTTTCTAATCCTCTCTTCATCCCTTTAGATTCAACTTTTTACAGCAGTTCCTCTTCAAAGGACTAGGGGTTTTTTGTTTGTTTGTTTTGTTCTTTGTTTCTGGAAGGTTTTCTGATTACACTCTCTTTTCCCTTAGGAACAATAATGAATTTCCTCATGATTTAAGAGATACAGTAGAAGTGCTCAGCATCAGATTGTCATAAAATCTCAAAGACGAAGCCAGCTGCTAGTATTCATCTGACCCAAAACGACACCAAAAATGTGTCATGCAGAGAGCAGCAGGCATTCTTTTACAGTTGACTTCAATTTTCCAACAACAGACTTTTCTCTGATATGAGAAACCATGAAATAACTATTCACCACAGCCAGGAAGAGGCCTGGAAGGCCAACCAGACTGACAGCCCCATGTCTGCCTGTCTAACCAGAGCAGCTGACCCTCACTGATAGCCCTACACCTTCTCATGCCATGTTAACCAACCTTCCTGTGCACAAAATGATCCAGTATTCAGTCACATCTGAAGCAAGTGTATCACTTACCCTGCAAGGATCTTTATAGCTAAACATTTATCTAAACAAATAAAAGGAAAATACTAATTTGACAGCTGTCAACTACCCAAAATTTCTACAGAAGTAAACTAAAAGTAACAAAATACAAATGCCAATTTTTACAACTGAAAAATAGCAGAAAAATAGCAGTTTCACTATAAAATAAAATAAACCTGACTCTACTTGGAGGTGTATTTTCACTGAAAATTATTCTATTTCTGTGATCATACATAAAAGGCTGCTGATGAAAAATGTTCTCTGATGCTTACAGTGACTCATTTCTAGCAATTTAACAGCATCTTCTTGTAAGAAATACAGAGGAGTTTTTTAACATTCTGACTCAAGCCAATTGTCCTTTTAATCAGCTCAGTTTTTGCTTATAAAAACCATTTCATGAGTCACAACCTCACACTCCTAGATTTTTTAAGTGCACATTCAGCTCAGGGCAAGCGTAATAGTATGAAAAACAACACATGTATTGATGCTTTCCAATGAATCAACTTGCTTACATTTCTTCCTCAAAGGACAGGCTACGCTTCCAGAACTAAGGAGCTGAAGGTGGGCAGAGAAGGCTGCCTAGACCCCAGAGCAGAAGGGGAAGAAGAGAGTGCCTTATCCACACCCCCTGGGATTTTTCAGCTTGGAAGGCAAGTCCAGCCAAAGGCTTCACAAGCAAAAGAGTGAACCTTCCCTGACAGGAAAAAAAATCTGCGTCAAGTTTTTGTTCGGTGTAAAGTACTGCAGTGGGAGCTACAGTCATTTATACCCCTAAAGACTATACATCAGATTTTCTCTCTCCATTCATCCTTTCCTTTAGCATCTATTCTAAGTTCTACTGATTTAGGCTTTTCACTGAAATTCACATTGAAATAATGTCCTAAAATGTTTATTGAGCAAAACAAAAAATTGATTTTGGTAATAAAAAATTAAATCTTTCCAGACTTTATGTGAAGGGAAATATTGTCTATGAAAACAACACCAAAATGTCAGAAAAAAAAAATCAAATACTTTCATATTCATTATAAAAAATTCTGTCTGAAAATGATTGGCTGGATCTTGTTCTCCCCAGTTGAGAGTGCCAAAATAAAATCAGGGAGGAGGCTTCTACGGTACAAAGTCTTGCTGACCAACCTAGCAACCACTTTCCCAACTGACTTTGCTTGCTGCCCAGACTCAAGACTGATGAATAACCAGCTGTGCAACCCATCAGCCTCTGCTGGAGATCAGAGGTGCTAGAACCTCACAAGTCTGCACAAATCAGCGGAGATTAACATGAATATAACTCACCAGCCTTATCAGTTAGATTATCTCATTCCCAGCAATCCCTTTCACTGTTTAATGAGAAAATAGATAGTAACTAACCTCTCTGCCTCTTTGATGCCTATATTTAACCTAAAGCTTTTGGCCTGTGGCTCAGCCCATTAGGATAATTCTTACACTCCTGTGACCATCTCCTGAATTTGAAGGCTTTCTTTGAAGTTTATGGTATCACACAGCAGCAGATGGTGTTAAAAGTGAAAGTTATTTTTTAGAGATGGGGGAAAAAAGTGGGAATGTCACAACCTGATAGAACTGCAGAGAAGTAGTTTTCTGTGTTCTCATTATTTGTAATATTCTAGATTGTAGAAAGTCTTGTATCTTCACTTTAAAAAGACACACTTGATTTCTTGTTTTTTTCCATTCAGTATCTGAGAAAATCTGAGAGTTGGATAGTCGTGGAAAAATCTGGGTTAAAGCCATAGACTGCAAAGAAAGATTAGCTACCTAAACAGTGATTAGGCACCTAAAAATCTTTTGGGTTGTGACCCTGAACAAACTTGGGTTGCTCACACAAGACACTAAATTGCTTGATCCAGAAAAACCTTACACATACAAGTTATTTCACTGACTTTGAGGATATTACTTGCATACCTAAACACGAAAGCAGGTACTTGGGTACACTACTCCACATACAGGCAATAGGTTTAGCAACTCTCATATCAAGTCCTTTCACAGGAATATAAGGATGAAAAAAAAATCAACTTAATTAAAAGCATTACTTGCTCAAAGACATATATAGCTCCCCCATTTCACAAACCTAATAATGGAAAATCAGGCAGCTGGTTGTCATTCTGTTTGGTACTGCTGGTAGACTTTTCAATATATATTTCTAAAGACAGCAGGAGGGCAGGGGGAATAAAAAGCAACAGTTTTCCTGCAATGGCTTGCCAAGAAAATGAAAATGTGTGAGACAATGTGTTAATGAATATCAGCACATACGGGCAAGCACTGGTGATTTTGGTAAGACAAAGATTTGCAATTAAAATGCCATTTGCAATACAGATAACTATGATTATCACCAAAATCTCAGTTTAAAGTAGGAGATGTACAAATGCATATGTAAGATAATGCGTCCTATGGCTCTCTAGTTCTACAATAAACACACATTAGAATCGAAATTTGAGGATTTTTCTACCAGGAATCCAAACGGATTATTTTTATCCTGATGTCTTCTATCTTTGCTTTGTGTAATCACTAATATAACATTGATTTTTGTTGAAGAGAGAGCATCAAATTATGATTTCATGGCATTTCATTTATAATTTCTCGTTTCATCCCACTATCAAGTAGCCCTGTCAATTATTTTAGCATGTAGATTTTTGTAGAGTAATTGAACGGAGGGTCCCCTAAAATATCATCGTCTGCCCTTAGTCTCAGGGGAAATTCTACTTGATCAGCCCAACTTATCAGACCTATATTTAAACACAAGCTACTTGGATTTCACAGCACTCCCTGGGATGTTCTTTCTAATATCTAGCAATCACTTTTGCTGATGAGGTGTTGTCTCACCTCCAGTCACCTTAGCTAAGAGCACCCCAGCAAACTCTTACAGTTCTCCTCAGTCTTTCCATTTCCTCCTTCTCCACTACCAGATTGTTGTTTCTCTTTTTCTCTCATTTCTCATTTTTCTCTCATTTCTCTTTTTCCTCAAAATTTCATCCTATTGTTTCTCATCTCATTACCAGCAACTGAATTTTTTCTTTGAAGCTACTGATGTACTTTGAGACACCTCTAGATGTAACAGTCCTTTCCTTGTGGCTTAGGTTTCATAGATCTCCTTGTTTCTCCTCTTCGCTGCACTCTGCAGTTGGCACTCAATATTTGGGGTTTTATTGAACACATAGTGCCAAATCTGAGTACAGTACCCCAGCTGAGGCCACAGCTGAGCTTAAATATATCTCTTCATGTATTATATTTATTTAGATAACCCAACACAGCATTAGCTATTATCTAAATAGGAGGATACTGCCTATTTATGCTCGGGCACTGACCAAATGTGACGTGCTTCTTTTCTGCAGAAATGCCACCTAGCCAATAACTCCCCCAATTTTTTGTATTTTCTGTCCTGAGTGGAGGATTCTGCATTTGCTTTTTCTGGATAGCATTCTATTTAGTTCAGAATGCTTCTCTAATTTTTCATTACAGCTTTGAATTTTTATTGCCATGCCACTTTGCTTGCTATGGCTACATATCTATAATGGGAAAATAGATGCTTCTGAGTGTCACTGATCTACTGCTATGATTTCAAAAGCCGACTTTAAAATTGTAACTGTACATATGGGGCTTAACTCATATTAATTAAATTATTTAGGAATGTTTGATTAGACTGTAGAAGACTGTTCCATCTACGTCTTCCTACATGGGTTAGGATTTTTAGATCCCTGAGAAGACTTTGCAGTCAATGTCTGCAACTTTTCAAAGGAAAAATCATCTAAAACTCATCTGCAAGAAGCAAAGGAAAATACAAAATGGATTAGTACTTTTTAAAAGTGTTTTATATCCCTTCCTTACTTTAAAATAGATTATAATCCGGTCCACGCTGGAAATTAAGGAGAGAGGGGGAGGAAAAGAGAGTAAAAGCCATTGATTTAAATGGGGTCTCTCAGGAAGCAAGAACAAACTGAGCTTTTGTTGAGGCATGGCTATAATAGCATGAAATCATCCTAATCACAGCATGGATTTATTACAACTCCACATTTTTCTATTCAACAGCTAATTAACCAGAAAAGCCAATCAGAAATTCTGGATTTTTTTCCTGGCTCTGCAGGAAAACACTGGCAAGTCCTCTTCATCACCTCACTTAGGCTTCCTTTTCTGCTCAAATGAGGATAAAAATAGGTGTTCCTCACAGGGAGAAACTAAGGCTTCAGTTGTTAACAAAGGTAAAGCTTTTAAATGAATTTTGTATTAGGGAAAAGAAAAGACTGATTAAAAGCCAATTGGGCTCCAAGCACCCTCGTATACAGAAAGGTTTATTGTATTTTGTAGCTTGCCCATAAGAGCTGTTTCCCAGAAATATTGTCCCCTTGCTGTTGGCAGAGACATTCACAGACTCTTGTAGAACATAAAAGGGCAGTTTTGTGATGTGAATGAAAACAATGATTCTTATCTCTTTTGGAGTGCTTCTCAATGGAATAACCCAAGCTATATTCAACAGTGGGTACCAGGAATGAAGGAAGAACCACTACATGAATTATTTAAAATCTGATGGTTAAATGAGTACACAGGGAAAGGACCTCTTATCTCTTTGATTCCTAAAGAAAGAAAAAGAGATGACTAAGATGGGTTTTCCTTCAATAATTTATGTTTCTGGGTCTTTCTTTCTTTCTTTCTTTCTGTTTTTCTTTCTTTCTCTTTCTTTCTTTCTTTTTTTACTTTTTTTTTTTTATCTTTTTTCAATTACCAACTTAAAATATAACTACCTAGGAATGGAATATATTATTTTTACATGGAGACATAGTCAAAAGGAATTCTGATGCATTATTTTCATGAGTGTGAGCAACAGTGCCATGAGCAACAGGGCTTAATACTGTACAGCTGTTTAACCAAAGATGAAGGAAGCTTTTATCAAATTAAATAATTGTCTCGCTTCAGTCTTTTTATTCCTAATGGCTTAAGTCAATTGGACTCAAAGCTGTCTTCAGGACTGAATCCAGCAAAGATTATTAGCTGGCTCTAAGATGCAGGGAGAGATGGAAAGCAATTTAAACCCACTCAAATTTTGTGGGAACCTAATAAACAACAGCGATATTTAACTGACATTTCAAAGCTTCAAGGCAGAATCATTGCATTTGTTAGCCTTTAGTCTCATTCCTTCATCTTGCTTTAGTGCAGGAAATGGACGCAGCAAAAAATTGTCAATCATTTCAGAGATCAAAAAAGTGAATAAATTTACTGCAAAAAAAATTATTCACATTCAGTGAATGGAAGTTCATACCAAGCTGCCAAGTGTGATGGCTGACCCTAAATCTAGTTCTTCAAGTTTCAGTCAGACTATTTCCCTTACCAATGTTACATAACTATTGAGAGACTCCACTATAAAGACTTAAATAAAAACATCCACATTTCAGACAATGAAGGTCAATACCACCTCAGCTAACCCTTCAGTTATTTATGTATTCAAAGTAACAAGACATGCTGCAGTAGCAGACACATGGATCACCTATTCTCTGATAGCAGACAGTACAGGTATTTCAAAGAAATTTTCATACCAAATCTATTTATGGTGACTCCAAAGCCCTGAATACATACAGAAAAGACCCAGTACTCATCCAAGCGAATTTTCTTGATAAAGTGAGATGTTATCAAATAGGGACAGCACAGCCTTGCCTCAGAGCCCAATTCTGCAGCCTCTGCATGCACAAAGCTCCCACTCCTGGTGACCACAGCACTGAGCCAGCCACAGAGGAGCTGGAGGTGGGGAAGGGCACCTTGGCTCTGCTGTTCTGTTCTGTCCTGTCCTCTCCTGCTAGACCAGCAGCGTTAATCCATGCTATTCCCCTACCACATACCGCTTTCCAGCAAGGAGGGCTCAGGCCGAGTAGGAGGCGGGGAGGGGCTTCTCCAGGCAAACGAGCTGATCTAATTAGTCATCATGCAGAGGGGGTTGCGCGGGCAGTGACTCCAAGTCCCCTTTCACAATCTGCTGCTCAAGCTGACAACAGCAGCAGCCCACAGAGTAGCTGCATAGCTGTCTGCACTCTCACAAGTGCAAAGTGCGCTCCTTCAGGCACCGTCAATGCGTATAAAACACAGAACTTTGAAAGGAGAAGGGAGAAAAGCTTCATATAATTCAACCAGTTATTGGATTCAGTCTCAAAGACAGTGTCAGTAAATGTGTTACATACCTTGAGGGCTTCTGTTAGTTATAACGATGCTGAATTATGGTAAATAAAGGATGCTACCATATTCATTGTGCCATTTGCTAATGAGATTATTTCTACACAGGTCAGAAACACACACAGCTTGTGGATAAAATACTCACCAACAGACATCAGTATATCTGAAACTCAGTGAACACTGGGAAACCATCTATTTGGACAGCTACATCCACTTTAATGATGATATATGTCTGCATAGGTTAGACAGAGTAAGAAGACATGGCAACTAGAACAGCATTTGTTTGCAGATTTAATTGAAAGTTTAGACAAAGGGTAAGGGTATTGTTATATGATGTCTGCCAAACTTGTTGAAGAAGGTAAGAAAGCATCCAACTGCTAGAATTTGCTTCTCTTAAATAGCCCAGAATCACTTCCTTCAGAAACACATAATATCCACATCCTAAATAGTTTGTAACAGTCAAAATCTGCCATTGATTAGAAATCATCACTACTTACATAAGTGTTTTTATGTTCACACATGATCTACTGACCAGTCCCAATCCACAGTTGTAGACAAGTGTTCAGAATACAGAAACAATCACTGTAAACAACATTACCTTGTGGATTTTTCCATGGAGCCTAACAACAGCCACATGCACATCACAGGTCTTGCTACTGCACTGCCTGCTTCCTAGCAGTGACTTACAGCAGCTACTCATGGAAAGAATACAGAAGGACAGATGTAGAATAATCTTTTGCCTACCATGTGCCTCTCTACAGATGAGGTCAAGCTGACTAGGGTGGTAGGGGAGTGAACTGGAAACATCAAGGATATCAGCCTGTTTANGGATGGGGGAGGTGGCCCCAGGAGTAGCTTTATGCAACATTTCAATCCCAATTATAACCTCAGTCCAGGCTTTGACAGGGAAGTAAGTTTTGACTATAAAGTGGAAAACGACACTTTACACAGGTTCAAAGGACTAACTGAAGGGAGATGCCTGTGACACATCTTAGATAAAAAAAGAAATTGGGGCAGTCATCACGAGTCCTTCAGTCAGCCAAGGAAATTTCTGTCATAATAGTTCTATTGTCAATGCTCCTGTACGATATGAAGCAAAGTTAGGGTAGGAAATTCCTCATAGTTTTTCAAACACATTTGAGAACTGAGCACCATATTTTAAACGTCAAAACTGTACCACCTGCACAGTCATATTTCCTGCTTAAAACCAAGTAGGAACTTGATCTCTAATTCTTTTATTATTATTTGCCTACTTTGAGTTTTGCAAAAGGCAACGTTTAGATGGTATCACTAAAGACAATGTACCCCCAGACTGAAATTTTTACTGTCCCATCCTATGGCTCTAAAGCTAGAGGGAAACAGTGGTAACTCAGATATCACTGAGCAATAATTACTGGCAACAATTTAGTTTCCTAAAGGCAATCATTCTGATTTTAAAACAACACAGAAAATTGCCTCCACATCCTTGGTACGAAAACTTTGCCCTATCCAATATGCCTCATCATAAATTATCTAGTAATGATAAATCTTCTAGAAGCGATGAACGGTGTTGCAGGATCAATTCACTAAATCTGCCATAACACACTTGAGAGATAATTGAGATGTCAGGCCTCATCAATATCAATCTACTTAAAGTAAGGACAAGAGGACAGTGGATGAATGATAATGAATAATACCATTATGTGAAGCTAGCTTAGAAACAGATACATATCAGTCACCAACCTGAAAGTCCTTGAATATCATGAAAAGCTGGACTTATAAGCAGCCTCGGTTCCTTTAAAAGCTTCTTTCCATAGAAAAGGATTATTTTTGAGAGTAGTAGTCTTTTTTGTATTCTAACTTCCAAGCTTGCACCTTTAATCAAATTCTAACTTAACATGCAGGAGGCAGAATAATAAGTTTAGAGAGCATACAAGAAAAATCAGTAAAATGTTATATATATTAAAAAAAAAAAAATCTCTTTCTGACCAGGCAGAGGAAGAGAGCTTCAAGAGCTTCAAGCCTCAGAGGAGGTCTCTGCCAATTTTCAGCACTATGAATTTGTTTTTTGTCTCATTCTCAGTAACTGGTTATCTAATCAATACACTTGCATATACATCCCACCTTACTTTCTCATCAAAGGTCTTGCATCACAGTTATCATCCACTCATTCTGAAAACTGACACTGAAAACAATCCCATTTCCTATTTTCCTGTTCTCCTATTCTTTCCTCCCTTTCACTTTCTCCATTTCCCTCCCCATCCCCTCCCCCTTCTGATATCCCTCTCTCACAGAATATCATTTCACATCTGCTCACTCCTTCCTTTCCTCCTTTTTGGATAACTCCATAGTCTTTCTAGTGTATTTCTATAGTTTTCCTACAATGTCACTAAAACTCTTTTTCCTTTTCCTCTTCTGTTCAAAAATATTAAGTACAGTAAGCATTCCACTTTAGGCTTTGGTGAGGGGTATGAGGACATACATAGAAAATATCTATGAGTTTAATAATCCTCTGCCTGGGCAACTGTAAAATCCTTTGCAAGCTTTGTACTTCCCACTTTTCTTCTTCATTTCATCCACAATGCTATTGCCAAGCTAATCTTCTTTCCTCCATGTGATGCTCTGGCCATTTCATCCCACTTCTTAAATCAACCTCATTAGCTGTGTACCTTCCATAGGATTTTCAGATCCCCCATCCTCAGGCCCACTGACCTTAGCAGCTCCCTCTTCTTGCCTGGCACCTGGTGCCATTCTCTGCCAATTCTGCCTGGTTTGCCTTCATCTCATCCCACCTGCATTTCTGTTCCTTCCCCTATTCAGACACTCTCTTCTTGGAATCGGCTCTTGAAGTTGATGACTTCTCCATTTCCCTCTTGCTCACCCTCTCTTTTCCACTCTGTCCAAGACTGTCATACAACCCATCTTTTCCAAACACAAAATTAGACAAGCCTTCAGTTCCTGACAGAGAGGAAAAATATTACATTTAGATACCAACAAACATCACATTCTGGGTCTGTTCAGTGCCTTTCTTTCTCAAACACCTGGCTTTCTATTATTCATTTTATTCCACTGCTCTGCTTCCTTTCTCAATCCCTCACCTCCCTGTACCCACATTATACATTTTTTATGCATAATAATTTCCTGCTCACTCCCTCGATTTATGCCTTTTCTCTGTGTTTTTCAGTGAACATGGCAGGTTACTACCAGATCTCATTCTGCCTGAGAACAGCCTACCTCATTCTAGGTGATCAACAAATAACATGGCAATTAAAATTCAGCAAGGCAAAATCAGAGAGATGGCACTGACTTTTTTTCTTCTTGTCTCTTCCCCTCTCTCATCAGCTACTGACATTTGCAAAACTTCAACCAGCTCTAACAAACAACAAAATTTTATCCCAGTCTCCTGAGAAGAACAGCTGGTATGATCACGACCTGATGAACAGTTCTATCCTAATCATTTTTATACCCATAAGTCACTATCAAACAAATAATACAAAGACAGTAAGGACCCACAAGTTATCAGTGGGTCCTTCATTAGCATCTTCATAAACTGTGGGATGCAGCAGCCAGCTGGCCCCACCAGCATAGTAGTTTGGGCCACCCATTGTATGTGCCTGGCTTGCAAGTAGCCAAAGCACCTCTGGCACATAACCAGCCATACAGGTAAAAGGAGCGAGCTGGAAGCACTAAGGGGACTGTGGTAGAAAAACAACACTGCAAGAAGCCATCTGCCCTTAGTTTCCCTGCTTACAGTGAAAAGGTCTTGGTTTATTTCACCTAACACCAAACCATTGGGCATTTCATCTTTTCCAAAACCTTTTCCAGGACAAGAACATAACTCTGGCATGTTAATATCTATAATGCAAATGAAGTACTTTCCTTTTTGTTTTTTTTCCAGTCCAGAGAAGGAACAATATACTCCCTACCTTTTCTGAATTATACTAGGATTTGCAGTCACCAGCTGGGTTTTCAATCCAACATCCTTGCTGTATTCACTGGATAGAGGAGGAAGGTTGCACCTGTGTACAGAAAGACATTCAAGATTTTAACTGACATTCAGGATTGACAGGCTTCAACCTCAGCCTTTTTAACTCTGCAAGTTTGGCGTTTTCAAAAAACAAAACAAAACAAAACAAAACAAAAACCTGCAAGCTGACAGAAAATGTAAAATTGCTGTACAAATACTGGACCAAGCTAGAAATGTTCCCTACTATGCCACATCTATAAGCACAATAGGACATTTTTGTACCAGATTGTGGGGAAATGTAGAAATAAAACCTTTTGCAGAGATGATCCTATGTAACTATTAAGCAAAAACAAAGACAGTAACTTCGAATTTCTGACAGGTTGAAAGGCTGTGGAAGAGATTGTTATTATCTATAGCAAAAACTTTTTTCATACTCTTTAAGCTCTGTTTTTCACTCTGTTTTGTCTTGTTTTCCATTATCACACTCCCAACCATTATCACTCTGCAGCAGTACAAGCATTATATATGTTTTACAATCAATGGGCAACTGGAATTTTTTAACATTACTTTGCAGGGTAATCTTCAGTGTACCAGAATTTATGAAGAAAACACAGAGAAAGAACATAAGTGGTTATTTAATGTGTGCATATCAGTTCTCTCACAGCCTTGTTCTGGTGGGTAGGGTGATAAAGTAAAAATGACAATGTGACTGAGCAGATCTACTTTGACAAGCAGAGAGACAAGGCTCCGAAAAACAGAAGTGGAGAGAAACTTCCAAACAATAAGTAGTCCTAAATGCTCCAGAGTAAAGACCTAGGAGAAGGAAGTAGTGGTAGATAAAGGTGAAAATATATTCAAGCAGAATCCAAGCCTGTGCACTGCTCTAGAAATTACAGTCAGGAGAAAAGTACTCAATACATAGCGATTACACTAAAAATGGATGTCAAAACAATATTTTACACTTCAAAGTTGTCTAATTTTCTAAAATAAAAGAAATAATGTTTTTAATGCTTAAGGGGCAAAAAGGAAATGAAGATTCTCAGAGAGAAGTAGAATTTGGAATTTTTCTGAAACAAGACTTTTGGGTTTTAGCGTTGCTGGGTTGTTTTTGAGGGTTGGTGGGGTTTTTTTGTTGTTGTTCCTGAAACAATATTGTTTTGGCCTCTGTCATAACCAAACCTTCCCTCCAATTTTGAAGTTCAACTGTGGAATCAAGAAATCCCCATGGGCTTGTGCTGGTTTCTCTGCCTTCCCATGGCACAACCCGGAGGAGCGGAGCACGAGGTGAGGAAAGAAGAGGGGCACGCTCACGTACCAGCGCCCAGCTGCTCCCGCACTCGGCAGGAGCTGCCCTACGCCGAGGGTCCGGCACCCAGACTCAGCCAGGGCCCGCGGCCTTGCAGGGAGCCGCTGTTTCAAATTCACCACTTCTCATTCCGTTACGAGGCAGGTGCGGGATTCTTTGTTGTGGGTCGTGCTCCTGTGAAAGTCGACGTCATTTCTCACCGTGCTCCCCATTAAACTCTCTCTGGCACTCCACTTCTGGAGCACTTCTCCAGCAATACCTCCGTGTGCATCTTCCAGGCAGACCGGGTCAGTCACGAAAACCTCGAGTCCAGCAATAACCAGTTGCTTATTCTATTTTGTTTTTAATCTTATTAATTCGAAAGCCTGTTTCCTATGCTAGTAAGAAGCAGGAGCTGAGGAACCATGCTTCAGTTTTTAGGGCTGTTTCCAGGTGCTACTGCAGAAAGTGTTTGGCTTTCGCATTACAGGCTGCCATGTACTTCGTCTGGGCTGGGACGATGTGTCTCATCACAAGGAAAGCCCTTGCTCCCGTAGCGGTCGCTGCCCTATGAGTATTTTCACTGGGCTCTGCAGCAGTGGCAGGATGGCTCCACGCACGTGCCACGGCAGGGAGCAGCAAGTGAGCTGCTCAGACTCCAGGCTGCACCTCCGTGTGCTGTTGTTCTTGCAGTACCAGCGCCCAGTGAGGGTACTAGCGTGCACGCAGTATACTCTCCTCAGTTTTGTTAATGCAAAACATGCCACATTCCCTAAGAACACCAGAACAGTGCACTGCATGTGTTTCAATACAATCAAATGCCAGCCATCAGAACCATACTCTTAAATACACACCATCAGAAAATGCCATGAAGGACAGTAAAGTCCTATGCATATGCACCACAGATTAACTCAACCATGTTCATTAAGAAAAAGAAAACTACTGGGAAAGTTTTCTCCTTTTCATGACTATACTTGTTAAGATGTGCATGATGGATCATGACCTCATTTGGGGAACTGCTTCTCGTTTGGTCTACCACAATTTGAGAGAGGCTAGAAAACTTAAAATTAAGCCAGAAAAGAGGGATCAAAATAAGAGGCATCGAGGCCGGGGGTGGGGGGGGAGAAGACTAGAATCATAGGGGAAGTTTAATTCCCAAAGGGTGATAAAACTTTATAAATTGAGAAAGGTTTACATAAAGAAGAAGAGGAAGAAGAAGAAGAAGAAGAAGAAAGAAAGAAAACAGTTGCTTCCTGTACCTGCACTGAGTAGGATACAAATTAATCACACTAAGACTGTTCGCAGAGGTTGTAGAAACCCTATCAGTAGCAGTTCTCAATGGCAGGTCAAACAAACATTTGTGAAGCAAGATATATATAGGTGATCTTGCCTCGGAGCAAAGAGATGGAATAAATGACCTCTGGCAGGCTACGATTTAATGGTCTCTGATTTGAATAAACACAAACTCTTGGGGCAAGCTTTAAAGAAGCCATTTTTGACTGAAGTTTATTGAAAAGCACTGTAAAGGACTGAGATCTCTCCCTTGTTTTATCATCTTAACACATGAATAATGACATTCATTTCACAAACCAGTCCCAGATGCATTATTTAAACACATCTAATTCCTTTCGGCAGTAAATCTCATTCCCTGCTTATTCTGCATGAAATACTAAGAAGTGGCCCAAGTATACAGCAGGAAACTCATCATGAAATCTGTTGACCAACAGAAACTTCTTGGCCTTTTCTTGAAGAGGTCAGCAGAGTGCTGAGCCCTGTGCAGGTGAGGAACACAGCAAGAAGTAAAAAATTCATCCTAAGAAACATGTCTTTTTTACTATCTTATTCTTACTCCTGGTACTAAGGACTAAGTACATGAATGTGCAGCAAAGAAGGAGGTACCAGGACAGTGTTTGAGGCCAGCATTTTTGACACGAGCATGCTTAGACCCAGACTTTGAGGGGAAAAAATCACCAACAAGCACAGCAGTCCATGTGTGGCTTTTTCACATCTGAAACCTTCCAGCTCAATAGGTAGCAACACCTTCAAGAGTGAAATGAGAGGGATCCTTCAGCCTTCACAGTGCACAAACACCTCTTCTGGGTTTGGTCCAGAGGGAAGTCCACCTCCTGCAGGTGCAGAGAATCCAGGCAGTTTGGCTGGGCAATGGTATGTGCATTTGGTAGATGTTATGTGATTATCTAGCTATTTATATGTTATATATGCACATATACTAAACACTAGGGACTAATATGAATTTAATATGTGATTTCAAATATTCATTTTTATTCCTTTTTGATACCTTGGCCAGTGTCAAGGCAATAATTACCTATGGCAACTGAAAACAACGTTTCTCTGGACTTGTCTACAAACCCCATAAGCAGCACCGTATTTAATATCCCCTGCTCCACCAGGGCTGGTATGGCTAGATTGCATGGCGCAGGGTAATTAAAAGATAACAGCTTGGCCTCCCCAAACCATGATAACCACTAGTCAGTTTGAACGTAGTGACAAGCTGCTTCTAGTTTTGGAACAAATTCACCAGCAGACAGCTCAGGGAACTCCCTCCCACTCCCCTGAAGAGAAACCCTCTCCGTGGCAGATGCACAAACCACAGCAGAGACACAAAAGACAGTTGGGAGACAGGGAGAATCGTGAGACATAGAAATATTTCTTCACAATCTAATGCCAAGAAAACATGTCTCTTCTGTCAAAATACAGACAAAAACATTGCTTATGGTTCAGTACCCAATATTTCTCTTCAAATATGTGCTTTCACAAAGGGAGAGGGCAAATAAAAAAAATAACTAAAAATAAGGATTACAAACTTGAAAAACAGCCAGGTATCTCAATAAAAAAGCCTGAAATAACCACACTAACTAAACATGTAGACCATATGCAACGCACCTTTTTTATTGCAGATGTAGCGTGCTGTGCCTTAGGGGCTGAAAACTGCTGCTCTTTTAATCTCTATGTCAGTACAATTGTGTTTGTAGAAGATGCTCAGCAATGAGATGGAGTTTAAACTCATTAATTAACCCTAGTGATTACAATTTATCAAAGAAGATGGCTGCAATCATAAGCGTATTTCCATAAGCTCTGTCATAAGTGAAATCAAAAACAATGTGAATAGAAGAAAAGAACAATAGCAAAACCTGGCATGATTATTTCACACTGCAGAAATATTTTAAAGACATCACACAAATTTCTTTTGAAAAAATGCAAAATATGACCCAAGTCATTGTGCTCTTTCTCTCTCAGCTCTCAGATTATAGAAATCAGATTTAGAAAAGATCTGCTAAATCCTATCTTCCACACGCTACAAAAATATTTTCTCCCAGTGGTATATTAGCTTCTACCCAACAGAACTGAAACCTTTTCCATACATATGACTGCATAACACTAATACAATACAGCCTGAAGGCAGTTACTGAGATTTTTGCAGGATTTTCCCTACCACTTCTTTCCAATTCAAAATAAATTTGGTACAGATAATGGCTGATTTACCTTACCCAGACAGAAAAAATCATTTTTCTGATCAAGCTGTTAACAGCTGCTTTAAAAAAAAAAAAAGTTTCTATGTTTTTTGTAACTGATTGTTCCTATGGTATTTCAACTTTCCATTGCATCTACATAATATTACCATGACATATCCATCAGTATCTTATATTTTGTCTCTGGAACACCAAAGGAGTTCTGCATTAATGGCAATCAGCACACTGAGTCTCTCCCCTCTGTGCCTTACACATTCTCTCCTGTGAATGTTCTAAGTATACATTTCCTTTGTCTTTAGTTTGTTGCATTTCTTTGCTTTAACATAGAAAGCATATTCGTTCCCTGAGATGCAAACCAGAAAATATAGTAATATTGTTTGGTTTAGAGCAAATTTGTACGGCTTTATAATAAGCTATCAGGATTTAATAAGGAGACTTGCTAAAGTGGGAGCTCATTATGCATCCACCTCAAAACCCAAAGAAACTCCATTTCTCAAAGCAGTCCTCCAGTTTCTCCCTCATAATGTTTTTCTTGTTCATGTTTAACAAAGAGGAGCTAATTTCTGTCTTTCTTCCTTAAAGAATGCGGACTTAGAAAGTGCCAAATTCAGTCAAGAAAGGAGTAGCTGATTCAGCATCCCTCCTGACAGATTCTGATAACTTCAGAAAGGCCAGAGGGGATGTGGAGAATTCAAAAAAAAAAAAAACAAAAAGGTATCAAGGAAAGAGGTTTGGCCTCTCGTCAGTCAGTCAGCCAGAAATTAATCTGGAGGGAGGAAAAACATGGAAACATTTTAGCTTGTTCCAGCTTATTTCTTAAGCCTTGCCCTATGAATCAGTATCTACTCATCATGAATTCAATGGGCTTCATATGATGGCATTTAGAGTTGTGGAGGACGAAGCACAGTACAGGATAGGACCCTGTCTAATATGGCATAACGAAAAAGAAAAGCAGCTCTTAAGTCCCTGTCTGTGACATTGTACAGTCCGTCACAACCTCAATGCATCCATCCGCAGATTTCCCCCACAGTACACACGTATCTGCAGAAGCCAGCCAAAACTCTATTTATTGCCCCTCCTCACACTTCTGCCGAAATCACTTGTGTAAAGCATCCTGCAAAGGGGAGGAAAAAACGTACCCAAGGCAAATTATAATTGATTAATCACAACTGAATAGCTTTGAAAAGTCAGAGACTGAGCAGGGGGAAGGGGAGACAATTTGTCATTGAGGTTTCTGTCTTACCGCATGACAAAATCTGCTTGATCTATTTGTTTGCCGCAGCCGCTCTTTTTGAGAATCCCACCGTTTCCCACCACGGAGCATTTCTTCAGTGGCAGCTGGAAGGGTGTAGCCTAGCAACACAAAACAAGGACCAGTTTTACAGAGGAGAACACATACATCTTTGTAGCAGCCGCTCCTGGAGAACCCGGGGAGCTGGCAGGGCTCAAAGTGAAGAAAGAAAAAGCAGAATTGGGAGCTAGGAAAAAAGTCCAGAAATTAGCTGATAATTAGACACAGGACAGTTCTTATCCTCACTCCCCAAACCAGAATGCAACAAATGCGTGACACAGAAGATAATAACATTTCTGCATAAACCAAACTGCATAGTTATAAAGTCGTGATGCACATAATGACCAAGACAGGCAGTCCAAATGTGTCTTCTAGCGAAGCTGCAAAGACACAGGATAAAAAATTTATCAGGAAAAAAAAAAAAAACCATGAAAGTGACCTTCCTGAGCTCATGCACAAAAGACAGCTCTGGAGAAGAAAGGAAGGAAGGAGAAACAACATGATTACAGAAGTGTACTGGGACTCAGGAGTCGCCCTGGCTCCCTCCATTGTTCTGTTGCTGGGACTGGTCACTCTGAAGCCTTAGGCAAAGATATTTAGAGCTTGACAGCAGGTTCTCAAACACTCAGCTTCCCAAACATAGCATAAATTAAAATTAGAAAGTATTTTAACTAAGAAGCACTTGTAGTAGCTTAGCAGGGCATTAAATTGCAAGGTCAAATTGTCGTGCTATCTTATGCATCAAATACAATGATAAATGAGAGTTGTATAGCCTGCTTCATTCCAGAGGATCTTAAAACTACATGTGGAACATCTTCCTACCAGCCTCAAGTCATTCACCTTTAGTGGCTTTGGGGTAGTCATTTAACCAGTACATCAGTGCAAACCAGCATATATATATATAAATATATAAATACAAATGTATGTGTATATATATATATATAAAACAAAGCACAAACAGAAAAAAAAACAAAGGGTTGAGGGTTGAGGGGTGAACAGTATGGGAATTTAAAGTAGTATGATATAGTTATAAGAATGGAATTTGTCTACAATACAAGAGTTAATATTCTCCTCATGCAAAATACTTTGCAGGGATTTCTTATTTATCAAACCTGTCAAAACCTGACTTTGCAGCAGAGACAGAAGTTACTGCCTGGGCCTCTGAGAATGCAAATGCCACAGTGACAGGATGCAGCACAGCAAAACAATTATTCTCTCCTGGAGGACAAGCTGGAACGGTGGCAGCACTTATTGTCACTTAAACATACAGAGCAACATCTAACATTGTATGATGTATTCACCAGGCATTACAACAGTGTACACGGTCTAGAAAACAGACCCAGCATTACAGCGCAAACTCTGTATTTGTTAGGACTTATTCCTACTGTCATTTCTTTCTTCCTTAGATGTATTTGTTTCTTCATCTTTTCACAGCAAATTAGATTCCATTCAGCTAGTATGAAGCCACAACCTGCTTTCTAATGAAATAAATTTAAGCATTCTGCGTATCCTAATTCTGGATTAACATATGCTAGAGTAGAAAAAATCAACTGTAGTTTATTGAGGCCCAGCCACTGTTGGGAACACAGGGATAGCACAGCGGAGCAATACTAAGGATGCAACTGCATTCCAATTCTGCATCTGTCTTCCCAAGAACATTTTTTAATTTACTCGGTAAGTAAACTAAAAGCATATCTTGAAATTCAAAGGACATCTCATTGCTGAGGTGACCCTGACCAAATGAGAGCTCGCATGCTCAGTAAAGGGCATGGAGGGGGGAAATGGAAGGACATTTAGAAGAGAGAAGTTTTTATAAATAACAGTGCCTTTCTTATTCAAGATATGTCAGAGCTCCTTCCAAGACAGCTAGTTATGTGAAGGCAAGGCTGTGACAAATCACAGACAAAGGCAGCAGCCATTAAATTAAGAGCTGTGGACACTCTGTCACGTAACTTCTGTGGCTTCAGTACATGTTGAAATGCTTTAGACCCCCAAAATAAACATTTAGGAGTTACTAAATGCTTCAAAATCCTGAGTTGCAAACAGCCTTTGATATTACTTGAGATGAATTGCTGTCCTTCAAGGGAGGTTTATATCTTGTTATGCTCAAAGACGATAATACAAGTTGTCATTTGCATATATACTTTCATTTCCAAAAGCGCATGAAGCTTTGAAAATCTTGTCCTTCAGAGGGCTCAAGAGACAGAAAAAGATCAGGGCTGCCAGGATGACTTGAGGGAGCTAAACGAAGGCAGAAGGGGCAGATAAAAACACCACTGTGGCCTAACCTGTGAAGAAATCTTGTTAGGGAGTATTTTGATTGTCTAGAGCTTTATAATGGGGACAACAGAGTTGAGTGTTTATGGGTAAGAACTGGGGGGAAGGCCAATGAGACAGATGTCATGGTGGGTGTCTGTTACAGACCACCCAACCAGGCTGAAGAGGCAGACCAAATATTCTGTAAGCAGCTGGAAGAGGTCTCACAATTGCTAGCTCTTGTTCTTGTGGGGGACTTCAACCAGATGTTTGCTGGAAATACAATGCAGCAGAGAGGAAACAGAGTAGGAGGTTTCTGGAGTATGTGGAAGATAACTTCCTGACACAGCTGGTGAGTGAGCCAACCAGGTAAGGTGCCCCGCTGGACCCTTTCTTTGAACAGAGAAGGATGTGTAGTTGATGTGAATGCTAGCGGCTGTCTTGGGCGTAGCGATCATGAATTAATAGAGTTTTTGATTCTTGGAAAAGTAAGGAGGGGGGTTAGCAGAATTGCCACCTTGGACTTCCAAAGGGCAGACTTTGGCCTGTTTAGGAGACTGGTTGATGGAGTCCCTTGGGAGGCAGCGCCGAAGGGCAAAGGAGTCCAGGAGGGCTGGGCACTCTTCAAGCAGGAAATCTTAAAGGTGCAGCAGCAGGCCATCCCCATGTGCCGAAAGATGACCCGATGTGGAAGAAGACCAGCCTGGCTGAACAGAGAGCTTTGGCTAGAGCTCAGGAAGAAAGAGAGTTTATGATCTTGGGAAGAAGGGGCAGGCCACTCAGGACTATAAAGATGTTGTTAGGCTGTGCAGGGAGAAAATTAGAAGGGTCGAAGCCCAGCTGGAGCTCAATCTGGCTACTGCTGTTAAGGACAACAAAAAATGTTTTTATAAATACATGAACAAGAACAGGAGGACTAAGGAGAATCTCCATCCTTTATTGGATGAGCGGGGAAACAGTGACGATGGATGAGGAAAAGGCTGAGGTACTTAATGCCTTCTTTGCCTCAGTCTTTAGCAGTAAGACCAGTTGTTGTGTGGGTACACAGCCCCCTGAGCTGGTAGGTAGGGGCAGGGAGCAGAATGAAGCCCTCATAATCCACAAGGAAATGGTTAACAACCTGCTGCACCACTTAGATGGGTACACACACAAGTTTATGGGGCCAGATGGGACCCACCTGAGGGTACTGAGGGAGCATCACCAAGCTGCTTTCCATCATTTATCAGCAGTCGTGGCTATCAGGGGAGGTCCCAGTTGACTGGCGGCTAGCAAATGTGATGCCCATCTACAAGAAAGGCTGGAAGGAGGATCCGTGGAACTACAGGCCTGTCAGTCTGACTTTGGTGCCAGGGAAGGTTATGGAGCAGATCAT
>VXAL01017144.1:4311-44633 GCA_013399475.1 Chauna torquata | reverse complement strand
GAATGGAGTTAAATCCAGTTGGAGTCTGGTCACTAGAGGTGTCCTCCAGGGCTCAGTACTGGGGCCATTTCTCTTCAATATCTTTATCAATGATCCGGACAAATGGATCGAGTGCACCCTCAGTAAGTTTGCAGGTGACACCAGGTTAGGCAGGAGTGTTGATCTGCTCAAGGGTAGGAAGGCTCTGCAGAGGGTTCTGGGGCACAGTTTAGTAATAGACTTGATAGTGCTACGTTAACAGTTGAACTAGATGATCTTAGAGGTCTTTTCCAACCTAAATGATTCTATGATTCTATGAAATTCACTCATACTATGGACACAGGAGGAAAACCAGGCTGAACACAGCTCTCTGTAAAAGCCACTACGCCCACAAAAGCCCACAGAAGCCTTTGGCTCCCCCAGCAAAGTACTGAAAATTCTGGACATGTCACAGATGTCAAACAGAGTTTGCATGCCATGCCATTGTTCAGCTTAAAATGTGCAATGGACGCAGCTTCCAGAAGACTATACTTACACACTCTGTACAGCCATTATGCAAAGGATCTATTTCTAGTACCATGGGGGGGGTAGTTTTGAAAAAGGTGTAAATATTAAGTGTCCTTGATGCTTGGAGGCATTTCAACTGCTTTTACACTAATGAAGAGCAATTGTTTAGCATGCCCTGGGAGAAACCTGTATTTTTTTATCTTGCACATGACTGTTCTTCAGATATTCAAGTTACAAATCTGCATTATCACTCAGACTGCAGGGGCATTTCAGGAACTCTGTTCTGAGCCCATTTGTATAAACTGTCCAGTCATACACAAATCATACAAGTCTTAAACTCAAGAGTTGTCTATAAACAGCTACGAAACACGTGGCTCCTTTGTCTCTCCGCAAAAATCAAAGAAGAAAAACAGACTCCTGGGGTTTGAAACTCTTAGGAATCACCATCTTGTAAACCAGCTAGCAGCAGCATAGTCAACTCACCGCAGGATGGTAGTGTGGATGGCACACTTCCCTCCACATCCAAAGGATGCTCACAGGACAAATAGCACAGATAATGACGTTTATAGGCTCTTCAAAGCTGAAGTGCTATGGCCTTCATTCTGTGACTTCCCATGAGCATTCAGCTCATTCCTTCCTTTGGACTGACCAAAACAGAAGGTCCAGACAGCTTAAGCAAAATTGCAACACAACCATAAGGAAGCTCCAGCCCTAACACACAGTCAAACTACTAGCCTTGTTAATACCTTTCCACACCACTACTGGGCTTTCAAGATGTTTCCCTGAATCCACCTGGTGTTCCTACAGCTGTCTTATCAGGGTATAGACTGTGGGTTTAAGGTTGAAATTAAATAATTAATTATCAAAACCTGGAGGTTTTTTTTTTTTTCACTTGAGAGTGAAAAACACTGACAATGGACCAGTAACGATTTGTTTTCTTCCCCATGCCAACTAATCCTATGCTATCTTCACAGTGTGCATAATCTGTCTTCAGATTTTTTTGAATGCTAGGTTGGGATTAAAGAGGTAGAACAATGCTACAACTTGCTCAAGAATTAAACCATTTTTACCTTTTTGTAAAATAGTCTTGGGTGATACTTGTAATTTCAGTAGCAGGCAATTTTCAGTCAAGAATGTTACATTTTTAAGGTGATGGTGCTATTTGGAGAGAATTCTATATAGTAAAACCAAAATTGCTTCTAGGTTTCTATTACCGGCAGAATATGTTTCACAGGACTCATAAAAACCTTCTAATGCTTTCCCTCTTCACCTCCCACAGTGTAACTCTTTGCTAGGCAAATTGTCAGTTCTTAATTTAACAGCATAGAAGTTCTCACATATTGGGGACCCAGCTGTCGTTTATGCTAAATACTCACAAAAAGCTCAGTTGCTTTTCTCCTTTGAATTGTAAACTGGCCTAACAAATGCTTGCTTTGGGTTGCAAAGTTGTAACAAAAGCATTTCCATTAATATTAGCTTCCTGAAATTGTGTTATTTTGATTGTCAACACTTTTGTTACTTTTCTTCCTTGATAAAATTTTAATGAACAGCCAGGTTCTTGTGGGTGGACTAGAAAAAATAGCATGGCATCAGTTTATTTAGTGTAATAGAGAAAACGTAAAAATAAGTGACCAGCCCACCCCCATTTTTAAGCAATCATTACAACAGAATTTGCAAATACCATTAACTAAACAAAAAACTTGTATGTTGCCATAAGCAGGATGAATTCCCTTTAAAAGTTAAAAAAAAAAAAGGGTCCATTGTCTCATTTTCCCTGGTTCAAAACAATGAAATTCCACTGCTAATCAATGAAGATGTTCTAGTTCTTATTTATGTAAGTGAAAGAAGAATCTCCACATCCCCCTATGAATTCAGTGACAAATAAGCACAGAGAGCAACAGATTCAAGACTCCCAACTGAATATAGGAGTAATTTAACAGAGCATCTATCCAGCAATTCACTGATTAGTTTCATCATTCATCTAAGTAGAAATAAATCATTGTCATCAGTTAAAAGAACATTATACAGTACTAACAAAATGTAATTTATTTTAGATAATGCTATTCTAATTCACTTTGATTTCATTGTTAGGTTGTTAATGCATTAATTTTTGCCCACTCACTGCCAAAGACTTTAATCAGCAACCAAGTCCTTACTGGGAAAACAGGAAAAATTACAGTGTTCAGCCTCTGATTTAATGCTGAACATGTCCAAAAGATTTAAAACACTGGGAGCATAAATTACAATAAAATGGGTTTTTAAATAAGCTTTTCTGAATTTGCAAAAAGATGTTGTGCTTTTACAGTCCCTTTTGAGAATACAGCACCCTGAGGAAAATGGCCTAGTTCCTAAGGAGCCAAGAAAATCCTGGGAACTAACAAGCAGCCAAATTCAGCCCTTAATGTTGTTTTCTTGCGCTTTTGCATAAGGAAGCAGCTGACACTTTAAAGGATGGCTCTCTTTGTGTCAATCACAGGTAACACGGCATTGTTTTTTACACGGTCAGACATGGTGGAGGTGGCAAATGCTCCTTCTTCCCTTCTTTATTCGGTCCGATGGGCCTTTTCTTCCTCTGGCGGAGCTGTCAAGCAGGGAGACATGACGGTTTGACAGCAACTGGCTCTAAAAAACATCGTCACTCATGCAGGGACAGCATGTCCTCTGTAGGGGAACGCGGAGGGTGGCTGTGGTTCCCTGCATTTCACTCGTCCCTCTCAGCCGAACTGTCACAGTCCTCCCGTGACGTGGGTACGGGCCAGTCCACAGCGAGGAGGAAGGTGACAGCATTGAGGAGGAGCTGCTCCTCCTAAAGCAGAGGGTACTTCTCAGCCCATCTCCTACACCATGCCACCACAGGGACACGACTGACATTCTTCTTTCCATCCCTTAGAAGTAATTGTTATTTTCTCAGGAAAATAACAGTTTTCACCAAAAAAAAATGCTTAGGGTCTGAGTTCTTTGTTGTTGTTGCTGTTTTTAAATGAAAACTGAAAATTTTGAAAAATAAAAGAAACTTTTTTTCCAGGAAGATTTTCTTTAAAATTGGGTGCGCTGTTATGTAAAAGGTCTCACATGTAGTAGCAATTCATAACTTCAGACATTTTCTATCGTACCCCTATTTTCAGCCTGGCCTTTCTGTTTGTAGTTACTAATTTAAATAACTTCACAAAGTTTGAAAGGCATCTAATATTTTAACAACAATTTAGAAGTCATTTTTGTGTAGAGAAACAGAAGAAAAATGGGTTAGAATGAAAGTATATGAGTGCTGTAATGGCAGAAAATCTTTTCTCTATCATAAAACTTGACTGAATGTTGGGGGCTGGAAGATGCATGCATTTTAGGAAAACACAGTGACACTTTACTGGTAGATTTACTGAATGATGTATAATTCCTAAATTGTTTTGTGTTCACGCAAAGGTCTATTACGAAAGCACATTAGTGAAACTGTTGAAACCTATATTTTGCATGTGAAAAATCTGTCAGAATCATGATGTATGCTCCACTGAGGCTTGCTAAACTCATACAAAGCTCTCTATACTCCAGTAATATGCGAAATGTTAAGCAAGAAGCAAACCAAAAATCTTGCCTGTAAGGTAATACTGTCACAAAACAGAGGGATAGGTATAAGCATACTTAAATTCCTTCTGTGCAACAGATCAGAATGAAACTCCTACCAGACTGACCCAGGTATGTAACACACAGACCTTTTGTGTGCATGCTAATTATGAATACTAATAAGCAAGCTGAGCATGGTTTCTCATATTCTGGACTCAGATACTACCAAACCCCAGTATTTGACTAGAAAGAAATTATTGCAAGAAACTGTGACAGTGACTATGAAATCCCTCTAGGAGATGGGAAAGAGATCTTAAAATGAACCTCCTGCTACCGCTTTTTTTTTTTTTAATAGTTTCATTGCTCCCCAGAGGCACTGCCAATTGACAAATTATGAAACCTGAAGCTCACTGCTCATACAAAAGAGAAATGGTCCAGGCAGAGCAAGCTTCTCTGTAATGCCATGCAAGCATGTCTCAGCCATAACAGCAGAGACTTTATCAAGGATTGAAGTGGAATTAAACATTCAATTTCTTGTAAACTTTCTGCTCTTTGCAAATATGTACTTCAGACAGTACGGTTTTTCATGAGATTAATATCTCATTTTATATTTATATGGGGACATGGGACTGCAAAAGACCACTTAGGAGAACATATTGCTCTGTTGCAGCAGGAAAACCTCCTATATCCAAAAGGATACAAGAAATATTACATGCAGAGCAGTCACATACAAAGAAGAGAACACTTTGCAACATACCTACATATTCACAAAAAATATGGAGTACCAGTAACTAGCTGGCAGTCACTTTTAGTCCAAGCCGTACTTATCAGGAACTTCAAAATGTTATGTTCTCTAATAGCTTTCCACCCAGCATGAAGTCACTGCAAGTACTCACTTGCAGTGGATTAAAAGAACATTTCAAATTGCTACCATGGCATTTAATTCAATTGAATCAGCCTTCATACAGCCAAGATAGCACAATGTGGGGATTATGAAAAAATTCACATTTGGAAATTGTAACATTTTATTTTAGAAAACAGACTATCGAGGGTATATCATAAACCGTATTTTAAACAGTGAATGCTCCAGGAATGTGAAGGGAGTGCTTCTATTTTGTGTGACTTACTTATATGACAAGAGACATTAATGGGTGGAAAATTCCAAAATTCTCAAAGATTTTTGGATCCAAACTTTATAACCTGCAATGCACTAGGATCCCCAAACTTTGAATTAAAAATGAGAAAAAGGAAATATTGTTTCATGATTAATTACAAAAAGGAACTCTTAGGGTCTCTCTTACTCTGAAAGATGTTATAGCTTCCAACATTACGGCATGAAGCTGTGACAGGGGAAGTACAGGCTGGATGTTAGGAAAAGGTTCTTCACCGAGAGGGTGGTCGGGCACTGGAACACTGGACCTCCCCAGGGAAGCGGTCATGGCACCGAGCCTGCCAGAGTTCAAGAAGCATTTGGACAATGCTCTCAGACATATGGTTCGATTTTTGGGTGGTCCTGTGTGGAGCCAGGAGTTGGACCCAATGATCCTTGTGGGTCCCGTCCAACTCAGGATATTCTATGATTCTATGATTTCCACAACAGGGAGGCCTCATGAAGGACTTAAGCTTCCTTCTATATAGCTGCATTTAGATTTTCCATGGAGAAACCCAGTCCCATGTAAACTGTACAAAAGGGAAGAATAACTACAAGCTTCTTCAAAAACAGCTTGACCAGAATTTGTAAATAATTGCTTATATTGGCTTCCCTTAACACCTTCCCATACACTTGAATAACTCAATTTTTTATCCTCTGTGACAATGAAGATAAAATTAAATTCATAGACTGAATCAATAAACTCTGCCTGCAGCCGCAGAAACTCTCAGCAATTCCTTTCTTTTACCTGACCATCTGACAACATCAGATGTCATGCTGAGCTTAGAGGAAAACACCATCCATTGTGTGGGATTCTCAGGCTTGATCTGCTTTACCAGCACCTTAAAAGCTACACACACAACACTGTTTCACTTAGAATTCAACTGACTCAAACTTACAAGCTTGCACTGTACAGCACGTACACACAGGACAGCAATTCATCTTCTGGTTCACTGGCCCTCTATGGCAGAAAGACATTCAAACATACCAGGTATTCCAGTGGTTATTTAATATTGCACAATGCTGAATGCTTAGCAGCAACCATTTATCTTTTGGATTTGGAGACCTTACTTTCAGCCACTGCTTTTTAAGGGTTTGCCTGTCCGCCACTTTTCCCCTGTTCTTTTCTTAATCTACTTCAAGTTTAAGCAGACAAGAAAAAGCCAAGTATATCAAACGCTATATGCCAGGGTTACACTGATACAATGCTTCTAAGCTCAAGTAAAAAAAAAATGCATTTAAAAATTTTTGGAGTTTTGACTGAATATTTCATGGAAACGGGTAAGCACACATGATCACTTCAGGGGGAAAAACTACTTTTTTAATGTTTTGCCTGTCTATTAAACAACAAGAGCAGTTATTGTATGATTTTAATGAGTTCTTCTGCAAGCCTGAAAAAAAAATGCAGTAGAAACTTTTTAAATTAATCTCCTGCATTGCAGTACACCATTTCCTAGCCAAAGAATTTAACTGTATATAGGAACTCATTTTAATTTTCAGGCATGAAATTTTTGGTAATTAACTATAACATTCCAGTTAGAGAAATGCAGAAGGCAAATAATATGACTGTCCAGTGACAATGTCCTCTAACTGTACTTTCTCCCTCAGTGATTTAAGGATGGAAGAACAGTGACAAGCTGAAACCAAAACAGAGTAGGGAAAATTGCAGGCTATCTACTTTCTTACACATGGTGTAGGAAAAAGTAGAAAATGCACTCATATGTTGAATTATTCTCTTGTGAGAGTGTGGGATGATACACAGTCAAAGATAGCAAAATATTTGGAAATGTTGCAAGACTAACTTATTGATCAGTAAGGGATACTACTGACTTACTTTCCCAGAGCAGCAAGGATCTCACAACACTGTTTCTTATATAAGGTCATTGCCAAGATGACTCCACAGTCAAACACACAGTTTCTGAGCATTTTAAGACCATTCCTAACCCTGTAGAACTGACAGAGAATGAATGTTTCAGCAATAGTATGAGCAGAATAAAAATAATTGTAAAATGCAATAATAGCCTGCATTGAACGTGGATGGGGGTAGGAAAGACAGCAAGAAGGAGGACTCTGAAGGTGTCAGGAAGCCCATCTGCATATATGTGGCTGATTAGTAAAAGCTCATCCAGCTACAGAAACAAAAAGTTCTTTAAATCCTATTAATAGCACACAGTACATGCAATAAATAGGGTTAGTTTCAGCTCATAAAAAATATAAAGGGCTTCCAATTCTACTTTGTAAAAAAGACAATAACACTTAAACAAAGGAATGGCTTTCTGAATTCCTGAGGGCTCTCTGATCCCATTGATATGAATAAGGAACTGCAGCAAAGGAAATCAGCTCAACTTCTACAGGCACCAAAATATGGATTTAGTTATCATATGATAGGTACCAAAGTTTAAAGCTTTTGGCTTTTATTTTTTAGGATGTCTTAAAAGCAATACACTTCCATTTAGCTAGCATATTAAACAATGAGCTTCTAAAAGGAAAAAAACCACCAATTAAAAAAAATGATTCTTGCCTTTGCTTTACCTCTAAATAGTTCTGATGAATCAATGACGTCTATTGAGAATCACTAGTTAAAAAGATATCAAAGACAATCAGCAAGGATTGATCTCTCTAGGAAATCTGCAATTAGAGATTAAGTGGAATTTAAACACTGAGCTTGGTTTCTGGCAGCATGGAAGTACTGTTGATTTTCTTTAATAATTCTTCCAGACATTTTTTTTCTCCATTAATAAGAAAAATTAAGCCTCTTGAGAAAGCTTCATTTATCTTATAGGTAAGGACGAACTATCTAACTATTCTAAGCCAAATTTTAAACTTTGAAAATTCCAAATCTTACAAAACACATGCAGATATGCTTACTTATGTTTACTGATCTTTCTTTCAATTAAAAAAAAAAAAAATTACCCCCAATTCCAGTTAGGTAAATAGAGATAAACAGCAAAATGAAACACAACAAAGAAAGGCTAGCTAGGAAACATTTTAGGGGCTCTAGTGTTCCAAAGTGTTTAAAGTATTTTATGGGTAATGACTGGACGAAAAAGCTTGATGATATTGGGCTGCCTGGAATCATAAAAAAAAAAAAAAATCCAACGTGTAATATCTTTACAGAAACAGTAAACACACAAATGAATTAGACAAAAGGATAGCATGGATCCAGAGAAGTGAGTAATCCATTTTTTCCTTCCCCTAGCACACAGTCAGACCAAATACATAAAACAGACTAGGAAATGAAAAACAGCTTGAAGAATCACTAAATGTACCTAGCTCCAAGGAACCGTTACACCCAGCCAGATCAGGAGCCTGCAACAATATGTATCTTATGTCTCTAGCTTATCCTTCAACCACATAACTAGAAGGCATACAAGCTGGCTTGTAATGTAACTAACACAAGAACAGTTGACCAATTAGTTGAAAAACAAATAATAGTATGCTTGGATAAAATTCAGAAGAGAAAATAAAGTAATGCAAAGGACTTTAAGGACTGCACATAAAGCAAGGATCTTCATTCAGAATACTATCCTTTTTTCAGTCAGTCATTCTGCAGAAACATAGAGCCCAAGTTAAAAAATCTTGCTGAAAAGTGAAAAAGATGGTTAGCAGCATAGTAGGATTTACACATAATGAGTGACCACCAAATTTTTCAAAAGGGATGTTTAGCAAACAAGGAAGTAATTAGAGGTAAGCATTGTGCCAGGTAATGTCACATCTAGAAGTTATGAAACCAGAAGTGTTGAAGTCCAGAGAGGCGGGGGGGAAAGCTGTGACAATTACAAAATCAATGTATTTTCTACAACCTATTTTATTTTTCCACTAATGAAAACAAACATCCTGAAAAAGAATAGCATTTCACACAGAGGCACGAGAGTAATTCACGAACTTGTCTGAATAACTTATTTCTACATCAATAATGAAACTCCTAGCAATATAAGATTAAAATGGGGGAAAGTACCATTTCTTCACATAAGGGTGCAGGTTCCTCAAGCGAGGAGCGCCCTTCGTGGCAAACCACCAGAGCCGACCCCAGAGGGTCAGCACCCTGGTCAGCTCCGGGCCGCCGCGGCGCGCCNCCGCGGCGCGCCGGGCCCCCGCCACGGACCGACCCGGCCCCGAGGGGCCGCGGGCCGGCGGGAGGCAGCACTCGGTACCTGTTCGTGCCTTGGTTATCCTATTGCTCTGAGAAAATGCTACACCCACATTCTTGACGGCGCACCCCGTTCACGTCGTTCGCGCCCTACTCTCCATTCCGTTCAGTCAGTAGAAATCTCTTAGAGGTATACAGACATCTGCCGAGGGAAGAGGTTGAAAAATACGGTGTGCTGTTCCCTGTCAGAGGTTGCAGTTTGGAAAAGACAATATCATAAGTTTTAATAAGCTGCAAATCTCTTCTGCCAGCTAAATAAAACACCATGGAAATCAGAGTAGCTAATAGGACATCACATTCCTTTTTTCATTGCTTTTGTTTTTTTTTTTGGAACATGTTTTCAGACCTGATGAATAATTTCTTCAACTTTCTATTACACTAAAACTAACTTCATTTTTCACTAATACCTATTCTCAAACCAAAAGCAATTCAAAGGTAATCTATTGATCATCAATATGACTCACTCCACAGGAAGTTCTGAACATAAGAACGCACTGCATTGATTACTCCCTGTGTGCTAAGCACCACAGACCAGCAAACTTCTCAAGGTCTGGAGGGCTTTTCTTCCACTTAGTTCCTGGGGCCTGCTTCCAACCCTATCAACTGCTAGGCTGGGGAGAGAAGTTTCCTAACAGTAAACATTTGAGCCTCGTGACTTGGAAGAGGACAGTAGTAAGAGAGCACAAGATTTGGAGTTTATCAGTTAAGAACATTTGGGTCGCCAGCAGGTACAAGAGGTCATTAATTAGCCTTGTGCTGAACCCAGTCTCACACCTGCTGGCATATAACATCAACATTCAAACATGATAGATGACTGTAGCTGCCACACAGCATTTTTGAACACACATCCTTGCCAGGCTTGTTTCTCTGGATAAGAAAACCACTCCACTCTGCCTGTTATACTCATTGCACTGCTTCAGTTTTCATCTTTTCTCAAAGACAAAAGTCATACAAGGACTGCCATGGTCTTCCACCCTTTGAAAACTTGTTTGATTTTGACACTTCCCAGACTTAATCTTCTAACTTCTCCGTTAGCTTTCTTTATTCACATGGCAAGTCCCACGGCAAGAGACAGCCTGGTTGTTGGCTTTTGATAAGACATGCAACTGTGTCCTCTAGTTTCATCTCCCTACAGTATCTGTAAGCTTATTTTTAGAACTCTCTCAGACAGTCAATTAAAGAGAAATATTCAAGTGGTGTTGCTCTCCACTAACGTCTGGATAGCCTTTAAACTGCAGACTTAATCAGAAAAAAAAAGATTGTAAAATGACATTGTGAATGTTGTACATTATATTCTCTCAATTTTTTTTTCAGCTAAAAAATGTCACACAAAATAAAAAACATTCTTTTTCTCCTAGGGATAAAATCTCTGCAAATGTGATGTGATTAGAAAGTCAGATCAGGGGTTTTGTTTGTTTGTTTGTTTTCCTGTGTTTTCGTTGTCATAAGATTCTGTGCAGGGTAAGAGCACAAGTGGACCACTTCATTTTTGTGCTGGTCTCCTGACAATGCCATTCATGATATTTGGAAATAAAAGACTATTAGACCTTTCCATTGTAACAACCAAGTTATTAACAACAACATGCTTGTTGTTTTTTTTTTCCAATAAATAAGGGAGTAATGATTTCAGAATATGCAGAGAACAAGTAGTTTGAATACATTATGTTTATAGCATCCTTTTTCTACTCCTAATTACATTTTCATGCCGCCCAGCAAGTACCTGTACTATTTTCACCAGAAAAAAATGGGACAGTGCTCATCTTGAATGGCTGTAGTCTACATTTTTTCATGTGTTTTTTTTAATTCAGATTCTACTTTGCTTTTGTGAGGCATGGCACATTTTGGGTATTTACCTTCATTGTTTCTACCACCAATCTAGACAAATTGGCCTAGTATATGTAGAAGACCCATATAAAGCTTATACCTCTGGTACATTTGTCAGGTACATAGTCAAAAGCTATGGTTGATTTAATTGTATGAGGAGTCCCTTGCATACCCACCTGCAGAAGGATGCTAGCCGCCAAAACACAGCAGACCAGCACGAAAGAGCACCATGGTACTAACACAGAGGCCATGGTACTAACACCCTATGACCACGTACTGAATGATAGTGGCAATGGTCATAATCCAGCTCATGAGCTGGTGACGGACGACATTTCTGACCTGCCTCATGCTGTCACACTGAAAAGGGGAAATATAATGCCCCTTCTCAAGCCAGAGTGAGAGACCTGCCAGCTTTGATGACAGAAAAAGCAACCTGAAAATAAAGATAATGGTCCAGCACAAGATAACGTGCCTTACACCCTTGGACATCTAGCAGAGTAAAGGCACTACATAAAACTGCCTAGAGAGTCCGATAATAGGAATCACTTTTACTATATAGAAGTTCAGACACAATTTTCTTTTCTTTCCTTTCAAAATCACAGTTTCATTTCAGAATTAAATCCCAAAGTGAAACTTTGCCAGAACTACTGAGTTTCATTTAGTTTTTGCATGAAAATCTTGCGAGCCTGTGAAATTTCTAATGTTTCATATGTTTAATCAGGATTCAGCTGAAAAGTTTATGGATATTAATGAATTAATGACCTGTAATTTTTGTTCACAACAGAGTCTAGTCGCACAGCTTCCATTTCAGCAGGGAAAATTTTCACCAAGGTTTCATTAAGCCTGCAAAGGTTGCTTGTAGATACAACTGACTGACAGATTCCACACTCCAAGTATTGCAGGGAAATGAAGAGGAGGTTGTTTTAAAACACTCCGCTAAAGATAAATTAGCAATTGTTCTACATTAGAATTCAAAATGTGCAAGTCTTTCACATCTAGTTTGGCAAAGCTGTAAGTCATAGGCTGCAGTATTTTGTTTAAAGCACTTCTCCCACTCCTACTTAAAATTCAGACATCCAAATTCCATACACCAAAGAAATGCTACAGCTCCAGTGAACTTGCAGTAATTGATACATAACAGGACTCTACACGGAGCTAAGAACTCGCTGCATACCCAGAGATTTCATCCTACAATAGAACAAGAACAAAACCCACGTGTTTCAGGGCAGGAGCCATGCTCTGTCATGTCATCCAGGGGCTGAGATGAAACATTTCCTCAGACCTCTCAAACCTCAGATATTATAAATGAGACTCATCTCTGTGTCCCCTTCCACGTCACATTTTCCCACTACAGCACCATCAATATATAAGCTAGTCATCCTCCTGCTTCAGGACTTTTCATCCTTAGTGTGCTTGCCTGATAAGCACACAGGGTGTTAAAAGCAAGAGTAATACGAAGGAAAGACCTCTAATGCAAAAGCTCACACCTTAGTCAGGTAAAAAAAAATCTGTAATTCCTAAGCAGAAGCTTGCGTACATAGGGAGAAATATCAAGCCATAACATGGAGAGTTTTTAATACAGATCTCATTGCTAGACACTATATTGTCAATTACTTCCAAAGTACTGAATGCAATTTTACTGATGTAAGTTTATATTTATATATATATATCACACATATACCTATAAAGAGAGAGAGAATATAATGATAAAAATGCAATTATAGACTATTATGGCTGGGGATAAGCAGTAAATAGGGGAAATCACAATGAATCAAGCTAAGACAACAAATATAAATGAAGGAAAAAATATTGCAATAAACGTAACAGAAGAGTGAGTTCTCACTGTTGACCCAGCGGATGAGGTAACATCCAACACACAGCCGATCGTACATCCAATAGATCCTGACTTTCATTGTCTCTAAGCACTGATGTAATTCATATCCATTTGCACAGCCAGAGTAATGCTCTAAAGAACCTAAAGCACAAAAGTAAAGATACTCAATCATTCAACTAACAGCTCAAGCAGCCATAGGTGTAGAAATAGAAATTATTTTCTCCAAAAAATCTGTATTTTTCTATAGTGAATTTTACTTTTTGGACCATGGCTCGCATTTCTCAGTATTCTGATCGCGATCTGGATGTGTATTATATTTTGTTTATGTTTTGATTGTTCATGCATTTGAGTGATTTGGTAAAGTAGTATATTTCATATGCCTCATCTCCATGGCAGACCTAGGTAGCAAACTTTCTAAAAATCAGTGTTTTAAGCTATAGTGATGTATTTCAGTATTACACAGTCTGGCAGGCAAAGCCAGCAGTTCTAGTCTCACATTGATACTTCCAGGGATGGTGGAAATAAGATATAGACTTTTGAATGCAACGGCTAGGTACTGGAACTTACTACTAGGGGTATGGTAAACATAAGGAGTTGTTTGTATCCAGAAGCAGTGACTGTGCTGCAGCACAGCGACTGCAGCCTTGTAGCACTAATGCTGCAATTGAAGCACCGCTGCTGTACTAGACTGAGGAATCACTCGATGCAACCCTACAGCTGGAGTTACTCAGGAGGTCAGGTTGGGTTAAAGGCTTCCTGCCGCCTTTAAAAGTCTGCTGCACTGGAGATAATGACACAGAGCACTTTGCACCTCTAAGTGTCAAAATATCTGAAGAAAGATGTTAAGTAAGTGTGGCTGACAGAATAATAATTATCATACATTGACTTAGGATCTGATCTGCAAGCAGCCTTTTCATGGCACTCCAAGCACAGGCAACGGGAATTCCACATTACAAAGAACATATAGGCTGCAATGCAGCCTCTATTGGAACTGATTTATTTTCTTTTCCTTTCCTCTAATTAAAGTTCCAATTCCCCATTCAAATGAAACTATTACAAATGATTCCCTACAAGTCCCAGAGGTGCAGGAAGAATATCAATGCAAGTGTAAGTTGCTCTTAACATACAGCCAAAGCAAAAAAAAATAAAAATAAAAATTTTTTTACTCAGCTCATCATTTTTGCAGAGACAGCTTTTTTCTCCCTTGATTAAGTAGCTAGACATCTGCTGAAGGAAAAACATACAGATATGGCAATCAAAAGATAAATTGAAAAGTACAAAACTATGTTTTTTAGATTGACTCCTTCTGACAGGAATTTGGTGTAGTGCCAGTAAATGGTAGTTAGGTATATGTAAGTGAAATGAAAAAGGGCCTAAAAGCATAAATTCAGAGAAAATGCATTTTGAAAGAGAACTTTTATGAATTCGGGTGGAAAGGCTACTCATCAAAACCATACACATACCTGTCACATTTTTGCAAGTTATACTGTATTTAGCTTCCTTGGAAGTGCAACAGTAAATGGGGTGTTGACCCATTTGACAGAGGATTGAAGAAACTTCTTAAATTTACAGGTAAAAGGGCTGTTACAGTGACTGATTTGGATTGCTGTCAAACTGGGAATGCTACACATTTAGATTTTCAGTATTTACTCAAGCTTTAAGGAGATTTCAAAAATGAGCCATACTCGGTCTGCCAATGAGATATTTAACAACATAATTTCATATGGTTTCCAAAAATTTTATCTGCAGAACATTAAAATAATATCAAAATCACTTTAAAGTTCCACAGACGAATGTCATCATAATACTTTAACTGAAAGGTCTCAGAATTGCTCAGGGTAGTTTTGTGATCTGAAAAGATCAAAAATAGATAAAAACACATGGAGAGAACAGGAGAAACAAATTGTAATGTACCTATGCTCTTAAATAATGGGCTGGGGAGAAGGCTGACAAGAGGGGATATTGCATGTTCAGGCTGGCAAGAAAAACATGATGACTAAAATAGTGCAATGCCATAACAGAGAACTTCTCACTGCAGAAAAAAAAAAGAAAAAAGAAAAAAAAAAGTATGAGCAACAAGATTCTAATTATGGAGGAAAGAAAAACATAATTCAGGTGAAGCTAGGTAAATGCCAATCAAAAACCCTGACTGCATGTGTAGTCATTCTGCAGGATCCTCATTTCACCTTCTATTGCGTGTGATAAATAAATACTCTGCCTGTTTTGACTTTACATTTCTTGATGAAATTCAGAAACTAGCCAGTTATATTTCAGAAGTTAGTGCATCAAGCACAGGAGATGAGCTTAAATTCCACCAATCTGAAAGAGTCCTCTTCAGTCACTGAGTTATACTGGGAAAGACTGGAGGCTCTGTGGCTTAAATCTGGTGAATAAAGAATGTACCACCATTAAAAAGCATTAAAAACCTCTAAGAATTGTGCATTGTTTCTCTTGGACACAGCAAACCTAACATAACCTATATTATATATGTGCATTGAACTGGAGTTATGTTCTACGTTTTGTTAATCACCTTAGAAAAATATGTTTGCCCATCCAAAAAACAGAGGACAACAGTAAAGCCTGTATTGTGGGATCTGCAGAGAAAATGTGCCCTACAAGAGCTACTTTTACCTTGCTTCAATTAAAAAAAAAAAAACTTCCCTTTACAAAGTTTATTTTATCTATGTTCTTACACCTTCAAAGCCACAAGAAAGCTATCAGAATAACAGAGAACATTACTACACAGTATCACCTTGGGAAAAAAAAAAAAAAAAGACAATAAAGGAATAGGCAATAGGAAAACAACTGAAACCTCCATCTGACACCTATCATGAGTATGTCATTCTATAGCTGAAAAATTGACCATGAAAAGCGGTAATTCATTTCTAGAACACTTTGAATTTCACTCCAGGTGTGCAAATTACCCCAGCACTGGGCTAATGGAGTAGCACTTAAATGGAAGGGGGTTGTCTCATCTTTATGCAGCATCCAAATGCCTGCAGCAGTATAAAACAGATGTAACCTCACAACAGTCTGAAAAGTTACACTGCTGTAAAATAGGTGCAAAAGGAGATTCATGCTCCTTGTCTTTATCATTGCAATGACTCGCTGTCTCTAAGATCTTCAATAAGCTACATGACCTCCATGAGACATGACAGCAGCCCAGAAAGTATTAATGGTGGAGTCAATTGACTCACTAACTGTGATTAAAAGACCAACTAGAAAGAGATGTTAGTAAAGTCTGAAGAACAGAGGCAGCAGGTGGGAAAGGCTGGAGACTACCTAGGAGACATCTCAAAGCCAGACGAAACTGTGGTGAGGAAGGCAGGAGAAAGAACTTAAACCCCAGACCACAGAGCTGTTGGCAACAGCTTGGTACAGGGTGCTTGGGCTGAAACACAGGAGAAAAACAGGCTGAGTTACTCTGACATTAAGGAGCCATGAACTAGGCTCCTTCAGAAGAGAGACAAGCCAAAGGCTCAGCCTCTGGTGTCTGGGAGTACATTTCTTTGTGCTATGTAGCAGGAAAGAAGACAAAGGTCTTATACGTTAGAAGAGGGGACACTGGTCCAAAGGGACACTGTAGATCGCAAATCTCTTTGAGCTGACGCAAGAGTACACTGGAATGTGTCAGATTTCAAAAATATTGATTTTGTCTCACTCTCTTACCTGTAATAGGATTAACTGCAGGTATGTCTACAGTATAGTGTATGCACTAGTTCACCTTACTTTTGTATTATCAAAATTTCTGCTGCTATCAAACCAAAGGAATATGTACAGTGGTTTTACGTTTTTCCCCTTCAGTCAGACACCAGCTCAAATTTCAGCTTAGGCACAGAAGGATCCTGTCTCAACACACAAGCCAGAGTTTTGCTCTTACAGGCTTGAAGAGAATGTGCTAATTATTAGAACGTATAATTTTTGAAATCAAGACCTCTGTTAGATCTCTTAGCAAATCGGGTTTGATTTTGATCTGCCTTGTACATTGTCAACTCCACAGAGAAGCAAGGGTAACCGAGTCATGTAAAATCTTAGCATCCAACAAATGTATGATGAAAAACCATCAAGCTGGCAATGCTAGTTAGGAGCATAGCAAAATACAATCCAACTTGCTTTTCTGTAGTTGTACGTGCTCTGAAGGAATGACAGGAATGAAAACTTGCTTTTGTCAGTGGAAAGACCAACCATGGGAAATGAAAGAAGTGGCTCTGTTGAGTAAGAAGGTGCCATTTTCACAAGTTCACATTTCTGTAAATATACGTAATTTAAATGACTTTGTTGAGCTACACTCACAGACAGCGTGTTACAATAAACCTCCTTCATTCCTGCTCCCCTCAGTATTTTGCTGGAATCCCCAAAAGTGAGTTGGTAACTGTCATTACTGCCTCTGTAAGGTCAAGTTGGCCTTTCAAATTACCTTACCCTACATAAACGCTACCCTCAACTAAAGCTGGCGAAGAGAATAAAGTGCAAAGTTATAAAAAGTGCAGACCCAGCAGTCTTCACAAGTAGGAGGAAAAAAAGGGACATTGTTAATTAATAACAGGGACATTGTTATTAACATGCATTGTACAAATCAAACCAGTGTGAAAATTGAGTTTACATGGTTAATAAGAGTAATATTGGATGTGCTTGCATATTTGGAGTGCTTCAAAAATGGAAAGAAGGGCTGAAAGCTTACATTTAAAAGAATAAAAACAGAGATTATTTCTTGCATGCCTAATTACTGTGAATCAGGAGTTCTATAGCTATGATCCTTGCAGGATCAAAATGCTACAAATGAAGCTATCGGGAAGAATCTAATTTACATTGGCGTAGAACCACCCCAAACATTTTCTGACTTTGTTTCCACATTTTTCATGTCTGATGAAAGAACCACCTTTGAAATCACAAAAAAAACAAGTTTCTTATCTTCACTGAAAAAGTTATTTATTTTGTAGGCTTCACACAATAGCAGGTTTCAGAATAGTATTCAGCCTTACAAGTGCCCAGTGGGACCAGATATCAAACTTTAAAGAGAAGCAATCATTACTAATTATCACTACATAGGTTTTCTCTGCTTCTTTCTCACTCTCAGATGGTCTGCTCCGGAACAACCAGATATTTAGTTTGAAAAAAAAAAACAAAACACAGAGACTGACTGGGCTTTCTGATGAAAATTCAGAGTAAATTCACACCTGAGTAGGACAGTATCTAAGCCACTCTCAAGAAAAAACTTTTGAAAAATAACATTCCCACTACTGCCTCAGGAAACCAGGCCCCAGTTCTGACCTCTCTTCTTTCATTGGGTCACATGCCAAGGATCTTTGTACCACTTAAAAATTAAAATTAAAAAAAAAAAAAAAAGTTAACAAAACTATGGATGACCCCACTTTAATATGGTCATGTTGACCATTACATGCACCATCCTCACGCAGAGACTGGGACTACACGGTACCAGGCAGTGTACAAGCATACGAAAAACACTGCCTTCGCCCTACAAAAATAACAGCCTTAGGGTAAGATCAGCTCATTGAGAGATGGAGAACTAGAAAAGCATGCAAAGATTCTGCAAGACTTGCACATAGACAGTTTGCCGGGACTCAGTCAAGTATCAGTCAAGGATGATACCCTGCTTATTGGTATGGACAACATAAAGGATGTTGTCAGTTGGGATGGGGACAAAGAAGAGTAATGACAAAAAGCTCCATTTTATCTCGTCTGAGGAGCTGTTTCAAATTTGTCTTGCCCTTTCACTCAAGGTCTGTCTTAAGGGGTATAAGCAAGTATTTTTCAGTAAGATTAGATGAACAAGATAAATCACTGATTCATTACATGAAAAGAAAGGCTAATAAAAGCCAAGAAACAAAGGAAAAAAAAAGTCATTTTTTATGTTACCCAGTGTATTGGGTTTATGTGGTAAAGGTTTGGTAGCAGGGGGGCCACAGGGGTGGCTTCTGTAAGAAGATTCCAGAAGCTGCCCCATGTCAGAGAAGAGCCAGCTCCAGCCGGCTCCAAAAGGGATCTGCTGCTGGCCAGAGCTGAGCCAGTGAGCGATGCTGGTTGTGCCTCTGGGACAGCATAGTTAAGAAAGGGAAAAGACTGCTGTGCAACAGTGGCTGGGAGACAGAGGAGTGAGGAACAGCCCTGCAGACACCAAGGTCAGTGAAGAAGGAGGCAGGAGGTGCACCAGGTGCCGGAGCAGAAGTTCCCCTGCGGCCTGTGGTGAGGACCGTGGTGGAGCAGGCTGTCCCCCTGCAGCCCATGGGGTACCACATGGAGCAGATCTCCATGCTGCAGCCTGTGGAGGAGCCCACGGTGGAGCAGGTGGATCTGGCCTGAAGGAGGCTGCAGCCCAGGGAGAGCCCCCGCAGGAGCAGGCTCCGGGCCGGAGCTGCAGCCCGTGGAGAGGAGCCCACGCAGGAGCAGGTGATCCGGTGGGAGCTGCCACCCATGGGGGACCCGTGCTGGAGCAGTTTGCTCCCGAAGGATGGACCCCATGGTACGGACCCACACTGGAGCAGCTCTTGAAGAGCTGCAGCCTGTGGGAAGCCCACGCAGGATCCGTTCGGGAAGGACGGCATCCCGTGGGAGGGACCCCACGCTGGGGCAGAGAGTGACCACGAAGGAGCGGCAGAGACGAAGTGACATGGACTGACCGCAGTCCCCATTCCCCGTTCCCCTGCGCTGCTCAGGGACAGGAGGTAGAAGAGGGTGGGTGGGGGGAAGGTGTTTTTAGTTTGCTTTTAGTTTCTCACTGCTCTATTCTGCTAGCGATAGTAACAAATTATATTGATGTCCCTATGTTGAGTCTGTTTTGCCCATGACAGAAACTGGTGAGCAACGTTCTTGTCCTTATCTCAACCCTTGAGCCCTTGTCCATCGTATTTTCTCCCCCTCTTCTTCTGAGGAGGGGGAGTGAGAGAGCGGTTGTGGTGGAGTTCTGCTGCTCAGCTGGGTAAAACCACCACACCCAGGAAGAAGCCACAAAACCAAATCCATGTGTCCCTAGCAGAACTGTACTCAGTACGAGGATACAGTTGACTAAATCGTGGCCATGCTGAAGTCAACTGGAGTTTTGCTGTTGACTTTGGTGTAACAACATTTCATTTTACCTATTTTGCAACACAGTTAGTTGCTAATTTCCCCACCATGCTCCTTTCGGTGCATAACAATCCAGCACCCACACTTCTTGCTTAGTAAATGCCTTGAAAAGATGAATGTAACTGCCATGCCCATCACAGCCACAGCAGCAGCCATGCTAGGATGAGGAGGTGCCAGCCCCGGGTACTACTCGGAGGACAGACCCTAAAGTGGTGAATTGGATACACAGAAAATCTGCCAAGACTGGAGCCAGGAAAGCAGTGCTGAAGAGCTCAAACTGAGGTGGTCCTACTTTCCAAAGGCCTTGCTTAATGCAATGGAGTAGAGCTCCTGTCTTCTATATTCATATACTGTCCAGAATATCACATCGGCTCTCTAGGTCTCTTTTTTTTTTTTTCCTTTTTTTTTTTTTTTGGCTGTGAAGCAACGGGGATAGTGATTCATCATGTATATCTATTTATTGTACAGGAAAAAGGGGTCTTGCAGTATTTCTTCTGCACACACTCCCCATGCAAAACCGCTCATTTTAATTGTCTGTAGAGTTTTCTAGGAATAGATTTAACTGTGCAGTAACACCATACATTGAATTTGAATGACTGTGAAGTGCTTGAGGGAATTGCTATAAAGCGCATCATAGTCATACCAAGGATTATTTATCTTTGGCTTTCTCATTTCTTCTTCTGGCACAATATTGGATCACAGAATAGATCTGTGTATCCTTTGCATTTATTGTCTCCTTTTACCTAAACTGTCTGCTATTAAGCCTAGTCCCATCACTTAAATTTGCAGCATTGCTCCTGAACAACAAGCTACGCTGTGCATATGCCAAGTCTGCTGCAAGGGAAAGGATGCAAGACAAGCCAGTGGATTTTAGATTGAAGAAAAGGCTGGAGATGGTCTGAATGGAGGAATGTCTATAAAAGGATCAGCCTACAAATAGGTTAGCCAATTTAAAAAACAGAACACACTCCACATTCCCTTTCTACATTCTTGTCATATTCACAGCCTAATTAAGTATTATAAACAAAGTGTTGCTTGGTATTTTTTCATACCCTGCAGGCAGGTCTAGCTCAGCTTGACTCTATGCACTGAGAAGTAGAGGTACAGTAGCAGCTCCATGCAATCTTCACTGTGTCCCCCAGAGAGGGCACTGACCGTTAACAACTGTCTGCCTGTCTCCAGCTGCATAAAGTATGTTCAGTTTGCTGAATTGGAGAGATGGACAAGATTAGCTGAAGCAAACTGTCAGAGCTGTTATTGCAGAGATCTTAACCCCAGAAAGGAGAAGACACCTCAGGCCCATTCCCTGTTCTGTCTTCAGTGCATATTATCAGGGAGAAAAAATGTGTATATCTGTCAGGACACTAGGTTTGCCTCGTTAGTAGCAACATCCAGTGATCTTTGGCTACAGGAGTAAACAGCAACGCTAAACACAAGCCTGTTCCAGCAGAAAGGTGCCAGTAAGTCCTGCCCTTCAGAGGATATGGCCCTTTTTCCCTTGATGTTTTGCACCATCTCCACACAGTTGTCACGCATCTTCCTTACAGACAATTAGAAAAACAAAAACGTTCAGTGCTTTAGAATAAATGGTCTGAATGAAAAAGTCAAGGTTGTTTAGCCTAGAGAAAAAGATTGTGGGGAGACTTGATAACAGTCATGTGTGGAAAAGATAAGAAAAAAAATTCTTAAATTATAGCCAATGGGTAATTTTAAGTTAGACATCAGGAAACACATCCTACATGTAAGGACAGAGAAGTACTGGAATGGACTGTTTAGTCTATGAAATTCCCACTAGTGGAAGCTGCAATAATTCTTTACATAATATCTGTCAGGTACAGCCCAGGTAGAGCTGTCTGTCATGGGGCAGAGGCAAGAGGGCAGGGACCTCTGAATAACCCTCCTTCCTCCTCCCCGCAGACAATGATTTTGTACAGGTTTCAACATGATACCATCAAAATGAAATGTCAGTGCCTCTGTATTTTGGCGTAGCACTGCCTAGTGAATCCCTGTGTGAAGATGCAAGGCTTTTTCCCCTAAAAGCCTAGCTTTGTAAAAGTAAAATTATAAAGGGTGCTGTATGTCTGGATTATGTGCTGTGAGTGAATGCACTTCTTCATGCGGTCTTCTGAGCGCAAAAGGAACTGTGTGAAAACAGGCTTGCTCATGTTGATCTGTTTGGTGTCTCCCAGCTGAGGGGATACATTTGGAGCACTTGTTTTATTACTGGTGCTTTTTGTCCTAGTACAGCAGGTACAGGACAGAGCTAACAAGCATATTCCCAATCAACATGTGTGGTTGCTAGGCATTCCCTGGCATAAATCTGCAGCCTGCTATGACATGTAGTTAACTAGATACAACAAAATCAGTGAGATGTTACAAAAAAGGTGAGTGAGGAGGGATGTCTGAGCCAGCTGCCTGCCTACGTGTATCACAGATGGTTGCAGTAATGTTAGTGTCACTGCTATCACCTTCACCGCACTGACTTTTTTCCTTTGGTCTCTGTAGGAAAGCCTCATCACCATGGGACTTAATAGGTTGCAGACACTTTGGTTACACCCCATAAAACCGTAAGTAAGGAGATGTTATACACATCAGAAATTGGTCTATCAGCATTACATAGTACGTTTATCCCTGTCTGACTGAACGGCTGACTAGATAGCCCCACCAGCATGAGAGAGCAACACACTCACATCTCAGTGTAATACACCTTTGCCTAAATTGTTCCATGAATCTGGTGCTGTCTTAAAATAAAACCCTTTGCCCACACTTTTCAAGCACAGGATGTGAGGAACTACATACTTCATCCGCTCACCCTTAGCCATACAGCTGTTTTGCTAGGCAGACTAGCTAGGGCAGCAGTAGGTGGACAGGGGCACTACGCTCTTGTTAAGACAATTGACTTCCAAGAGCTGTTTCACATCAGGCTTTTAAGACCACAAGTACTACTACTCCACACCAAGGCAGGTAGTTTATTCATAAAGAAAACTTCCCTGTGCCCTTTCTCGCAGAGGCACATTCTCTGAGCAAAAGGAAAAGCCAGGCCGCCCATTATGTAAAATTTTTGTTCTTCGTGTAGCATGCAATTCCCATGCCAGAGTATGAAGGTACCCGAGTCCATCTGCACGACTTGGAGTTTTTAGAAAACACTATTGCTTTCACAGAGCTAATATCTGGGATATAATTCAAGTAATTCCCATCTGATCAAATGACCTTCTGGAATCCAGTGCCTTTCATCTGAACCTTCTGAAACTGGAGACTATTAGTCCTATACATTTTACACAGGGGACCATATAGCCATTGGAGACTGAGTTTCCATGAGGCAATATTCAGGCAGCTGTGCTGCAGCCATTCTGCTGGCATCCAGGAACCTTGAACCTCCTGCCTAACTCTGCCCCCGAGATTTTGTAACTGACTTTCAGCTTATAGGCCAAGGGCTCACTTAGAAAAGTGTGAAGTATTTTGCTGGCAAAAACTTACCTTGTATGAAAACATCCTGCAAATGCCTGCAGCAGTCTTTCTGGGATTGACGGACTGCACTAAAGCCAATAAGCCTCAACCATGGTCTTGGGCTCAAGTATTCTTTCTTGAAAACACTTGCAAAGCCAGAGAGTGTGCACACAAGCTGCTCTTCCCCACAGCATACCTTGACTAGCACTGCCTACTGCCACCAGCCCCAAAGGCCCACATTTTGCAGAAGCGTCTAAGATAGTCTTTAAAAAAAAAAAAAAAAGACACCACCTCTGCGCTAGAAAGAACTATTTATTTGTCATAGCATTCTGTATTTGAGATTCAGTTATATTACTCCAGTCCAGATTCACAAGGCTGTTAAATGTCACGTCCTGACTTATTTCAACTGGAAAGACACCAGTGCTTTCACTTACCTTGCTACAACAGTCCACCCTTTAGCCAGCACACACAAAGTTATCACCTCAGATTGGTAGGTTTTGGCCATTAGACAATCTGCAGCACTGATTTCATTATCAAAATCATCTCCCCTAACAACTCTGAAAAAGCATAAGCTCCACTCATCAAGAATTAAAAACAGACTGAATTCTTGACATGACCAACAGCAAGCCAAATGTTACTTCTCATGCATGTACAGCATCGCAGGATTTTTCTGGTGCATCCTGATGTATGAAAACCGTGACTGTGTTGTTTTCCCAATGTCTGAAACGTCATTTGGAAGCCAATGCTCGCCTCCTGGGAGCTGTTCAGATAATAAAAGTTGTTCCAGAAGAGAACCACAGCCCTTCCCCCCCCGCCACCATATCAGAGGTTATAAGGGCTCTAAATCAACCATGCCCAGCTACATAACTCAATTCCTGAACCGTAATGCAGCAGATTTCTCATTAAATGTAAAGCTGGGCTTACACGCACCCCTAAGCAAAAAGACACAAAGGTTCTTTTGAAAGTCACTATATAATCCTCCTACAAGATTTGCAACCGTGCTACCCCTTTTTACTAGCTTCTGTAGTAGTGTAACCTTCCCTGATTTTCTTCAAGCCTGCAGACTCTGCTAAGCTGCTCTTCCACCCATATTTAGGAATACTTGGAGGAACAGGGGCACTACTTCTTTGCTGCAGGTGAAATGCTTTCTGAACATCATCTGATATCCTGCTGCACTCCAGTACAATTTACATGAGTCATAACAAGAAAACCAGACTACTATATGAAAAATGCAATACGTAATGTTTCATCAATTCCTACCTAGGCTTCTGCCAGGTGGTAAGCGCCAGGCATGAAATGGAACCAAACCTAAGTCTTAAACAAACCGGTATCGATTTTGAGCCTATTTTATAAGTATTTCACAAAAAAAAAAAAAAAAAGCTAACTACCGAATACAGCAAATTAATATAATGCAACTCTACCACTGAATAATTGAAATATATAGTCACATATATGGTAAGAAGTCTACAGACTGAACAAGGCAACTCTTTATATTAAAATTCATAAATAATAGGAAAGGTTAACAAGTGGCCAGGACATAAAGGATAAATTTTAGTCAAGGTTTAGACACTGACTTCCAAAGAAGCAAAGGTTTCATTGCCCTGTGGGTGGAAGTCTTGGTATATAAACAAGTTCATTGCCAGCAAAAAACCTGCATTGAGAAAGAACTTCCTTTTAGCTTCTCATCAGTTATATAAAGCTACAATAAGCCGAACAAAACAAATCTAACTGCTTTGCCTTTGGGCAGGATAGAACTAACTCTTACTTGTATTTTTATACCCTCAGCACAGCAGATCATATGCCCTGTAATTACTTGTAGCCATAGAAGCTCACTGCCCCTGTAGCTTCTCATCTGTGACCACTTCCTGTAATTGTTCTTCTGCATATGACATTTCTGGCTTATGAAGCAGAAAATTTATGTCTCTGTAAAACAGCTGAACATAGACCAAAAGTCCATAAAACTCCCATGGCACTAGTACAGCCTCTCCAGTTGTCCTAGCCCACACTGCTCTCTTCCTCTTTGGGTTCGGAATAGTCTTTTTGCTCTGTGCTTTACAGTCCCACAGCACAACAGGGCTTTATTCATAACTGTGTCTGCTAGGTGCTGTCAGAAACATCACTTGAGGTAGAAAAGTTCAGTTGTGCAGCTAAGGAGTAGGAGCGTGCACTAGCGTGCTCTGCTGCGCCATCCTCCCTGCCTCTGACAGGAGATGCGCTTCCACGGGGCCCCCTCTCTGGGGAAAGCGCAGCCCCATGTCACCCAGCCTTGCCCACGTTTCCAGCCCTGTTGTGGCCTCTTCGCAGTCAGCAGGCCCGCACCTACCTCTCAGTAACCGTACAGCCCTGGGTACTAATGGAAATGAATAAATCAGCTGCGCTATTTTAAGCATTTTCAAAATACAAAAATCAGTCAAAGCTGAAACAGCCTCATGGCTGAACTATCCTTCTGAAAACACCCCATGTCCCTTCTATCTTAAGTGGGCTCCACAACAATCACACTGGTTTTAATGCTATTTTAGGTGTTGCTCGGTATCTGTAACAATGCGGAAGCTGAACCACGTTTGCTCTTCCACACCCTCATATCCCCAAAATCTCAAATGGCGGTGGGATTGATCCATGGTTTTTTGAACACCCAAGGGTCTGTCTGCAAAAGGCGCTGGGGTGTGCTTGGATCAGCTCCTCTGTTACCTAGGACAGAAACCGATCAACGCTCTGTCACTTCAAACTGGAAACAGAGATGTTGAGGTGGCTGTTGCCTCTGCTTTGCCTTTGGGCCAAACTGACACTTTGCAGCCAGATCTCGTTCTTCCCTTCCCCTCCATTTGCTACGTTTGGAAAGGTCTGTGTCTATTTATGTATTTGCGTTAACTGAGATAAAGCCAGTTTGGCGTGTGCAGATAAACTCCACTGCAGACAAACTCCAGGCAGATAAATGAGGCTCACCAAATACAGTCTGGCTGAGCGGCTTCGCCGAACACATTTTGACAAGCAAAGAGAGTCCAAAGTACATGTCTGGTGATTAACAGGGACAGAAAGCCACTCCTTGGTCTGTCATAACTTGCTTCAACAAAAGCACCTTACCCATCCTCTCATTAATTACTTCAGACTATACATGTTGCATCTCACAGTCTTTTTAGCATAACTTTGATTTTCACCATCAGGCATGTTTGCATCTTGTCCATACGGAATAGTTTCAGATGGACCATGGCTTTTGCTTAACTGACCAGATATAACAGATGCTGTCCTACTCCTGGTTTGCCAACAGGCTGCACAAAATAGTCCAATTACACAGTTCTTAGTTAGTCAGTAATCAAAGTGAGGGTACGGGTTTCACTCAACTAAATACTAAGCTAGATTTTTTATCTCAATTACCCTGATGCTACAGAGATTACCCAGTACCAAAGGCAAGACTTATGCCCTAAAAGATCAAAATTTGTCAGGTCTCTACAATTAGCATTTCATATTCCACTTTATGACAGGCACTATCTGACACAATTGCTTTGGCTATTCAGATGCCAGCACTTTAGAAGATCTCTTTTTAATTGCGTTCCTAACGTGTGCATGTTCCTTCACAAGATATAAATACCTCTACTCATTTTAACATAACTATTTTCATGTTTTCCATATATTGCAATAATATATGTTTATTAAATTTTCATTTTGAACAAATATATGTAGACCCAACCAAGAAGACTGTTTGCATTACAGTATGCTTGGGGGGGGGGGGGGGGGGGGCGGGGAGGGGGAGCGGAGAGNAAAAGAAAAGAAAAGAAAAGAAAAGAAAAGAAAAGAAAAGAAAAGAAAAGAAAAAGAAAAGGAAAAGAAAAGAAAAGAAAAGGGACAGCACCAAGAAATTTCCCCAAATACTAATTAAATGCAGCCCAAAAGGAGCCAGGGAAGTATCAATTAGATAGTAGAATTAATGGAAGAAAACATAAGAGTTGCTCAATAAACGTTAGGTCTGCAGGCACTTCATGCCCCTACCCAGGACATCAAGGAAAAAAATCAGAACACATATGACATCCAATATTTCAATGCATTTCTCCACTCAGCAATTAATTACAGAGCTTACTGAGAACAGAGTACTTCAATAGGTTGGATTGCTGGCAAAAATTAACAGAACATTTAACGAAGAATAGAGCGCTTCCAAAGTCAACACCAAAGTTAATAACTTCATACCTCCCAGCAACAGTGCAGTCCATCAAATCCTAAACCCTTTACTTTGGATGGTTTGCCATTTTACACACAATTTTTGGATCAAACCTATCTTCTGGTCTAAAATCAGTCAACCCATAGACTCTAATCATTAAGCTGTTACAGAATACAACATTCACTCTGATAACCTAGAAAATGCCAGAGAATGTCTCCATGCTACACTTACAGGTAAAGCAATAACATTTTCACTGCCTTTACATTATGGACAAGAATTTCAACTTTAAACTCTGATTAATAATTTGGAATATATTGCTTTTCTCCTGATCACAAGGTATCCAGAAACAGCTGCCAGCTTTCCCAAATTTATTTGTGGTATGAACCTATTTGCTTTGGATTTCTTATATCCCATTTGTGATGATTATTCATGAGACGCTCATTGCAAGCAGCCATTCCTCTGTCTGACAACATTTTGCAGATGAAACTTTAGAAAGGATTTGGAGCTGGTGAGGAATCATCTCGTAATAATTTGAAATGATTTACTGGTACCAAGTACATTTAATTGCTTCAGGTGAAATACAACAAAATGAAAAAAAAAATACAATGAGTTTTTTTTTAAATTAAAAAGTTGAAGTTTAACATTTGAAATTTCTTTTAAAATCAGTTCTCTCCTCTCCTCTCCACAATAATACTTTACATAGCAGAGCAGAAAGTTCCATTTGATTTAAATATTTATTTAACCTTTCTGGGGAAGGGGAGAGGAGACCTTGAAAATTCATCTCAGTTCAACTCCAAATCTTGCAATAAGCTTTTGACAGCAAGCAACAAAAATCTATTATTTGTATAAACAGCTAAATATCTGGGTAAGTTTTTTTCCTAACAATAAAGATGGTCCAAAATTCAGTTTTGGAACTCTGAGAAAGAAAAAGACAGCAAGGAGTGCAAAATTCTTTCAGAAAATATTTGAAATGGGCTTGCTTTCTTCTCTAATTTAAAAGCAGGTGACAGGTAGTTCACTTTCCTCTCACATGGCTTTGAGTTACATCCCAACTACTCCTGTGGTTATGATCATGTTTACTCAGAGCATCTAAAAATTACTGTGGGTAATACGTGGAAGGCTGGTTCATTCCATTTTAGTCAGACAATAAACGGTGGAAAATGCCAGTTATGCCTTCTGCCATGCCTCAATACAATGCAGCAGTACCAGAGTTGCATGACTAAACCTCCAGGCTGAAGAGCCAGAAGTGTGCATGTCTCTGTCCTGCCAGGGACAAGACTCCTGAACACTCAACAAAACGCAGTTCCATTTTATGTATAATTGGACCACAATGGGGAGGAACACATTTACAAGTCATCCATGGCCTTTGGTGGCCAACCTGAGACATCACAGCCTGGCTATTCAGAGGTTTATCCAACCATGCCACTGATTTCACCCATAGTAGAGCCATCTGCATCTCTGACCCCTCAGTGCCCCCAGCTACGTATCAAAATTACCAGCTAATAATGAAACTTCAGGCCTACATGAAAAGCCTTAGAAAACTGGTAGGTACACATTAAGAATAACCTCCCTGTGTTAATATTAAACCTACACCTACGGTTATATGCAGACTCCACGCTTTTTGTCTCCTAAGACTGGGAAATAATGACACAGATCACAGCAAGCAATACAATAAAGCTGCTGTCAAGAAATGTCTGAATTTAATTGAATTCATACTGCGTTATCCAACAGCTCCAGACATTGCTACCATAACATGTTTTGGGAGATAAGATGTAGGTGAGGTCTCTACCCTCACTGCACCCTAAGTCATGCTCTGTGATGGGCCCCATCTTACTACTCCTTGTCTCCTCCTGACCATTGGGTATTGATAATAAGCCATTAGCACTTTCTCTCCAGCATGGGAAAGATGATACAGTTTGTGTAACATTTCTGTTTCAAAAACACTTATTCCAGAAATCAGAGGAAAAATGGCACAGAGAGAGAGAGGGGGAGAGTAGGAGAGGCAATTCTGGCAATGGGAATTGTTGGTTCATGCAAAACACTGCAACTTCAAATCTTTTTCTCACAAATCGAAATGAAACTCTGAATCACTCCATTTCCACAATGTTTTTGTTTCCTCTTGCGTATTTCTCCTTTGGTCAATCAAAAGTTTTCTTTTTTTTTTTTTAATTGCCTTTTTAAAAAAAAATAGTAGGAACACAAACAAACAATGTCTAGATAAAAAAAAGCTAGCCACAGAGCTGAAATACTACATTCCAAAAATGGTAAAATGAAATTTCGTAACACTACCAAAACCTTTTAACCTTTTCACTTCAAAGAAAATCTGAAAAAAGCATTGAACTGATACTTACATTTCAATGAAATAGCATTTTTTCAGTGGAAAAAGCAATGCATCAGAAAATGTTGAACCAGCTGTAAGAACTTTATCTACACAGATTACTCAGAAGAAAAATATTTATTTTGTATTGATCCCATTCAAAAATAAGTGACATTTTGGATATTAAGTTCTGAGATACTTATTGCTATATAAGTCTGCACTGATGCTTAGCCAGCTTCTTCTATTCCATCAAATAGAGCAAGTTTCTTATTTAGTTTTGAGTTACTTTACCGTGTCAGTTAATCAACAGTTAACAGAGAGATCTTCTGCAAGCACCAAAAGTCTTCAGCCTAGCAGAACAATGTGGATGGAGCCTTTTTTATTTATTTACTTATTCTGCAGGAAGTATTTTTTCGATTATATCAACATAGCTGTGGTCCTTTACATTCCTGTTACATCCCCTGAGCATTTCAGAGTATTACCCATATATTATAAGTGGTTTTAAGCTTCTGAATACTTTCCAAGGGAATATTCATCATTCACAAAAATTGCTTGCCAGTTGCTAGTAAGCTAACAGACACCATTCTTCAAAGCAAGGGCCTGAAAAATTTAGTTTAGTATTTTTCTTGAAACAAAGAGAGAGGTAGAAAAATAATTCGTTTAAGAATTGATGGCAAATAAGTCTTCCTAAGCTTTTAAGCTTAGCCAAATTTCGTCTGATAAAGGTTTACAAAATTCCTTTGGTCAAAATACATAGGAATAATATATCAAGTTATGGGAAGTGGCACTTACAAGAAAAGAGGGAGTAGCAGTGAGTAGCACTTGTCAGAAATGAACTGCCTGTCAATTTATTAAAGGAATAACATTTTTAGAACAGGTTCTAGAGCTGCTTCCTAGCACTGTTCTGGAATGGGAACATCATAATTACTCAGCTTTCCAACTACCACCCCAGCAGCATCTCACCATCCTCTTCACAGCCTGCTTGGCAAGCCACAGGGACCCAGGAACACTAAAGTTCCAGCTCCTTAACTCATGCTGCCCCTCGGTACTTCATCTCTCTTCCCAGACCCTCGTTCTTAATCTGAACGACCGATAATCTTTGTGGACAGGGCTTGGGAGCCTGGGAAGCACCATACTTCCCGAGGTCATGACTCCTCTCTAACCAGCATTTGCCTCTCTGAAGGAGCCCATCCAGTACTCTGCAATTTTCTGTGAAAGGACGTAGGACACCACTGTGGCTGGGCAGAGTGCTAGGTTTTAATTCTGACAAAACCAAAAGTGAAATCCCAAATCCATCACAAAATACTATGACCTCCCTATACCAGCCCTGGCAAGGGCTTTCTGAAATGCTCAAAAGGATATACATATTTGGAGTGGTTGCGGTCAACATCTGCATGGCGCAAAGCTTATAGCTCTACCAAGGGGTTCAGTTTTCTTCAGTCAACAGTGCAACATTGCAGCAACAAATCATCCATAGTCATCATTAAAAAGATTTACAGCTGCTACTCTGGGACACACTACAAGCTTTCTACAAGTCTCAAGGGGAGGGAGAAAAACTCTGCCTCTTCCCAGCAGTAGCACGGGAAAAACCCTCTCCACACATGTCAGGCATTTACTTGTTTATTCAGCTTGCAGGGACCAGCAGCAGTGGAACAGACATGAGGAATGCTGAGTGCAGGGGAGACAGAGGTCCATTACCTGGTTCATTGCAACAGGCACAGCAGAGTGACACAAGTGCGGATTAGCAGCCTGAACAAGACACAGCTTCACACTGCTTCACTGCGTTAACACAGGAAGTGGCTGTTCCAATCTCTTTTCCCTGTATCTTAGATGTCCCTCACTCTTTATCCACTAAAAGAAACTAATTCAAAGTCATAACTCTTTTGTTTAGATCTGGAAGCTACTGTAAAAATATATATATAACAACCTCTTTGATGTTAATTTGCACCATGAGTTTAACAAGCAAAAACTCTGCTACGCGTATAACTGAAACAGCAGCAAATGAAAAGCCTGGTGTGAATGACTCAACACTGACTGTGAGGCTTAAAAAATACCTATACCTTTAATCTAAGAAATTGAAGTAACATGTAAATCAATGAATACGTCCAGATGTTTGGCTTTCCTTAAACCTATAGCCACATAAAACATCTCTCCTTCCACATTCAAGAGTCAACATAATAAACTCATTTAACTTCCATTCATGTGTTAATTAAAAATACAAGCAGCTTAGATCAATATTACAAACTCTCAGCACTCAATAAGTGCACACCTAACCCAAAACACCTTTGCTGAACAACAACAAACCATTCCTAATATTCAAAGCACAACAAGAATCAACTAAGTCATGTTGTCAGCTTCTGTTATTGTGCTTACATTGCTTGCCATCAATAAACTTCATTCATTTGGAGGTAACTTGGACACCTTCACACAAACCGCCTTTACATCCTAGCTAGACTGATCTAAAGGGAAGCAGTCCTAGATGAGAATTTGAAAGGTGGAAGGAGTTATTCCAAATAATCAGCATCATAGCAATCAGGATGTAAATACAGTTCTCTACACAGCTCTCCCTTTTAATTTATGCTGCCCAAACTCAGCCACGCTACATGGCAGCAAATCCACTGACATCAGTGGAACCAATCCAGTTTGAACTTGGATCCAAACACAGGCTAGAGGCTGCCCTTTCAAACAGCTTAAAAAATAAAAATAGAAGACATATGCCAATTACACTGGCAGGAGTTTTTCTTCAGGATTCACCCCCATGAGCCATGCAGCCCTGCCAGCTTGCACAGTGTCAGTGCCGGTCTTGCCAGGTTTGATGTTTTATTTACCGTGCCAGCTTCTCGGGACACACAGTTATGTAGTCCTTGTTGAACTGAGGAAAGTTTCTGGCTCTCATAGTCTGAAACCCCAGCTCATGAGTGTGATCACTGCCAGAAAAGCAGAAATAGCACACTAAAAATAGCCAGAACTTATCATCATTTTAAAAATCAAGACTGGTGGGCCTATCTCATCACTTGTGTATATTTGCACATCTGGAGAGTGGCCAGGGAAATATGAATACACACACAGCTACTTTGTAATTTTCAGAACATAGAAATAAAAAAATCTGTTTTGAATTGACAAATGAAGATACAGAGCATTTCCTGATTTTTAGCTTTAGCTAATTTATACTCATTTATACCATGTTACCATTTAGTATATTAATACTTAAAGCAAGTAAGAAGAAAAAAAGCTACTAACCTGTGGGAATAGAGAGTGAGTTGTATTGTCAATGGTGAAAGAATACAAAAATTCTCCATCAAACCAGAGGTTCTTTCCCATTGGGGAGTTCAGCTTTGTCATCGCAAAGAGCTGCCCAGGGTCGCAGCAGTCTTCCAGCAGTTTCCTAGAAAAGGCAAAAAAAAAAAAAAAAGAGAGAGAGAAAGGGATGCATGAATTAGAGCTTTGGCAGGCCATCTCCAAAGTTCATCTTTAAATGATGGCTCAGGCACCTGAGATCCTGTAGCTCCTGGGTGCTACAGAGCAAGCCTTTCATTTTCCTTGCAATGTGATGCGCCATGGGTGACTCAACACTGCACATCAGTTAACAGATGCTAACAGAGAATTCAGAAAGCAAGATGTCCTAGAAATTCATATTCTAATTTAGCAACTTCCTTACTTTTTAGTTTTAGTTTTTACTTAAAGAATGGCCAGCAATCCTGATTTTTTTCTAGAAAATCTTAACAGTAGCCAGTTAAAAATTAAACCCTCAGTTCACCCTTGAGTGACACAGGAATAAAAACAAGATTTAGCAGAAGAAAGGCCATCCTTTTCAATCAATTCTAATTAATAAAAAAACAGGTTCTCCAACACACACAGAAATCAGAGAAGCACCTTTGAAAATTAAATCTGAGGTATATGAAAATTCAGAACCCAACCCTACTCACGAACAGCAGGGCTGATATAAAACCCCATAAACTGAGCATGGAAAAACTTGGCATCTCTTTCCAGTTATTAAATATCCTTGTGCTACTTCCACAGCAGTATTAGAGCCTGCCTTGAGTGCCTGCCTCAAGTCCAACCTGAGTCATCTCGGTTTGCTGTCTATCCATCTATCTATATTGTGGACATATTACACTTCTTTTCTCATCCAAACTGTATATCCTCTTACACTTACACTTCCCTAAAATAGCTATTACTGAGCTTGAGTAGCAATTTGAGAGCTGGTGAAGTGGCTAAAGGTTGTATTGAGCAAAAATTCTGCATCACTGCAAGCTCAGCAATTGATACCCTAAAATACACAACGGTGAAGACCTCCAGACATTTGCAGAGCAAGAATATCCTAAAGCCAGCATGGGGGTAGCTCTCTAAAGGAAGGATGATGCTCATATTAGTTCTTATATATAATAGATGTAAAAATATACATTGCACAATTATGTCATTACAGTATACCAATATATTGGTGTTTATTATTATATTAATAAGGTATATTAATTTATTGTTTATTTTAAAGGGACCTGAAGAGACTCAAGCCATTTCCAGTGGCTGTATAAGAGCAGCAAGTGGCAGGCAGAAGAAAAACATCAGTTATTAGTGACTACTTAAAAGTCTGGTATAAAATTTCCTCTTTCACAGAGGAGGAAAGTTATTCAAAAACAAGAAGTCATTCACACCAAAGTTTATTTTTTTTCAGCATTTTCCAAAAGTTTCACGGCTACCTTTTTCCGTATCGTTTTCTACAGAAAAACATTAGTATTTTCTCCTATCAAAAACAGATTTTGCCAGAAGTTAATACTTTTCTGCAACTGTGTGAATACTATTTTATACACGTATTTCAACTGAAAATTTGATGAAAGCCATAGAATGTATTCATTCTGATCTTTGCAGGACAGGAAACAGCTTGAAAACGTTGCATGACAAGCAGCAATCTATAAGTATTAGCACTACTCATTAGCTTTCTCCTCTTGGGAAAAGAGGAGAACTGACTCTTTAGTGATTTACTTTGGTTATCTTCCACAGCAGCTCTATCCCCACCATCACCAAAGGGCCACATTTTGCTGTAAATCAGCAGCCAGCTTCTAGGAAGAGCTGCAAGGAAACTCTTACCCTGTAACAGGCTGATCAGCCCGTGTCCCCGCACCTAGCCAAAGAATTAAAAGCTTTTTACAAAGACTCAATCAAAAGCTTATGCCAGGGTGCTCTGTGGCTCAAAATTTCAGTATTTTGTGCCTTTGAGCACAAGGCACCATCACATATCCAGACCTTATCTAGCAAGGACTTACAACTGCAGAGCATCCTGCTGCTCACAGCGCTGTGAGCACTGACTCATTTCCATGTTTTCCCTATATGCACCTGAACTTCTCCATCTGTGTAAATCAGTAACGGGTAAGTCAACCTTAAATGATGACCCTAAGTTAATGATAGACAAAACAGTTTCTGGAGCCGTTTACCCTTAGACCACCCACTGCAGAGCTGTCTGGTCTCCCCCTGGGCAGAGCACAGCATTAGCCAGAGTGCCAATCCCCATTCCCACAAACACCACCGGGACAACCTACACCTGGAGGCTTCCTGTCATCCTCCTGCATCACAGAAACATGGAAATCAAACCGAAGGCAATTTGAAATTGCTCGCCAAATAACCTTTGCAAAGCAGTTTAAGACAGGCATGGAGTATTGGCCCAAACAAATCTGAGCATGGAAATTTTTCTGGCTTTCCACAAACTTTAGTTTGCAGCCTTTNCCCCCCCTTTTTTTTTTTCTTCAGGAAAGTATAAAGTAATCCAAGATCAGCTGGAGCTTCTAAGTACAACTGTATCGCAAAACTAAAATTTTCAACTGAAATCCTGCAACTCATACCTTCACTGAAAATCTGGTCGGAGCAAGAAACACAAAAATAATAGATAACTCAGTGGAAAGGTATCTAGGGAATGTTTTATATTAATGGATCTATCCTTAGCCAGGGTAAACAGACGAGCTAAGGAACAGCTCTTTGTATGATTTTTTTCCCTCACCATCTGACTAGATATGTATACCTACTCTTCCCTCTCTCCAAAAATGCATTCTTCCAGTTCCCAGTGAGTCCTTCATTAATAAATCCATTATGAAAAGCAGTAGGTGTCTCCTGGAAGGCCAGAGATAGGCAGGTCACTAGTTCAAGTATTATGCATCTGTATGTACTAGCACAAAAAAAATCTTGTCCGCACACACGTGCTTTCTGTCACAAAAGAATTATAACAATCTCACATTATTCAGTCTCTGATCCAAATCCAAAAAATCATAAAGTGAGAGAAGCTCCACAAAAAATATGCATTGAAAAGGAAAAAGGTAACCAACGGGGAACTAAAGCAGGGCACTTTGCAGGACGATAGAGCCTGAACTGATTTGCTGAACTTGATTCAGCTAAAATGTTATGGTAGAATTTGCAAAACTGCAGCAGCTTTTAGCCAAGGATTTCAATTCACTGCAAGCATCAGTTCACTCGCAGGACATAAATTATGTACCTTTGACTCAAAGTTATCTCTAGTTCAGAGGAGGCCTGTGTATGAGAGGAATTAAACGACCTGAATATTGGTATTTAAAAGGCACCAGGGGCACTCAGACCTGAGAGCATTTAAGGGACAAATCCCACTTGTGAGAGAAGCAGGATAAAAGTCACTTTTTGAATCTCACTTCAGGCTTCCAAGACTTCAGCCTGAATTGGGCACTAAGCAGGTCATTAACTGCAAGGCAGCATTAGCACTTAAGTGGCTCTGCAGATCAACTCAAGCAGCAACCTCTGCTCAAGGTGGGAGCCGAACAGCAATTCCAAGATGTTAGCCACATCCCCACGGTACACTTTGCTGAGGTTAGATCAGCAGACAATGCACACTGAAAGAAGCAGGGTGAAATAGTTGGTGCCAAGGATCCTACATCCACATTATACGATTTTCATGGGATGTGCTGCAGACCTGGTCTGGCCTGATTCCACAAAGAGCCTGCGAGTGACTGTGGCACATCAAGTGCATTACCAAAGTGTGGTAACTGGGGACAATCAGGAGATTTGCCTCAGAAGCCTGTTTCTCACCAATGGGATAATATGGATGCACCCCTCTCCGCCTAAAAGCAGAGAGGAAGCCAGACCACCTTGGAAAGTCTAAACCAAAATTCAAACGCATAGTCAGAGAAAGATCTTATATAAAAATACCGCACTATTAATTCTTGAACTTAAACTAATGAACTTCTCAGTTTGATTTCAGTTTGCAGCCAGTTAATGCTAAATCTTAACCTGGTTTGAAACTAGTCCCATTCAAAAATGACTCAGTGGCTAGATCAAGCATCCCAGACGTCTTCAAACTGGCTAAAATAACATCTGAAAGCAGAAATGTGCAACCCTACAGCACAGGTTGTCAGCCAGGAGGTTACAGCCCTTCTGCTATCTCTTCTCCACAGGTGGGGCAGCTCCTGCATCCCCAGCATAACACTGCAACTTCTCCAGCTCTCCTTGACCGGCCTAAAGTTAAGCGCTTAAGCCTGATCTTAAATGGAGCAACGGGCAAAGGTGGCACAGCATGGCACGACACACAGGAGAAAGCAGAAGAGACAAAGGGTTTATTAAGGCCTACTGGTGCTCTGACTGCTGGCACTACCAACACCCTTTTTTCTGCCCCGAGGGAACAGCACTTTTACAGCAAACCCTCCCCACACACTTGCTGAACCACGCACAGGTCCCCCTCCAGGTGGGCAGAGCAGTGCACCAGTGCAAAAGCAAAAAATAATGACTGAGGTTCAGGTTCTGGTTTGAGATTCAAATAATTGGTAAAACCAAATGCTTTATTCAGATTCTGCTCAGCTGCCTGGATTTAACCAGTATAGTGACAGCCTACATCTGGTGACTGCAAAATGGAGCCATGAGATGACAGCACAGCACTGCAGCATTTGGTCCAACAAAACCTGCCTTTGTGTACATTTGAGTTCACATTCACCTCAACTTCCCATCTTTTGCATTGGGAGTAAATGAATCTGAACACCCAGGAAAAAAAAATGAATCTGCCCTTGGAGTTTCAGCTGGTATTGAGTCAAAGCCATCAGGCCTTCACACACGACCAAGGACTCGCAGCCTTGCTGAAATCCAAAGTGCAGGTGGTTGTTTGGGTTCAGTAGCAAAGGTCTGCACAGCTCCGTTTCAGTGCCGTTGCTTAATTGCTTCCGTTGTCACATCCCACAGTAGAGGCAGGTTGACACCTCTCTCCATAGTGTCTCAGACTCCTGCACTCAATCCGCACATACTTCCCAGCACAGCACACTTCGCGGAACACTGATGGGACCCTGCGCTAATGTCCCTGTTGGAAATCCCTTAGGGATTAGTGTCAGCAGTGGCTCCGAAACAGAGCTGGTCTCACCAGCTCCAATGCTGGTGAAGCTCAAAATCTAATCCTGACGTTCTCTAAATCAGACATTCTTCCAAGTGATGTTTCTACGAGAATAATATGCGCATGCATTTTTCCAAGAAGTTTTGGTGGCAGAGGAGAGACCACAACTGTTGCTAAATAGTGAAAATCTTGCCTTTTACATATTTGTACCCAGTTTAGAGCTTGAATTTTTATCACTGCAGCTTTTTTTTTTTTAATTATTCCCCACTTCTCAGATTTCACCCTCCCCTCTGATGAGCTGAAAAGCCAGTTTCCTGAATTGCTCACTTTGAACAAAGTTTTTGACTCCTTCCATCATTCTTGTGGCTATTCTCTTTTTTCAAAATTCACCTCTAAATACACCAAGCCTAGAAATAATATTTCTAGGGTAGTCATCCCCTGCCAACTACAGGGACAAAATGACCTCCCTGCTATTGCCCACACATCCCATACCTAAGGCTAAAGCACGTTTACCTGATTAACTATTTAGCACTCATTTTCACTGCCATTGCTTCCCAGGATGAGTGCATCCGTCTGTAACTGCAACCTGCACTCTGCTTTGTTAAATGTGAGATTTCACATTTGGCTCTATTGAAAATTAGGAAGCTTAGGAGATAACTCAGACTGTTGTATCTCATGGGCCTGTCCCCTGAATCAGTTACTGTCCTGCTCCTTTTCTCACGTGGAAATTTTATTTTAACGTTCTCTTGCAGATCACTGATTAAAAGAAACGTGGAGGGTCAAGAATTAATTTGTTCAAGTTCACACCTAGACACACTCTGAATCCATCCATTCCATGATCATTGCTGTCCAAGAACATAAAAAAAAAAATGTAGCCCCACATTCCATCTCCAACAGCAGGCAGGTAGGCAGTGGCTAATGCTTACAGATTCAAAAGAGTCCTCTCATATTGCCACATAAGGGCTACACTTTTGGCCATTTTTTGCTTTGAGTTGGCAGCCTGAGAATTTTATGACTCTATAGAAGGCTACATAAGCCATTCAACAACAGTGAAATCATGGATTTGATTGCAGTCGGTATGGCTGCATGAGCTCATAGCTGCATTTTGCATTCAGCTTTTGAATATTCTGTAAAAACATCATTAGTTCGGTTTGGTCACACACTGTATTTTTCTTTCCAAACCAGATGAATAGAACATTTACAACTGGGTATTAGCTTAAAGAAGTCACCGAGGCTTTGAAGTTTAAATGGGGTTTAAAGTATCTTAGTGTTCAAAGTGTTCATAGCGCTAGCTTGGCACCTTAAGAAGGACAGAAGACAGAAAGTAAGAGGAAATCTACAGTGGAATGTAATGTTCTTCTCCTATCAGGGCAGATATCCCGCACTTCAAACTCTTGCTTCATGTATCTCACTGCCCCTGTATCAAAGCTGTGGTAAGACCATGAGTAACAGCCATGAATTTATCAGGGAGATGGAAGGAAGAGGCCTTTCTGTTATCACCAGATGCTAATGGGTGCACTGAGTGCGTCAAGTCACACAACACAGAGCAACATGGTCTTTCTCCTTCACATCAGAAACAAAACTGGCTCCAGCCTTGTCAAATATTTTGGCACCACTGCTCTCTATAGTTGTGGTGGTTTTACCCAGCTAAACAGGCGACCTCCACCACAACCGCTCGCTCACTCCCCCTCCTCAAAGAAACAGGGGGAGAAAATATGATGGACCAGGGCTTAAGGGTTGAGATAAGGACAAGCAGGTTACTCACTAATTATCGTCACGGGCAAAACAGACTCAACATAGGGAGATTAGTATAATTTATTACTATAACTAGCAAACTAGAGCAGTGAGAAATTAAAAGCAAACTAAAAACACCTTCCCCCCATCCACCCTCTTCTACCTCCTCCCCCCGAGCGGCGCAGGGGAACGGGGAATAGGGGCTGCGGTCAGTCCATATCGCTGCGTCTCTGCTGCTCCTTCATGGTCGCTCTCTGTTCCCCTGC
>VXAL01017143.1:343826-374836 GCA_013399475.1 Chauna torquata | reverse complement strand
TCCTTCCTTCCTTTTTCTCTTTCCTCACTCCCTCTTTCCCTCTCTTTGCTCCATTTCTTCCTCTTTCTCTTTCATCTACCTTTTTTTTTTCTTTCTCTTTCTTTCCCTCTCTCTTTCACTCAGGGATTTTTCTCTTTAATTAGGCGAACAGGGGTTTTCATATGGTGTTTAGTTTTTGCACAATTAGCTGATCTCGAGAAGAAAAGCAAGCTGTAGCAGGGGTGTGAGAATGACCCTGCTGTCCTCACGCTCGGGATATTTCATTTGCACTTTGGGAGCTTGTTAGGCGTGATTTGAAAGTTTTGCACATTCACCCAGGGCCGCACCATTGCGTGTGTTAAAAACGAGAAAGAAAGAAGGAAAAAACCGAGGTGTAATCAGGTTAGGCATCAGACCTGTTGTGCTTTCCTGTCGATCCTGCAGGAAGGTAGTGATCCACAATGTGAATTTGTTCCTGGGTCACAGCTTTTAGAGATGAAGCAAAATACCTGGGGCGATGGGGCCCAGGTCTGAGGAGGGGTGAATGTTTCGGTGCCATCTTTTTAAGAATTGGAGCGATCCAGTGTATGTGGCTGGAGTTTGCCTCTACGGTTAAAAATTAGGGAAAAGGGAAAAATAAAAGAAAAGGAGAAAACAAGCAGTCGCTGATTTCTGAAGCCACGCAGTGACCTCTCTGAAGTGGCGGAATCTAAAAAGCCCGAGGCTTGCTGTGGAAATCACCCCAAAATCAAGGAGAAGAAGGTGGGATGAGCGAGTGGCAATGGAGCCGAGCTGGGTTCAGGGGCTGCTCCCAGCCCTCAGCTACTTGTTGAGTCTGCATTAGGCTCCGCTCAGTAACTGCATTGTTCTGCTATTAGCCCCTTTAAAACAATTATTTCTAAGGATCAGCAACCTTTGTCCTTTCTTTCTTTTCTGTTCTTTTCATTTTTTTTTCCAATATATCAGCAGAAAGTGGAACTGCGGTCTCTCTGATCTAGCCTGAATATTATTTACTATGCTACTTCCTGGAGAAGATAATGAATCTTGACCCTTTCTATTCGTATAACCCACCTTCCCTTCCTTTCGAGCAGTTACTTTCAGTATTGTTCACAAATGTCTGGTACGGTGAAAACTAGCTTGGAGATTTTCTAGACATGCACAAGCCCACATGCAAACAGACGTGTCCACACTGCACCCGCTCTTTTGCTGTCTGTAACTCTATAGATCTGTGTTTGCACCTCTCCTTCTGTATATTTAGCAGTCTGTATACACATATCACGATACCTAGAAAGGTTAAGGATGGCTAGATGTCAGCGTGTTTCAGAGCTTTATTAGCAGGCACAAACTTGCTCTCCTCCACATGAACAACTGTGCTTTTCAGTGTCTAGCGATTTGTTCAAGTTGCTGTGGATTTGGGTAGATTTGATCCCCTGATTTAGCAAGGACAGCAGTTACTTTAAAATATTATGTGCGATCCCTTCAGAACATTCATAACCAAAGCAAACAAACAAAAAAAGGTTTGACTGCATAAACCTAGACAAATCTAGCGATCCCCCCCAATCCAAATCCAGGTCTGTATTTTAAAATACAAGTGAAGAGTCTTTGGTGATATGAAGGGGATGGAGAGTTTCTTTTCAGACAGTTGGTACTCTCTTGTGTGTGCCATATTACCATGAAAATGCTGTCCAACATTTAAGTGCAGCCTCATGCATGAAAAAAAAGGGCAAACTGAGGCAGTTTGCAAAGTTTAGCAGCTCTTTTGGGAAGGTTATGATCACGTTTTTGGGCATCTTCTGGTCTTCTTCGTTTGGCCAGAATATGCCCAGGGTTTGTAGCCCACGGCTGCTTTCGGGAAGCGGCTGACAAATTATTTTCCAGCTAAGAAAAATAATTTCTGCAGCAAGGGCTTGGCAATTTCACGCAGGATCTTCGCTTCAAAGTCTGCCTGGGATTGTCTGGAAGGGAGAGGGTGAAGCAGGGTTCGCCAAATTCCCCCTCCGTGTCCCAGGGCATCCCTGCTCGAGGGGTCCCAGCCGCTTCGGGCTATCGCAGCTTTGAAAGTTTAATTTTAAAGGGGAGGAAGCCGAGGGGTCTGCATCAAATGCAATTTTTCTTGCTCCCACCGCAAGCGGGATTCAGCTGAGCTTTTGGGGAAGGAGTTGGGGTGGGGGGCACAGCCTGGCAACCCCCCGGCGGGCTTGCAGGGGCGGCGAGGGGAGTGTAACCGGCTGCTCGCTGTGCTCTCTCCGCGCAGGGAGCCAGGTGTGCCGGCCCCCGCTGCTGCACGGATCGCTGCCGTGGCTGGACGGGAGCAAGGCGCTGAGCAGCCACCACAGCGCTTCCCCCTGGAACCTCAGCCCTTTCTCCAAGACCTCCATCCACCACAGCTCGCCTGGACCCCTCTCCGTCTACCCGCCCGCCTCCTCCTCCACTTTATCCGCCGGCCACTCCAGCCCGCACCTTTTCACCTTCCCACCGACCCCTCCCAAAGATGTATCCCCGGATCCGTCCATCTCCACTCCCGGCTCCACCGGCTCCACCCGGCAGGACGAGAAGGAATGCATCAAATATCAGGTGTCCCTGGCCGACACCATGAAGCTGGAGTCGTCTCACTCTCGGAGCAGCATGGCCTCTTTAGGAGGAGCCACCTCCTCCGCTCATCACCCCATCACTACCTACCCACCGTATGTCCCAGAATATGGCTCTGGACTTTTTCCCCCCAGTAGCCTCTTAGGAGGATCGCCTACCGGGTTCGGGTGCAAATCGAGACCGAAAGCACGGTCCAGCACAGGTAGGGTTTTTGGCTTCTTCGTCCCATTTGCTCTGGAGAGGAGAGGAAGCGATGGGAGGGAGCGGGGATGGGGGTGGCCAGGGAGTATGGCTGCATCCTGCACACGGGGAGGGATGCGCACAAACGCCCGTGGGATGAAAGCAGCGGAGGCTGATTCCCGAGGAGAGGAGGGAAAAAAGCTTGATGTTCCCCACAGGTTGCCCTACCGGGGTTCTAACCCGAGCCAAAGCCCCCCTTGTCCAGCCTAGGGGATGCGGGCTTACCCCGACTTCCCCCCTCCCACAGGGCTCCTGCCCCAGGGGCGATCCAGCCCCTCTGCTGCCCCAAACGCCTCTGGTGTGCTCAGCTGCGGCGTCTAATGAGGAAGCGAAACCGAGGGAACCGCAGCATTAGTGTATCTCTCTGTGTTTTAATAATGGTACTTAAATCCCGGCCAACTTCCCCCGCCTGCCCTCCGCCTCGCTCTCCCCAGCGCGGCTCAGCCCAGGGCCTCTTCCCATGCGGCGCCGGGAGGCTGGGAGATGCGGGGGGGGATTTGCCCTGAGCTCACCCCCCTGCCCCATCCAGCTCCGTGCCGAGCTCGCTACCTGCCCCCCGACCGGATCCCAAACGCATCCCCCTCAGGGATGGAGCAAGGTGGGGTCCCGGCGCGCTGCGCACCCTGCGCGGCTCCTGATCCCGCGGGCTGCGCCGGCCGGCTGGGACTTTTGTGTGCACCAAAGGGTGCTGTGAGCGTGTGTGTGCGTGTGTGCTCGCAGAGGAAAGGGCGATTAGTCAAAACTCTTTTTTTTTTTTTCTCCCTTCTCTCAATATATATATATATTTATACATATACATATTCTTTTTTTTTTCTGTGGAGGCTTTCTGCAGGGTTGCCTGGCATGAATGAGATCAGTTTTCAGGGTTTTTCCAGGGTGACATTTACTCTGTCTGTCTGAGCAGGGACTGTCTCTATTTAGCTGATATGTTTGAGCTAATCCAATTATTTTCAGACTGCTGCACGCGACAGTTGCATTGTTTATCCAGCGCCAGGAACTTTAATAGAGTCCGGATGCGGTTAGAGTGACAAAAAAACCCAGACCTGTGTGTTTTGTACATGAAAGCAGGAGAGAGGGAGAGATGGAGTGAAACAAAAGAGAGGGACAGAGACTCAAACAGCCTCAGAGCGGCTTCCCCGTTTAACCGGAGGGGAACAAAACGACCCGGGTGTTACCGGGAGCAGCTCCCCGCCTGGCCCCGCCACGGACCGGCCGCGGCGGCTGGGCAGAGCCGCAGCTCCCGCCTGGGACCGGCTGCGCGGGATTTTCAAACCGTCTTGCCCCCCTCCTCTTCCTCCCTCTTGTTTTCCTTTTGCCACTTTCTGTTACTTTACCTTCTAGAAAGACATCTGCGGTTTGCGATAAACCAACCCCAAGAGCAACACCTATTTTTTTTTTTTTTAAGTCGATTTTAGCAAGCTGGGAAGCTCACAAAGGGGGATGGGGCTAGGTGAAGGGCTGCAGGAAAACGAGGAAGGGGGTGTTTTTGCAGGAAGAAAGAAGGAGAAATGGCTGAAAATTTCTTTTATTATTATTATTTTTTGGAGTGTGGGGAGGGAGGGTTTTAGCGCAAAGGCTCTGGAAAAACGGCTGCCGTTTGTGGTTAGGGTGCGGATGCCTCTTGCTCGAACGCAGCGCGGGCTGGGGCAGCAAGGAGCCTGCTCTGTGCTGGGTTAACTCTGCTCCAGCCAGCCGAGGTCTTCTGCTGCTCTCAGAGGGACTGGCAGCGTCTTTAGGTGCAAGAAGTAAAATAGTAACAACAACAACAAACTACGCAGCCCTCTGAAAGCAGCTGGGAGGTACGCCTGCATCCCCTAAATCCCTCCTCTGTGCTGGGAACCAGTGGGCTGGAGGAGACCCCCACATAGCTGGGGAGAGGATAGAGCAGTGCCGAAAAGGAGACGATGGAAAAGACTTTAAACAGGCATGGGACTGTTTGGGATCCCAAAGATTGGGGGTGGACCATCAGGCTGTACGTGCAGTGGGGAAGCCGGAGGTGGTTTCTGCAGCCCCCATGGCTGAGCTGCGAAAGCTTAATTGCGAACAAATCAATAGCGGATATTGGCAGAGTGATTGTGGATTGGCTGGAGTTGGGGAGGTGTTTTGGTTGTTGACCTGTGATTGTTTCAGGGGTTCTTGATTTGGTTTGACTTTAGGCCAAAGGAAGAGCCTCGCTGGCGCATGCACCCCCCTGGGAGCCGGGCCGATGCTTGAGGAGTGACCTCGGGGTCCCCATACTCATTAGAAAGGGGTTCATGGACCTAAACTTGGTATCTGTCCATCTCGGGAGGGTCAGAGGCTCCTTTTTAGACTGTCAAGGTTTGTCTGGTCCACATAGCAAGATGGGGACCGGAGGGCTGTAGCAGTCCTTACTCCAGAGGTTATGGGGACCTGCCAGCCCTTCAACTTCCACCCCCTGGAGGGACCCACGTGTGGGTGAGAGCTTCTCTGGGGAGCTCCTCGAGCTGCCCTGGGGTTTGGGTGAGGGTCACCCTCCCTCCTCCCCACTGCTCTCAGGACACAATAGACATGATGGTGTTAGGATCGGGGGCAGGACCAGGCCCCACCAGGGCTGAATGTCCCCCACCTCTGCCCAGGATGTGCCTCAGACCTGGCCTTAGGACCTTGCTTGGACATCCTGAGCTTGGAGAGAACAGGCAGGGTATGGCATGGCCAGGTCTTTTGGTAGGTTTTTGGGGGTGGGGGGAGCTTTCTCCATCCCCTTTCACCTCTGCTTTCCCTAAGTGATCTATGTGCTCTCTTGTTTCCAGAAGGCAGGGAGTGTGTAAATTGTGGGGCTACCTCAACCCCTCTGTGGAGAAGAGACGGCACCGGGCACTACTTGTGTAACGCCTGTGGACTCTATCACAAAATGAACGGGCAGAACCGTCCCCTGATCAAACCCAAGAGAAGGCTGGTGAGTTTCCTTTTTTTTTTTTAGATTTATTTTCCTTCTTCTGCAACTTCTGCTTCTTGTCCACAGCCTGGGATGGAGAGGGGAAGCTCAGCCAGCTCTCAGATCTGGTCCCACCAGGTCAGAGGGCCGGGAGGGAGGATGCTCAGAGACATGCTCCCACGTGCTGTGGGCCTCAGTTGCCTGTTCCTATTGCAAACTGCAAAACAGGTCTAAAAAATCAAGACCCAGGGCTTTTTGTAAACCAGAACTGAGTTTTCTCCCAGGTTGCAACAGGGCAGAGGTTTCTGTGCAGTGCTCCTGGATGGTGACCCAAGGATGGTGGCTCTCTCTGAGGGACAAGGGCATTTCCCAGTGACCAAAGAGATATCAGGAGAACAGGGTTTCTCCTGTGCTCCCCAGACTGCTCCCTGTGTGTTTCCATCCCCTTTGGCTGGTGGTGCTGTGGAGGGGACCCAAGCTGGGTACCGGCCACCGTGGTTCAGCTGATGGTCCTGGTGCCACTTGATCCTGGTGTGGTCATTTATTCCCAAGCAGTGTAGGTCTCAAGTTGTGCCATTTGTGCCACCCCTGCCACCCCATTGCTGACACAAGGTGGGGGATGGCAAAGTGTGTGAGTGTGCAAAGCTGACTGCGCACCCACAACAGCACAAGCTGGGGGAAGGCAAAATGCACGGGTAACCATTTGAAATAATAGTGAAATAATAGTTTCGGAACTCGTGACTGTAATATGTTCGGGCAATACGTTATAGCATCCCCAGTGATCTATTTATGAATTTCCCTGGAAGCCACAAAAAGGTCTGGGAGCTGTGGGCATGGCTAATAAATGCGCTGAAGTATATTTGGCAAATAATCAGGCAAACCACAAGGGGAAAAATATATCAAGTGGGGGAAAAAATATGTTCCCTGCCTGGGAAGTTACTGAATGTTTCGAATCGAGGCACGTTTGGTTTCATTAGGATTAAAAACGCAGGCAGGCTCCTGGGGGCTGCTCGGAAGGCAGAGGAAAAGCGGCTCTTGCATCCCCATGGGATTTTGGGGCTGATGGACCGAATGAGACGGCTTCGGCGTGCTGGTGCGGGAGCTCGGCTGTGCGTGTTCGGGGATGGACTCTCAGTGCCTTCCCCCGCGCCTTTCCCTTATAAGAAAGTGTTGGTCTCCCTTGGCTCAGGCTCGTCTTTCTTAGCCTCGTTAGGAAAAAGGAAAGGCTTTCTAGGGAGGGAAGTGCAGGTTGGGATTTTTAATTTTTTGGGCAGCTCTCTCGTTGTCTTCTCATCCTCCCCCCTGACCCTTCAGTCTTAAGCACACGCTGCTCATTTTCTTTTTTTTTTTTTTTCCTCTCTCGTTCTCTCTTTATGTGTAAAGTTAACTTCCTAGGAAAAAGCTGCCGGATATCTGGGCCCTGGAGATAACTCATAAACAACAGCTCCGTTTCCCCAGCCCAAACACACAGGAGCTTGAGTGTATCCAAACAAGCAGAGGGGGAGGCAGGATAGGAAAGCGGCTGGAAAGGGGGTAGAGCTTTCACAAAGTGTCTGATGGAACCATGAAAGAATGTCCCGAGTCACCCTGAGCCCAGCACATGTAAAATGGAATATATAAATAAATACATTTTGAAAGGTCACTCTTGGGAAAAAAAAAAAAAGAAAGAATGAAAAATGTAAAGAGAGACCTTGTCTTGCATAATCGCTTCAATCTCGGTCATTTCAGTTAAAGTCTAAGCTACAAAAAGTTCCTGTTCTTTGCACACAGCCTCTCCTAAATGGGAACTTTGAATTTTTTCTTTTTCTTTCTTTCTTTTTTTTTTTTTTTTCAGCAATGCCTGGAAAAAAAAAAAACAAAGTTTTTAACACCATATTTTTCTATATTTATTTCTCCTGCTAACTTCCTCCAAAAAAAAAAAAAAAAAAAAAACAGGNAAAAAAGAAAAAATTCAGAAGGCACCAGAGCCGGACCTGCGTTTGCATCTCGTTGTGGATGTGTGCAGCGATGTAGACGCGTGTGTGTCTGTGGCTTGACTTGATCTTGCCTGGCTTTGGAAGGCGAGCGGGCTGGGGAAGGCAGCGTGCGCACGGAGGCGCAGGGTGGGGAGCCGGGGCGCGCGCCTCTCGCTCTGCCACAAGTTTCCTGCGTGACCCTGGGCTAGTTTTGGAGGCTCTGATCCCAGGCGCGTTGCAACTAATGAAAGGACTCTGATGGGCTGGAGGGAGAAGTCAAATAAACCCTTAGATGCTGAGAACCCAGCCCAAGCTTCATTAAATTCCATGGGTGTCTTTGTAAGGGCTTCCTGTACGGAAGACGGGTCGAGCATTGCAAGCTGAGAAGGCTCAAGCAGCTCTGCTTTGTTTTGGGGGAGAAAGTTGTGAATCTGGAGGTGTTGGCAGGGGGTTCAGGAATGGGCAGGTGGTACCGAGCCACCGCTGTGGTTGAATGGTCTCCAGCCCTCTTGGAGACCATTCCCGTCCGCATCGAAACCCGTGGCAGCCCTGTCACGGCCACTGCTGAGACAAAACCTTCCTTTGAATTTTCTTCCTTTCCCTGCCCACGTGGATGCAGAGCTCTCTGTTTCTGTGTCTGGCTGTGCTGGTTTTGGAAGGATTATAGCCGATTTCTCAGAGGAAATTGGCACATGCAGTCTAATTTTAGGAAGCTGTCACTTGCAGCTTTTTGGACACCCCATGCAAACTTGGGCACTGAAAACACCCCTTAATTCAGCATGTTTTTCAGCGCTTGCTTCCTCCTTCTGCAGCTTCCTCGAGTCCACCTTTCCATCACTGTCAGCACTCCCAGCATGTGCTTGAAGTTGTGTCCTTGCCCGCATCCAACAGGACCACGTCTGGTCCTGCAGAGGACACTGGGCATCCTATAGTCATCCCATCACTCACATGGGCAGGATTGGGTCGGTGATGAGTGTCAGTGGATGTCGTTGCTGGGAGCTTTTACAGTAGGGTTACTTTCGTTATTTCCTGCCCACTGCTGGTGTCTCAGGTCTAAATTGGTACAGCGTGAAAGGTACAGTCTGGGACCGAAAGAGTGCAGGGTTTAAAATATTCAGATAATGACGCCAAGGCTTTGTAGGGAAAATGTGGCAGATGGAAGAGGTTTTAGAGAAGACAGTGGACAATGTGATTTATTTGTGTATTTAAAGTTAGCTGGTGAGAATTAGTTAGAAATTGTGAAGAGATAACAAGGTGGTGACCAAGCGTGTCTTTAAACGCATTTACCATATGAGAAATTACGATGAGCACTGTGTAGAAACCCCAAATGTCTTCAAAGGGGATGTTTCCCCTGTGTGGGCTGAGTCAAATATCGCTGGTTTTTAGAAATTTCCTTAGGCTTGATTTTTGGGTCTGATAAGGGCAAAGCTGCCACAGAGAGACTCAATCCAGCCTCCGAGCCACCTGTGCTTGGTCCCTGGGTCGCGGCGAGTGTGCGGCTCTGCACGCAGGTATGTCCATGCTGTGCTTGAAGCACGTCTGTCATCCCGGTGATTTTGATGGGAACCGAGTTTGGGGCCTTGGCATGGTCTAGAGGAGGATAGGACAAAGGTCTCTGTGTGCAAACGTGTCCTATGGGCTCTGCTGTTTGGGGTGGGGTGCCTCAACTTCTTCTGGTGGATTTTTGCAACCAAAAACCCTTTCGCGCTGCCCGCTGAGAGCCCCTGGCTGTCAGACCAGGCACTCTGTGATACTTCCCAATGCTTGTGGGCACAGCGTTATTTATTTTTCAGACAGTCCTTTTTGTGTAATTAAAAAAGAAAAAAATATTCCTACTCTATCTAAAACAAAACCAACCCGTCCTCTCTCCACCTACGCCACATTCAATTATGATTAAAATTGCAACATGACCTAACAAGAGTTGGTATTAATGCTAGCGCTGTGCCAGTGTCCATGTTTGCATTTTGGGTTTGCTGTACAGTATCCAAAGATGCGGTATTTTTTCTTTTTTTTTAATGTTGGATGCGCTACAGTGTGCTGCTGTGTGGGGTGAGGGGTAAATTTGAAACAGTAAGAGCACAAAAGAGAGCATTAAAGGCTCAGTTCTGCAAGGTGCCAAGCATTGCTATGATCTGGCAAATCGCTTAAGCACATGTTTTAACTTTAAGCACATGAGCAGTCCCATTGAAAGCAGCACATCGGGATGAAATCAGAGCTCTGGGACTGTGTCATGTTGATGAAGAAGAGATAGGAGTGGGATCTAAAGGTCTTTTTTAGGAGCTGTAGGCACTTGCACACACGCAAGCATGCATACGCATTCATATAAAAGCCTGCAAACTCCTTTTCCTCCTTCAGTGGCAGAAGGACAATTTGTTTGCCAAAGTTACAGTTTTTAAATGGTAAGCACGAATTCATACATGTGAATGAGAAGCAACTTGGCTAAATTTGGCTTTCCTAAATCATTATCGCAGCTGACAAAAAAGCTTCTTTATACACCTTGACACATATACTTCTTTTTTGTTCTTCCCGTTCTATGAAATGGTAAATTCTTCTTTCAGCCTCATTACCAGTCCTTAAATAAACATGAAGTTTGAGGCTGCAAAAGAGTGTAATTAAAAAGTCGGGATTCTTGCTCTTCGCCGCAGTGTTATTTCCGATCTGGAACCCGTATCCTTTGAAGCAGAGCCGAACTTATGGGACCGGGCCGCACTTGCGGTCGGACCCAGCGAGCAGCTGCCCACCAAGCGTGGCGCGGGTCTCATCCGGCGCTCGTTGGAGCCGCAGTGACTCATGCCATGGACTCCAGCAATTGTTGGTTCAGGCCCTGACTGCAGAATTAGACCCCTGGGGGGGTCTGAGAGAATTAAGATGGAAAGACATGTTGGCATTTAAATAATATTTTCCCCTCTGGAATGGGTTGTGCCAACACTGCTAATTTTGATGAGTCCTATCAGAGCTTCAGCACTCACTTTTAGGATGCCCTTTGGCACCTGATTCAGTTCATATATAATTTGGGATTAAAGTACCTTGGGGATTTTTTCCAGAATTATTATTTGTTCTCACAAGCCAGTTTCTGGAGGCCTCTGCCGATGCGCGTCAGTCTTGCACGGTTGTTTTCTTTCTCAGCGATTTTGCTTTTTAACGCGGGCGCTTTTCTCTCCCTCTCCTCTCCCCCTGTGTCCCCCCCTTCCCGCAGTCTGCAGCCAGGAGGGCGGGCACGTCCTGCGCGAACTGTCAGACCACCACCACCACCCTGTGGAGGAGAAATGCCAACGGCGATCCCGTCTGTAACGCCTGCGGGCTCTACTACAAGCTGCACAATGTAAGTGTGACGGTAACGCTCGATAGCGGGGCCTCCTTTCCTGTGCTCAATGGTCCAAACTCTTCCCTGACTTGAGGATTTCCAGTCTCGGGTGGTGCTGAGACCTCCTTTATCCCTTTGGGGACCCTGAGGGTTAGAGCAATGAGCGGGCCTCCCCTCAAAAGTAGTTTGACTGACTTGGGAAGGTATAAAATGGGACTGCCCATGGGTAATGTTAGAGCTTTCCCATGCCTGAGCAAAGAAAGGAGGGGTGGATCAACACAGAGAGACATTATCCACTGCTGATTGGGCTCAGCACACTGGAAAAGACAACACGCCGTCCTGCAAACTGATACCCCTTCTACGCACAGCTTGGTTCTTCCAGCAAATACAAACTCCGCCAAAAAAGCAAAATGTGCCAGTGACTATTTAGATCTTTCTTGGGTTTGTGGCTGTCTTTGTCCTGTCCCTCCGCCAGTCCCCAAAGATGATTTATTCAGGTCTTGTGTTTGCCCCTTTTGACGCAAGCGATTCCTAAACCAAAAAGGACTTGATTTAGTTAGTGGGTTGTAGAGTCTGCTCAACCTGTGAAGTGAATTTTAAAGGCATCTGTCATGGAAGGGAAGGAGAAATGAAATGAAATGCCTGGCAGATTTAATCTAATATTTCAATGCAAAGCCAGCTTGCGGGAACCAGGGATATGTGCCCCAGGGAAAGAGCTAAAGGGATCTGAAAAGTCTTCTACCGAATAATACTGCTAATAAAGGAGTCTTAAGGCTACTCCTGTTACTCTCATTCCACATGTGGCATTAGAATAATTATTATGTCAGAAGAAGGAAAAGACTTGCAATTTCTGTGCTTTGATATAACTTTTTTTTTTTTTTTTTTCTAGTGGTCGTTTGCTTTATGTTTGACTTAGAAATATCAGGCTATGTTTTGCCCTCATGTTCACCCACGCAAACACATCAAAGATAGATCGGGTTTCATGGGGCAGCCAAACCTTGTGGTGTCTCAGTCCCTTCCATTTGTTATTTCAAGCTCTTTGGTTTCTTGGGATGAGTAAACAAGTTTGGATTAAGTAGAAAAAAAACCTAACCCAACCAGGCTAATTTTTCACCTGTTCTGTGAGAGGCATCTCTCCTGGAAAAAAGGAAAACGTGTTTACCCTTTAGTGGGCAGGCGTCTCAGCATGTTTTGAGTTCTATGTAGCAAACAAAGCTTGTCATCAAACTCTCAGTGTGATCACTGCAAACAAAAGGGTCGGACAAGACACAAGGAGTGAAAGCTCTCAGAATATCACAAGAAAATATTCTCTGTTTGCTATTTCCATGTCAAGAAGGCAGCAAGGTCAGCCAGCTTCACTGGTGGAGTCTATGCTTCTGCTCTGTTTTCATTGTGGTTGTGTAGCCGCCAGAGGTAGGACTTCAATCACCTAGCTTGGGACGCCAGCAGTAGGGAGGCCTGTAACTGAGCTGCTCCCCTTGTACCACAGCAAAGCCCCTGGAAGGAGATAGGGTCTTCTCAGCTGCCATTTGTTGGACCTGGTGGAGATGCTTGTGTTTGGATGAGGTGATTTGTACCCCCGAAGAGGGTGCATTCTCCCCATGACTACAAAGGGAGGTAGGATGCTAAGTTCAGGTGTGAGTATCTACACTGTAGCCATCACACTGAAGGAGTTCCCCGTAAGGTGTCTAAGTGCTGGGGTTCTCCAGGACTGTGCCTGCGAGAGCACCCGCTCCCTCTCCTCTTTTCTTTTTAACACTAACATTGTGAACCTAGTTGACCTGAATTGACCCCTAGATCCACTGTTTAGGGAAACTCCGATCCAGCTGTGAATTTTGTGACATGGGGCAGGCCTTGAGCACATTGGAACCATTTTCATACTCATTAAAAACACCGTCAGCTGCTGAAAAGCTCAGCATAGCTACTTTCCAAAGTCAAGTAGTATCTTGCCTTATGAGCAACTCCGTTAATGGGACCTGCTTAAATGAAACCCCTAGAGGATTGAGATACTGTGTACAGCAATAGATCTAGGCAAGGATACTCAAATCTGGCTATGAGTGGGTAGATCCTTTTCTTTTTCACTTTTCCCGGTAGATGATGCTTAGCAATTACTATGGTGAGAAATGGGCGACGTTGCTGCCGATAGTCCTTGAAAAAACCACTCTCAGCTGTAAAGCTTTACAAGGGCAGAGCACTGAAGCGTTATTCTGCAGCCCAATGTAGCTTACAGAGAGTGTGGCTGTGAAGGCACGCTGTAGTTCAGAAATAAAATATGAGCTTTTTTTTTTTTTTTGTGACTGGTTGTAAGGCGGTGGTAGCTTCACAGAGATGCCTTCAGTTTTTGGAGGTAGGATGCTGGGAGCTGTGCTAACTGCCTGGTGAATGGCACCAGCGTCATCCTTTAATCAACTCTAGGCAAGGACAAAGTTTGGTGCTTGTACACAGAGAAGTTTCCTTGGCTGATGTAATTTGGTCTGTTGTTTTAAAGCGTAGGACTCATTTGTGTAGGCTGAGGTCCTGCTCCTTTTGTGTATTTGTGTCTGCATCAGTTCTCCATCAGGAGAGGTGTTGGAAATACGTACATTTCTAAGGCTCACCATAGCGTGTCCCTCCTGAGCAACAGAGAGTGTCTGCACAGATTTTGTGTCAATGCCTGTTGAAGTCCTTTGGCTGCTTGGAAGATGCCTTCACCCTGTTTTAGGCTAGGTTGTAAGAAAGTCCTGGCCTTTTTTTTTATCCCCCCCCACCCTTTTTTGTCTTTTCTTTTAGTTTAATGAGGTTTTCTTGGACCTTCAGATCATTAGGGTATTTTAATGGATTGATCTGAAGATGAAAGTTGCCTGGTTTTTAAGTCCACACCAGGAAAGATTGCAGTGAATAATACCAATGTTATTTTTTTTCATAATCTCCATCAGTTTGTTTTACCATTGATTCCCACAGCTGAAGCAAAGCCATCTGTCAGTAGGGTATAAGCAATAATCATAATAGTCTTGGGGTGCATTTAGTGAAGCTGCTGGCATTTCTCCCACTGACTTCAACAAGAGCCAGCTCCATTAACATCAATGTTAACAATGACTAATATTTCCCATTGATAGGATGCCTTTCATCCTGTGGCATCCCAGAGTGCTCTTTAAGATACAGCCAGTCTGGAAGATTAACCCAACATTGTAATGACTATGTCTAAAGGATAAATCCGCGTCAGTGACAGGGCCTTATTGAGGTCAATGGCAAAATCCCATTGTCTTCAGTCAGAGTGAGATCAGACCTATAATGTCTACGACTATTCCCTGGATTTGATCTGTTGAATGTGAGGTTCTTGTCCTTGTTATTTTAGTCCCTCTTAGAAGTGGGATCAGCCTTCTTTCACTTCAGAGATGGCTGGGAGTGCCTGTATCTGCTGGTACAGCAGACTGGCCTGCCTCCATAGAAATCAGTGAGCTGCCATTGATTTTGGTAAAAGTCCTCAGAAAAGGCCTGTTTCACTATATCCAAAGGCAGGGCAATGTGTCCCAAGAGCAGAGCAGTCAGTATTTTGCATATGATGAAACAAAGAGCATAATTCCTGCCCATAATTAATTGGCTCCATCTGAAATTAATGAATTTCACATACATGCTTTGGGCTGGTTTAATTTTAATTTAGCATGTGCTTGTCATTTTTATCACAGTGAATTTTCATGGAGAAGGTCTTCCCTCCAGGTCTCTCATTTCTCTACGCCAGAAACAGAGTTGAGTCCATGGCTTTGATGTTCTGGGGACCCCTTTAACTTTGCTGTGACTGGCCTTTGAAGTCAGCAGGAAATGTTTCCAGCTTGCTGTTGTGACTGTGCTGGTCTCCCTCCTCCTGACATTTATCCGAGTCCTCATCTGTTTGGGTCAGGTACCTGCTAGAAGCGTGAGACCATGTACAGCAGGATGATGCTATCAGCTGGGATGGCATCTCTGACCCCATCTGACCCTATGGGCTGGCCAATGGCTTGTCGCCATCCTGAGCAAAACTTGTATTCCTATCCTTCAGACTCACATCAAATCACAGTCTGGGTTGACCTGTTCTTTGCAATTGAACAAGGCATGAAAGATGTTGCTTTAGGGAAGTAGTCAATGTGCTGCAGGACACAGCACCAAGCAGCTCAAGGCCAGGACCCCTGTGCTTGCTCCAAGAGTCAGCACAGCGCCAGTTCCAGCACCAGGCTAGCGCAGCATTGCCACCACCAGCTCCTGAGCTTGTGTATTTGCTGCTTCACCTGGAAATCTGTTCTGGCTGCCCCTGAGCCTTCATGTCATGATGCAAATCCTCATTAGAAGCTGGGGAGGCAGGGGCTCATGCCTGCCTCCCTGGATCTGAGCTGAGATCATCAGAGATCAGAACTTCCAGGTCTGCTTTGTCATTGCTGCCTGGTGAGGTTCACCTGGGGCTGCCTCCTGCCTTTTGAACATGGGCAACACATCCCTGCTGGATGCCTTAGACCAGGCAAAGCTTTCCCATCACAGGCTGCAGCAAAGGGCCTTCCTTGTGTGTGTATCCCAGTTCCCTTGGTGAGGACAGGAAGCCAGGGAGAAGGGTGATATTGTATTTAAAGCCCATGACATTTGAGGTTTTGGCTTGTTGGTGCCCAAGGGCTGCTGTTGATCTGCACATGGGCAGCTTCATCTCTCCTACCTTTATCTGCTGGCAAGCCAGGCTGCTCCCTCTCGCTGCCTTTATCTAGAGGTAATCAGCCTTTCATTTGCCCGTTTTTAGGATGAGGTGAGGTTTCTCATCACTGTTGCTGTGGAGAGCCTGGGGTCACTAATTCAGACCGAGATGACGAACTTTGGGATGCTCCTTCCTTTCCCTAGGCCTCTGTATGTAACAGGGAGCTATTGTATCCCTGCCTCCCTGGGGAGAGAAATCACTGAATGGTTCTCATGCTGTGGGGAAAGGAACCAAGCAGGGGCTGATAAGCAAGAAGCTAAACTTTTCTGTGATCTCAAAGAAGAGAGTGCTTTGTTCCTTGCACTGGTCAAAGATCTTACAAAAGAAGATCTGCTCAGGATCCTTGCAGGAACCTCTTTCCATTGTCTTTCGCTAGGACTGAGACGGTAGTTCTTGGTGGATAGCAGATCCATTTTTTCTCTATTTTCTCCACTGTGCAGAATACCCATCAGCACTGCTGTGTGCCCATGTTTATTGCGAGAACTGGTGCTCAGTGCTGCTGGGGTTTGCTGGGCGCTCCTGTGGCACTTTCTGCCCTGGGTGGGATTCAGCAGAGGAGCCAGCGCAAGACTCATGTCACTCTCCAAGTACAGATTTTTAAGGGTTTTTATGGATGTTGGATGTATAAATCCCTTCCCAAATGTGGTCTTTGGGGCTTTTGTGACACCTGTGCTAACGCGTGCTGTGATGATGGCTGTCTATGCAGCAACAAGAGTTTCTTACAGAACCTTTGCTACCATTTCCTAGCTGGGTGTATGAACAGTCATTGCTGCTCTGTATAGCCCTGCAGAAGAATATAATGCTTTAGGTCCACAGAATCACAGAATCACAGAGTGGCTGAGGTTGGATGGGACCTCTGGTGTCCATCTGGTCCAACGTCCTGCTCAAGCAGGGACACCCAGAGCAGGTTGCCCAGGACCATGTCCAGGCGGCTTTTGAAGACCTCCAAGGAGGGAAACTCCACAGCCTCTCTGGTTTCCTCCAGATACATCTGCACGCAAGTAGAAAGCGCTCTACTGTGCAGCACAGATACCAGTTTCAGGCCAAAAATAAACCTAAAAGGCTTTAGAAATAAAACCAGATTGGATAAAGTAAACCTGAAAGGATAGTCAGAGCAAAATCTTTCCAAGAAGGACAAGTAATTCAAATACCTGTTGCTTTTATGAAGAGTTTGAGCGGCATCCTAATGCCACTGTGAAAGTTTGAGACCCCCGGAAGCACTGAAATCCCAGCAGCTGTTGCCGCTAATGGTTTTAGATCAGTGACAAAGCCTGAGGGTGAGACGGTGTCTGCAGGGAATATTTCAAGGTGGTAATGATTGGTCTTGTTCTTAAACATGCTGCAATTACCTAATGTGCAGATAGCTGAAATTTTTTCAGCCACTGCAAGTTATCTGGATGTGTTTTGCTCCCGTGAAGCTCTGTGCTTTTCTGTCGGCTCATCTTTGGAAATGACACCAAAACCTGGGATTTCAACCAAGAAATTTCAACCAAACCTGGAATTTCCTGCAACTGCCAGGGGTGGATTTGGCCCTGATTTGAATTTTGGGGGTGTGGAGGGGTTGTGTAGCAATGGGGTGTGCAACGGGAGGGAAGGGGCTGCTGGATGTTCGGCTGGACTTGGGCACATTCCCAGGCATGGGGCATGTGAATCCCATGGCGATTTGGGGAGAAGGGATGGAAGCACAAAAAAAAATAATTGATTTTTGTTTAGATTAACAGACCCCTGACTATGAAGAAAGAAGGAATTCAGACCAGAAACCGAAAAATGTCTAGCAAATCCAAAAAGTGCAAAAAGGTCCACGACAACCTCGAAGACTTTCCCAAGAGCAGCTCCTTTAACCCCGCCGCCCTCTCCAGACACATGTCCTCTATCAGCCACATTTCACCTTTCAGTCACTCCAGCCACATGCTGACTACACCGACACCGATGCATCCTCCATCCAGCCTCTCCTTCGGACCTCACCATCCCTCCAGTATGGTCACTGCCATGGGTTAGCGAGAGACTCCCCTGCTGAATGCTTACGGTCTCAAAATGAGATTTACTTTATATACTTGCATTTTTGCAGGCGTGCGGTTATGGGTCTGACGTCCCGAATCAAATGGGAGGGGGAAAAAAAAAAGAATAAAAAGTAAAAATAAAAATGTTATTTGAAGGCATAAGAGCGAAAAAAATAATTAAAAAAAAAGAAAAAAACTACAAAAAGCACAAAAAGGAAAAAAAAAGAAAAAAAGGAAAAAAGTTAAAAAAAAGTTTTAAAAAAGTGATGTTTGCCACTTTTTAAAGGAACTCACTATGGCGTCTATGTATTCTTACCCACTGAATCTGGATACCATTTGTGAATAAGCCATTCAGAACTTGCATTCCCTATTGGACAGGATCTCTAGTGCTGTGAAAATAAAATAAAATAAAATAAAAAATGCTGAACATTGCATATAACTTATATTGTAAGAAATATTGTACATTTGAGGAAGACTTTATTGCATCTGGAGAGCTGTAAAGATAAAGGCATGAAGGACTTCGAGAGATTTTTTTTTAAAGGAAAAGAAAAAAAAGAGGACGGGAGGACAGTTTGAAAATGAGAAAAACAAACAATGCAGACCAAGAGGAAACGCGGTCTTACGAACAAATGGACCAACTGCCAGTCATGTCTTCTCCTTTTATTTTATTTTAATTTTCTTTTTTTTTTTTCTTTTTTAAATTTTTGTTTCTTTTTCATTTCCGGGGAAGGGGAGGGGGCTGGCTAGAACGGTTTTGATGATGCATTAACTAACTAACTAACTAACTAAATAAAACCTGTAGGGAGATCATTCATTTTGGGCCACGGGCCTTTTACATAGGAAGTACCAATGGTGTCAGGCAATCAGTGTTAACATGCGGACATTGCCAACAAGGGGTTTTCAGATAGCCATTCTCCAGGTCTATATGCATTGTGAACAAGTTCCTGTAATTGTTGTTTGTATGTATAATTCAACGCACCAAAATACGAAAGATGTAGATTTATTTCATCCTATTATACAGACTGAATGGTTGTACAAATTTATTTACTGCTAGTGATAAGACCAGCATTTTTGTTTTGTTTTCATATTTTTTCCTCTTTTTTTTTTTTTTTTTGAGAATAAACTAGATTAAATTCTGTTGACAAAAGTGTTTTGTGCTTGGGGGTGGGCAAGGGAATGTGTTTCTTTCTTCATTTTTTTTTTTTTAGAATTTGTTTTGATGGTACTTATTGCGTAGCTTGCATGGGTATGTGGATGTGTGTCTTTTTTCACTCGTGCTGATGGGGAACGTAGTGTTTGTGGTGGACTGACAAAAAAAAAAAAATCCAACAAGTACAAACCAAAAAACTGAAAAAAAAAGAAAGAAAGAAAAAAAGCACTTCCAAATAAATGTCCTGCATGTCGGTATAACCCCACTGTCTCCCATTGGGCTCCCTCCTGCCACATGGGATGGGTCCCTTTTGGTTTCAGTCCGCTGTGGCCACCATGGTGACACCTGTGTCAACAACAGTTTGGGACTGGGATAAGTGCAAAGGTGCTGTAGGGTGGTTGTGGCACTGGCTACTTTTTGGGCAGTGTTAGGAAAGGCCTCAAGACTTTGGAGAGCAGACGTTGAGTACTCACTGGTGTAATTCGGTGGTCTAACATCAAGATCTTGATGTGAGATTGGGATGGATCAAACCCTGTCCCTGTGCTGGCAAGAATGAGCAGAACCTCTTACAAAAGGCTGGATTTGATGGTAGACAGAAGACAATCCCAAAAATTCAGAGGCTATCAGCCAGCCCTTCCCTGCAAGAGATTTCTTTGAAATAATGCAGGTTATATTAATTTTATTGTTAATAGCAATGTTTTGCTCTTATCATTTGATTTCTGATGGTTTAATCCTTAGGAATTAGTCCTCCTTTTAGTCTTTGGTATTTACCCATCCAGCTTCTTTAAACTGTCATAAGGCTTGGGCATTTACTTTCCAAATAAAGGGTTAAACTTCTTATCACCCCGCTCCCTTTGCTAGAGATTTAAGCATGATGAGATAAGACAGAGGTTGCCAAAGCTGTGAGAAAATGATAAAAACAAAAAAACAACCCCCCCCCCCCCCAAAAAAACCCCCAAACTTAAAAACCTCTACAGAAGGGACCTGCAAATACCACCATATCTTTCAGATGCTATTTCAAACCCCTTACTTTCTTGGGAGAAAATCTGTAGAGGGTATCAGTGGCATGGGCTCATCTTCTGCACGATGGCTCACAGGAGTAAGGGTGTTTCATGTGAAAAAGGCTCACAAGACCACTTCGAAACTTCCAAGGTGATTGTACACAGGATCCTATATTCATTTGATTTGGGAATTGGGAAGGAAGGGAAGGGGATTAACCCTTATTTAGGCTCTTTCTCCTCTGTTTCAAAATGAATCTAGTTAAAATACCTCTATCACAAAGGAGGGCTTAGCAGATGTAAGCAGAACAGTCAGTAATCGCTTTTGTAATGTTGTATATTCTCTCCTTTTGACTCTGTTGACAAAAATGTGTAAAAAGTAGTCAGAACAAATGGCACACATTTCAAATCTTATGTTAATCACTTTTCTGCTTTCTCAAGGAATATTTTAAACATAAAGACTAAATGTTGAAATAAAGAACAGTGAAGAATTACTGAGATGCAAACGGAGATCTTGTTGGCTCCTAATTAATCATCCACGAACCATAAAGCTATTTTCAATTAGTCTGACAAATCAAAGAAAATAATAATCTTTGCTGATATTAAGCTGGAGAGATTATTATTTTTTAATTTGTGATGCTACAACCTTTCCCTCCTATGGCTCATCAGCAGATTGCAGTTGAATTAAGATATTGATCCCAGCTCCTCGACAATGGTGTAAACTAAGCAAAATCTTGCACTCATATATTACTATGTTTGAATCTTTCCATTTGCTTTAGAGGGAACTGGCTCCTGAGTTTCTTCTTCCAACTTTTTTTCTAAAACCTGGAAACCCTTTTTTGCAATTTCTCTCTGATGCTGTTTCATAGGTCTTAGCGGCATTGAGTGAGAGGAAGCAGGGTTGGAGCCAGCTCAGAGAAGGAGCATCCTGAAAAGGTTTTGAGACACAAATGCAGACACTCTGTCTGTATATAGTCTAGCAAAAATATGCAGTGTTTTTTTTTTTAGGGAGCATGTACTTCAGTTATCTTATACCCTAATGCTGTGACCAGGATGAATGGGATGGCTCACATTGTGCACACTGCTTTCTGCCCCAAATGCTAAATTGATCCAAGTGGCCTACCAGTTCTCAGTTGTGTCTTTCCTTTCCTTTCCTTTCCTTTCCTTTCCTTTCCTTTCCTTTCCTTTCCTTTCCTTTCCTTTCCTTTCCTTTCCTTTTTCCATTTTTCCATTTTTCCATTTTCCTTCCTAAAGCTGGTTTATGGAAAAGACGAGAGGCATTTTTCCTGGCCAAACATCTTGTGAATGGTGACACTGCCTTTCTTCTTTTCTGAAATTGCAGGGAAAAAACTGATGATGGGCAGGCTGGAGCAGGAAAGCCCTCTGAGTCATGGCTCTACTTCGATAATCTATATTGTGCAGAAAACACCATGGAAATCATTAGTGGGGGTCAAATCTTTTGGTCTTTATGCAGGCAAAATACCTTCTGGGAATTTGCATGAGTAATAGTTGCTGTGCTGATGTGACTGTGGCAACCACATTTTACTGAAGATCCCTAACAAGTTCAGTAAGACTGCCTAAATATTAGTCTTGGTTTTATTACCTTGACTTATCTGCTTTAGTTAACTTCTCAGCTGCAGTAGTGCTATGTCAGTACACATTTGCGCACCCACAAAATATTGAAGGGACATTTTTAGGTTACTGAGGCCACTTCAAGGTTGAAGAGACAAAAAGTGTTGCTACTAATACCACATGCAAAACCTTTATCTTTGTCCTACGCATCTGAATTATGTGTTGTCTTAGGATGCATCTGCACCAGCACTGATATTCGGATTAGGTGTGCACTTCTGAAGCAATTTCACGATAGTCCCAGTTTAGGGTGGTGGGGTTGTACCTTGGATCATCCATCCAACATGGTTTCCATTTAGATGATCCCTTTCTGATGCGCTACTACCACTAATGGGAGCCGAGACCATGGGGCCAGACTAGAACTAGCCTGATGCCACCTTCCAAAATACTGTGTTTGTGTCCTTGCTGCAGATCTTTTTTCCCTCCAGATTCACTCCTATTTCACTGCACTCCTTGCTAACACACATATTGCCCTTAGCTGCATGTTCACATGCTCCTTTTTGGTCACTGAGACTTCTGATTCACTTGGGACTGGTTGTAGACTGGGGGAGAATCAGGGTGGGTGGTGAAGGGACTAGAGGAAATCTGTCTTGTTTTTTGCAAAGTTTGGGGGCTGTTTGGGATGAGAAACTGGAAGATGTTATTATGGAAAAGAGCTATAAATTATGCCTTAAACAAATCATATTTATCCCTACCCCTTTTAGAGAGGTCCTGTATGGCATTGGGAAACTTAGCCCAGTCTTGTCACATGGGAACAACCACTAATTGTGTGATCCTTCTTTTTGGGGATGTCCAGTTTCACTCCCTGAGGTCTGCTTCGCAGAAATGTTCAGTGCTCTCACTGACTTCTGAAGCCAGACCATCTTGTGCCTGGATTAACGCTGCATCGCTGCATAATACCAAATTCTTTACGTGCACGTTTTTTTTTTCTCAACCTGAAGTGCAAATCCAGGGCTTCATTTCTTCCACTTCCTTCCATCCTCAAATCAGAAGAACAGATAGTAACTCCTTCTCACCTCAAAGATGTGTTGTGAAGACAAATCCATCACTTGTGAAGTGCTCGGATGCAGGTTGATGAGCACCACGGAAAACCCACCAGCTTGTGGGACTTCCCTCCCTGTGCCCAGAATGAGGCAAAGGAAAAAACTTGGGTAGGAGTGCCATATACAGAAGGAAAAATGGAGGTGGAGGGAGGGTGAATAGTCCAGTCTGGTGTTTCCTAACATTTCAGGGGTTGGTTTTTTAATCTTCACACTATTTTACGTATGTTTTTTTTTTTTTTGGTTGCACTCTTCTGGAAAAATATATGTGTATAAGTATGGGTGGGTGCTTATTGGTGGTATGGATTCCATACCTTGTCAGAAAAGGAAATGTGGTATGTGTTATGCCTATGTGTAAGTATATCCAGACCCAGACAACTGGGGGGTGTGCCTGCTGTCATCTGTCAGTCTTTACTGGTTGTCTGACATTTTGTGTGTGCCTGTGTGGCTGTCTAAGCTACCCCTATATGGAAACCAAAGCACAATGCAAATGTATAGCAAATTTATACCCGTTTCACACAACCCCCTGAGGCCATGCAGACTCCGGGTGGATGTTGGATCACTCTATCTTAGAAGTATATTTCCCTTGTTATAAGTTTAAATTAAGGCTTTGACCTGCAGCTCAACTCATTTTTTTTTTCTCTCAAGGTACAAAACACCTGGTTATTTAACCTGTCCTTTTACATTTCCAATCTGGGTTACTGTCGACTCCAGAGGCACTGAAATATTTCATGAAAAGCTGTCCTTTGGGAAGACAGAAGTGACTGAAATGCTGAGGGAAAGCTTGTTTGTGAGCCTCACAGGCTGGCATTCATGCTAACCTCAGTAATTAGCCAAACTCCTGGATGTGTATTTAGGCTTAGTCCATGAACTGTCTTAGTTTCCAATTAATACTATATTGCAATATTATAGTGCAATCATTTGCTTAACTATTTCTGTATTAGAACCACACTAATCTTCTTACACTTCTTGACTGGGTAACTTTTTTCTTGCTAAGCCACAAATCAGCCAGTGGTGTAAATTGGGGTGGTGCCATTGACTGCAAGGAGAAGGGCTGCCAGAGGAGCCAGGTTGCTTTATTTCAGGGCAGGATACAACTCTTCAGCTCCAATTCTGCTTTTAATTACACTCTCCCCTAATATTCACCAGTTATACAAAAGCTTCCCCTCTCAGCTGAGATCATTATGAATAATTAAGAAGTCAGGAGAAGAAATATGAGCTGCAGTAAATGCAGGGGGGGTTTCAATGACTGCTGGTGGCTTCTCAAGACTCTTCTCTTTTCTCTTATGCTGAGGCTGCTCATGGCCAGGGAGGCCAGCTGAGCCTTGTATGCAAGAGGTAAAGTTGTCTCACAAAATTGCAAGCCAGTTGCAGAAGGTCATCCCTTTTCTGCATGGATGCAAAAATGGTTGCTGATGAATTTACTTCCTGCAGAGTCACGCTGGAGCAGATTTATAGATTCTGTGATAAATTATAAACTATATTTAGGGACTCTGAGGAAACAGTAATGAATAGGCACAGGTCCTGAACTGTGATCTTGGATTGCAGCTGCCTCATAATAGGTTTTTTTTCTTTTAAAGTACCAGTTTGGGACAGGAAGTGAAGGGGAATATAGAATTATGTTGAGCCTGGGGAGAGGAGGATCCTCAAGTAGGAATTGAACAGGACCCATGGGAAAGCCAAAAATGAGGAAGGAGAGACTGAACCTATGATGGATTTCTGAACAGTCACCCAGGGCTTTTCCATTAATAGCAGGCAGGATGTTTTCCTTTATGAAAACCCGATTAAGTTTGTCAGACACTGATAACCTTTCTATAAGAATTTTTGTACTGTGTGTACTGCATATACGAACATAATAGGGATATTGTTGTCTGTTAAATTTCCATAGGGTGGCTTTTCTATAAAATCTTGCACATCAAAAAGTGTTATACATGTATATGGGCCTGTCAACTCTGTCTGTATTTACTTGGCCTTTTCCAAAAGGGTCATGGGAGAAAAAGGTGAAGGCGTATGAGATTTGATGATGTATATCTGGCCCTGTTGCATATGCATGGGTCTTTCATAGATGTCACACAGGAATGGCTGTTGACTTTGCTCTGTGGAGTTGTCCTTTTGCATCTGGGGATGTTAAAGCCAGGTGCAAGCTTTGGTAAGGACACCTCTCCTTATTGCCTCACTGGCAAAGTGACTTGAAGGTTTATCATACAAACCCTGAGCATCAGGTTCAATGTCTATGCTCTGAATCACTGTTTCAAAATCTCTCTCTTTTTTTTTTTTTTTTTTTTTTTTTTCTGCTGTTGCTCTCAGACTGGACAACACATGGGTTTTGCTTGGCTTCTAGCTTTAGTTGCACATTTCAGGTTTCACTTGCCCATAGTACAGAGAAAGTCTCCTCGAACCATTCTTGACCTGTTCCAGGGGAAGCAGGTGGCTTCTGGGGGATTTTTTTTAGGAGGAACTGGGTTGGGAGGTAGGTAGGTTGCAATAGGCTTTCCAGGCCTGCAACAGGTATGTCTTCATGCCCCCTGGCTTCTTGAAGGCCTCAGGCTAGTCAAACATATAAGTGCTTGCTTTACTTGAGTAGGATGGATCAGGCTAGAGTGTGTTGGAAGCTTGGACATGATTTACAATGTTTTACAATGATTTACAAATGAAATCCTGTGTTTTCATCAAATTTTCTTTCCATTCCCTCTGGTCTACATGATCCACTTCTCTGACATGATATTATGCATTTTTAGTGTGTGAAGAGTGAATAACACCTCAACTCAGGCCTGCCTTCAAACTTTGAGGATCAGTTCTTCACCCCAATGTTAATAAAATCAATTGCCAGGTCTTATTCTGTGCTTACTCCCAGGAATTACCGGGTTCCTTTGACTAGCTTCCAGGCCACTGGATGCCCAGATCTTCTCTCTTCTCCGCAGTAAATCTCCTGCTCAGTTAGGAGCATGAACATTTAAGGCCATGAGAAGATGGTAGTCAGTGAGAATCCAGTGACATGGACTGGAAAACACCTATCACACCTATAAAAATCATTGATTTTGATGAGTGTCTGGAATAAAACCTATCCAGATAAGTGGATTCCTATTGTTTTAGAATAATCCTAAAGTCCCAAGATTCCTACGTATTTTTAGATAGTTTGTAATATATTTCAAATGTCTTCTTTGGCAATTTTTCAGCTTTGTATCTGAGTATAGCTTAGGAAATATGGGCAGAGGGCATTAACCAAGTGGCAGATGTACTCTTCATACTGCCCACGTGCAGAGACATTTGCATCCATGCTAGCTGCAGTAATAGATGAGGAGGAGCGATATCTGTGATAGACCTACAGGCCTACATGAGCCCTAGCACATCTCAGAATATCAAAATATATCTCAGGAGGAATAACACCCACAAACATAACTCATCAGATTGACCTGCAAAACAGTCTATTCTGCATCCCTTCTACTAAATCAAAGCCAGACGTTTCCCGTGTATAAAAATTCATGGTCTCATTTGTGATGCACCTGCAGTCAAATATCTTCTCATTCATTTCTGAGTCCATTCCCCTGTCTTATTACCCAATCCTTAAGACTTTCCCATGACCTCTAGCCTTTGCCCAAGTAATGACTTGCTGACACTGCTATTTGTGTTCAGCAAAGCAGAGGCAGCTTGTACCAGTAAGTGTAGCAGGATTGATCCAGTTGGTTCAGCAGTTGATTCAGAAATATGAACCAACTCAATATGAATCAATACTGGAAGATGTTGCTTCTGAAAAGTCCTTCTCGTCTTCCTTGAGGTCCCTCTCCAGAGCCACTGGTGCTCATGGAAGACTCCCACCTTGTTTGTTGGCTTTGGATCAACCCTGAGCAAAGGGCGGATGGTAGATTTTCTGGGCTGTCAGCCATTCTCAGTCCTCAGAGGAACAGACAACCTGTCAGAGGTGATCAATAAATACCATTACCCGCCCAGGAGTGTGAGGCTCTTCAAAAAGAAACTCGCAGGAGGAGATTCAAGCCCAGGATGTAATCTTGACTGCACTCAGCTGATATTCAGCTTGGGGGGTTATGATAACTGTGGTCTTCCTTTGAAATGTTCACAGCACGTGTATCCTCAAACAATGAAAAAAGAGGTGGAAAAGAGTTGGTCTGATCCTTCTCTGGGACATTTTTTTTTCCCTGCCAGTATCCTGGTATATTTATACTTCCTTTATAGCTAAGGAAGGTGGAGCTACATCTTATTTATACTGGAGTGGGATCAACATTTGGACTGGGTCCCTTTACATTTTTAGATGGTCATCTCTGCCCTCAAGTGCATCAATGTAATTGATTCTGGTGGTGGCGGAGCTGTGGAACTAAGGCTGGAACTAATCCGAAGAAAAAGTTCTGTCCTAAATTATGCCAACCAATGCAGCTGTGTCAAATAGAAAATAACACTTAAGTTAAAACAGTCTTTATAGTTAATTTCCAGGAAAAAGAAAATCTTCTGTTTCTGAAAAACGGTGTATATTTACAGTCCTCAGATCTCTGCAGCCTGCATCAGTGACTATAGGAGATGATCAGTGACTCATTGTAGACACAGAAAATAACTGAGTTTCCTCCTGAGGTCCCTTATGACAGGTTTCTAACTGTTTGTCGTGACATCTGTCTTGTTCTGCATGTTCCTCCACCTCCTCATAGTTGAAGTTGTATCCTAGGACTAGGTTAAATATCCAGGTGGAGAAATGCCCTTTTCAGGTATATCTAGTCCACCAGCATGTGTCATCAGGCTTGAGGTTCTCCCCAGACAACTTTAAATCCGACAGAGGAAAGGTTTACTTATAGGTAGTTCTCTGGACTCTCTCAACAGTAAGTGGAGAGAAAAAGGCAATTCTAAGATTTCAATCTTATAGTTATTTTAGTCAGCCATTCTGGATGAAGTGAACCACATCCTGGAAGTGCCCATTTCTTTCCATTGTGTAACTCTGCTGAAGATATCTGCTTTGCCAGTAACTGGAGGTAGGAGAGATAAGTCCCACCTCACGTATTAGTCCAAAATTTGCAAGAATTACCTTTGTGCAATGCAAGGATGACTTTGATGGCCTTTAACCTTTGCACAGAAGATTTTCTGGCTAAAGTGATCTGACACGACTCAATAGCAAAGAATTTTCCAAGGAATACAGTAGGTAGAGTGTGACAGTCTTGCTTCACTCCTCTCCTGAAATAGCACTCCAGCAAAATTCCCAGGGCCTAAACCTTTTCAGATCTGGGCATCTTCATTTTTGACAAGACTGTTAATGTTACATTTGGTGCTGCAATGATTCTCCCTTAGCCCTATCACAATCAAATAATTTACATGAATTGCTTCTTTTTTTGTTGTTAGACGTGGTATCAAAAGGCCTCATGGCATCATCAGCAATAATTATAGACACATTATTTTAATATTTATCTTATCTAACATCTGAACATGTAATTGGAGGGTGCCCAGGCACAGCAATGATGTTAAAGGTGCTTGAAATGCCATTGTATAAGTAAATAAACAAACACACAAAGACTTCGATTCTCAGCCACGTTGAATATAATGCTCCACACATCTTAAAGGGGATGTTATTTCACTGTTAAAGTGCTGCTAAAGGACAGAACTCTAGTCAGGACTCTGGAGTCCTATTTTAACTTATGCATTTGCCTGGTCATGTAGGCACAAATTCATTACAAAAGAAAAAAATAATTAATTATATGCATTTTTTTTCTTGCCCACATTAGATTTCAAGACCACTTGGGATGGAGGAAGAGAGATTTAGGATCTGGTACCTAGTTCTGTAAATTGTTAGGTTCTCGTCTTTTTGTACATCGGAAAAATGGGGCTTATCAGTGTCATCAAGCATTGTGAAACCATCCGAGATGCAAAGTATTGTATCTCCTTCATTATGCAAGAACAACAATACATTTCTGAGTGTGATGTTAAAAGCTTCCAAGCTTTTACAATACCTGTACTTAATATTATATTGTTTCTCCATGGCAGGAATGAGGTGATGCTCTGTCTGAGAAAACCTGTTTTCTGAAAGTAAAGTCCTGGTAGTTCTAAATCTGCAAGCATGGCAACCCACAAAGCATAGCTGTAAAAAATTGGTGGGTTATTTCAATAACCAGTCTGAAAACCCTAGCAATTAATAACATGAGAGGTAATTCTGGCTTCTAAAGATGGTATTAGATTATGTCACTGCATTTGTTTCTTCTCACAGGAACTAAGTTCCTGGTGAAGCATACAAATTCTTTGTTTCCCTGGAGCTGAGTATTTTTTTTTTTAATTTAGACTTACTGAAAAATAGCACGCCAAAGTGACGGAGACTCATTTCAAAACCTGGGCTTGAAGCTGACTGGTAAAATCTGTGAGGAAACTAATCCCCAGATGTCTCATTTCAATATTCTTATGATGGTTCTCTTTTGGAAATGGATTTGCTTTGATGCTTCCAAAGCAAAAATTTTGATTTTTCATTTTCAAATGGCATTTTTCATGAAAACCTCACTTACCTTAAAAAAAAGATGAATTAATCTAAAAAATTAGAGTTTCAAGTTGAACAAAATATTTTGCTTTGACCTACAACTAACTTTTTAAAGTTTCATCACAAAACTAAAGATTCCTGTTTCAGTTGTATCAGAACTGTTTTCCCCTCCTCAATTTTTGATTCAGTTTCTGATCTGAACACCTCTCTTTCTTCTACCAAAGGGTAACTTTTTTTCCAGATCATACTTGGGCTTAATCTGCTCTGCTTGTGATCAATAATAAAGCCAGGCCAACATGGCCTGACTTTAGAAATCCCGTCATTAACAAGGATTGTAAGATTTTACTGTTCTCTCTAGACACCCTATAGAGATGTTCAGTGTAAGGATAGCTTTATTTTATCTATGAGTGACATATTGACCAGTACCAACGAACTGAGATTGCACATTTCTGTCCAGGCAGAATGATGAAAAGCAATAATGGTACTGTGTAAAAACAGCATATACACACACACAGCCCAGAGCTGGACTTCTTGTCTGAGCATATAAATCTAAAGGGTTTCAACTGCATAGTTATCAGTTCAGCTGGCAAATAGTTGTACCACTTCCACCGGATTTTTGTCACGAAGATTTCTGAGCCCTTCTTGTCAGAAGAGCACTAACAAATGAGGTTAGACTGCCTGGACTAACTTAAAAGCTGCTCAGTAGGTATCCTCCTCTCCTCTCCTCTCCTCTCCTCTCCTCTCCAGGGACAGCACTAGGCTCTGTGCAATCAAGGGAATCAGCTTAAAAAGGTCCCCAAAGCCTCAACCCAAAGGGTAGGTATGTTAGCAGGATCATGCATTAGGCNTCTCCTCTCCTCTCCTCTCCTCTCCTCTTCTCTCCTTTTTTTTTCTCACTTCTAGTGTTTTGGTGAGGCCGACCTACACGGGCCTTTTGCCAAAATAAACAAACGAATACCATTGCATCGTTGTCTTTCCAAGAGAATGGCTTAACTCATCAGAGAGACTCCAGGGACAGCACTAGGCTCTGTGCAATACAGGGAATCAGCTTAAAAAGGTCCCCAAAGCCTCAACCCAAAGGGTAGGTATGTTAGCAGGATCATGCATTAGGCATTGCTTTAGTTTGTTTAGTCTGATTTTGGAAGACTGCTAAGGCATCATGATACATTAGCTTCTTCCAAGGCACTGGGTGCTGGATAGGAAAGAAAAGTGGATTTAGATGAATTGAAGTTGTGCATTTTCACAAGTCCTCCAGCTGCTCCTCTGTAATCCAGGAACGCAGGGATGTCAGCGTAAATCCCAATCTAATATCATGGTTATGCTTGATCTACTGCTAATAATAGCTCCACCTACTTGACATGGGGCAAAGCTTGCTGACATTTGTAAGGCCATCTGGGTCTTACGAGCGAGATACAGCATGAATCAAACATGCTGTAATAAAAACAGTGCTGACATTGCTATTTCATTTCAATTCCTGCTAACAGGGAGCTCACCAGCCCAGAACAGGGGTTCCTGTCATAAGAACCCCAGTAGAGAACCTGCAAAAATCATTTTCTAATGTCGCTATTCATCTCCCATTTTTAGAGAGACTGGTTCACCCAAATCCCCTGGGAACTTGCACAGCCTGTGCCCAGAGCTTGATTTAAAGGAGGAACAACCCACTGGGTCAAGAGAAATGGTTAATTGCAGCAGCACTTGGTTACCTCTGCATGACCTTCGTTGCAGACATGGACCGGAGTCTCTCAGTGGTGCCGCAGATATTGGATGACTCCACTAGCGCTGTTGAAAGACAGGGGTGATAAATAGTGTTTGAGCCATGTTTCTCCCCTCCTTCAGGCAGAATTTGAGAATCTCAGGTATACGGTCTTGGGAGAGTGATTCACGAGGTACCACTTGCACTGGCTTCCTCCGAGGGAGAAAGCTGACACTTCCAGGACACTGACCTCGAGCCTGTATGCATTTTAAATGTTTCAGCACCTTCAGGAAAACCACAATTAGACGTTACCTCCCTGTATTTAACACCCAGAGACCAGCAAAGCACATGGCTGGGGAATGAATGTTTTAAAAACAAGTGTCAGAG
>VXAL01017143.1:332260-343821 GCA_013399475.1 Chauna torquata | reverse complement strand
AAAGAAAATATTTAAAAATCAAGTTAAAAATTTAAAAATATATATTAAAAAATCATTGCTTGACACCAGTCGGGTGAATTTATGCTTGTTTGGAAGCAGGCTGAATACCTTTTTGTACCTCCCCACACATTCACCTTGCAGAAAAACAACCCCCCAGCCAAAAAAAAAAAAAAAAAAGCAAACCCACACAGATTTTGCACTTTGTGGAGGCAAGAGGGTGCTTCAAATCTGCCTTCATTATACAACCGTGTCTGGCTGGGCCGAGCCGTGCAGCCACTCCTCATGCATTCCCCTCCCGTGCAGCACACGAGCTGTAGATGTTGGCAGCTGAGTGTAGGCAGGATCTCAGATATCATGGCAATATAAATAAATAGAGAATGATGATATGAAATATACGGGCAGATGGAGGGGCTGATAACTAGATAGGCTGATAGGGTGGTCAGGGTAACTGCACTTCAGCACATGCATAAACACGTGGGTTGTGCCCCTTACCCTAGGGGCAAAATATCCAGCATCCAACATGACACATACATGGGGCCATTCAGCCAAAAGCACTCCAAAGCTGATAGTAAGAATAAATCTTCATTTGTGCGGCATGTTTTGAGTAACAGCACTTTCTTTAAGAAATCTTTTTTCTTTCTTTCTCTTTCTTCTTTCTTTCTTTTTCTTTCTTTCTTTCTTTCTTTCTTTCTTTCTTTCTTTCTTTCTTTCTTTCTTTCTTTCTTTCTTTTTCCCTGGTAGATATTTGTAAGTGGGACAGGTATAATTTCACCCCAAGATTTCAAGAAAAAGTTAAAAAAATATAAAATGGCAAAATTGCCTCCACCCATCTTCACCCTTTTAGGTGGGCAAATAGCCAGATACCAAGCTGAGAGCTGCTTCTCTTAAGGGAAATATCCAAATGGCCATGGGAAGTGTGATTTTTTGTTACATTTCTAAACGTTTTGCTATGAGGACCACAAGGGAAAATGCGAGGGTCACAGACTGCAGCCTTTTGCTTGACACTTGACTAGCTTTTCGGTGTGCAAACAGTGCTGTAGACCTGTGCAAGCTCAGTGGTGATCCTGGATTTCCGCTTGTGGACATCATGCTGTCTGTGAGCCCTTTCTGTAGGATAATGGCTACAAAAACCTGCTCTAGTTTTGGTCTGGTTTGATACGTCTTTACCAGGGACCAAAACTCAGGTTGAATTTGCTGTAGAGATTTGGGACCAAGTGCTTAAAAATTACGGAATGAACATATTTTCAGGGTAAAATATTTCCTTTAAGAAAATAACAATTTGATCTGACTTTTAAACTGAAGCTTTTTGCATTTTTTGTTTCCAAATGGCATTTTCTTTGAAGGATTGACCTAATTAGAAAAAAAAAATAAAAAGCAGATAAGAAAGAAAGAGAAGTTTTAAATGACTTCCAAATGATACTCAGCATTACATTTTCAGCTGAAAAAAATATTTGGAGCTGACTCAAAAGATTTTTTTTTTTTGTTTGTTTCATTAAAACCAAATGAAGACCTTCAAACTTCCCGTTTTGCTTTGCTTTGACTGTCATTTTTTTTTTCTCTGCATTTATTATGCTTGGCCACGCCACTGGAAAATACAGTAATTCACTCAAGTGAGTCACCACTGGTGACCTCTTTGAAAATACTTTTGGTGATACACCTCAAACATCTCCAATCTTTCACATCTTTCCTCAGGTCTGAGCATTTGTTAATTAAGCATTGCCACACAGTGCCAAGGGAAAAAGCTATTACCGCAAAATGAATGCAAGACACGATGTGACCTGGCCCATGGTATCGGGACCATCAGTTTTCCAGGCAAGAAGAAAATCTGGGATTCTTGAAGTGTTTCCTCCTTGAACTACAGTAGGTAATGTGAGTTAACTGTCCATGTAAAGTGGTCAACAATGCAGTCACTGCAACAACTAGGAAATCTGGGCTAAGAAATGATGATTTTTTCTATGGATAAATGACATGTTCAGGTGGTGTCTTGTCTGGGACATTTCACAAATGGTAATCAGACACTGGTGCAAAAAAAAAAACAAACAAACAAAAAAAAAGACTGAATTTTCTGTGGATGTGCAATGTGCAATGCAAACAAAACCGCAGCTTTGCCTTCCCCACCCTTGCACCAAAACTATGTTGAGGTTTTGGAAAGTATATTCATATTTTCATTTTCACTCCTCCAAGGTAGGACAAGAAGCAGGATGTGCTGAAATACCACAGAGGGCCGTCTGGTCTGGGTAGGTTTCCAGCACACTTCTGCAGAGACTGGAACAGCTCTTGTTTGCGAGTGGGTTTGAAGGTGGGGTTTTTCCCATGAGTTGAAACCTTCACCCAGCCTCGACATCCTAAATTTAAAAGTTGAATCTTCATTGTGGATGACTGACCATGATCCTAGTTTATGGATGTAAAGAGGGCAAAATAAAATCTTCACTCCTAAACTAATTTTACAGTTGAGGCTGAAGTGAGCCGCAAAACTTTCTGCTCTCCTTGAAATTGGGGCGAGTTTTGCCCCTACCTTGAAACAGAGCAGAGGTGGGCCAGTGAAAAGGGATCGGCAGTGGAGAAGTCAGGGAGAATAAAGCAAGATCATTTAATAGGAGAATTAGAGTCTTTTATTTGCATTGTTTCTTTTCCCAAGCTCCAAGCTTTACATAAAGCTGTCTTTGTTAAAGCCCCACATTGGGCTTTGGTATTGGATTGACAAAAAGACATTTATACTGGGGTTTAATGCAACACAGAAACAAGGTATAGTTGCTTTAAATGAAAATCAGGGGTAGGCAGCTTCCTGAGAACCTCGAAGTTTAAACAAATTACAAGAAGTATTTCTCAGGTGAAATTGGAAAGGGTGCTCTGTGATGCAGAAGAGTGGCCATGAGTCCTCTGTGTTCACATCATCTTGGGTATTGTAAGGAGCTTTTTTGTGGAACTGTTTGCCAAACCAGAAGTCCTAAATTGAAATGTGTTGACAGAAAGAATCTTACTACTTATTTATAATTTAAATACATCTTGAGGCAGGTTATGAGATGATGCGGGTAAGTCATAACCCACCCTCCTTCCTTCCTCCCTGCGTCCTGGTGCTCCTTCCAGTGCTGGCTGATGCTGATGCTGATGCTGGGCACCATCCTTTCATCTTGTGTTTCAGAGAGGGGCAAGGGTGCTGGGGACTTGGCAGGATCAGGCCTGTCACCTCATGCAATCCTATGACCCAGGGGGCCCACACGCAGATTTGTTCCGTAGCACATAAACAACTTCATTTTACTTAAAGGGAGGGAGATGAGTGCTTTGAACGAATGATGCATTAAATCAGGGCTGCCAACTGCACCTTGATATGAGTACTTTATGCCAAGATCTCTCTATCTATCTATATAATCTCTTATATTCCCAGCTCTTCCTGCTCATCTATCTATCAATCTCTCTCTCTCTCTCTCTTAGTATGTATCTTCCTTATTTCAAACTCTTTCTGACTATCTGTCTGTTAATCTATCTACCTCTTTTGATGGTTGTCTTCAGAATAGCATCTATCATGGTGTTTTAACTATCCTGGCAAAGTACAAATTACAATTTCCTTGACAAAATAACAGCTGTGTGTAAATCGGGCCCCAGTTTAGCATAGCTGAAGTCAAACAAAACAGCAGCTGGGTGGCAGGTTTTATTGTCCAGTGGTTGAGGCATGGAGCTGGGGCTGCAGAATCCTGGCCATGGTCTGCTGCGGGATCGTCTCCTTGTAATCTCTCCTGCCCTCATAAAGTTTTCCTCCTCCTTTTTGCTCCTACCTTCTCCAGGCCTGCTGTGGGTATCATAAACAGGTTTCTGTTTTTCACCCAGCAAACTGACCCGTGGGCTTTGTGGCAACTCTAGGTGCTACCAAAAGGAAATGATGTCTTCTCCTTCCTCTGCCCTCATATGTGAGAGCACACACTCAACCTCTCTTTAAAGGCATCTGGGAGGCAGCTGCCATTTTGCATTTGGGCTCAGTGCAGTAATTAGTTGTACTCTTTCCTCTGAGTCGATCAGACTTTATCTTTTTTTCTTTCTATTTTTACTTCACATTATCTGAAACAAATCTGACCCTTTCTCTTCTTCCCCCTACCCCTTCCCACTCCGTTGTCCCCATGTTTTACTCTCTGTATATAGTAAAACACATACTTAGCTTACTTGGATTGCATTCACGTATATTAACTTCTACAGCCTGCAGCGAGCAATGAAAACCCATCCTAGCAGGGAAATAACACTAGCTGCACATTGGCTGGTAAAGGCAGAGGAAAAGTTTCAATGTACACAAGGAAATCGAACCTCCAATTTGCATAAGACTAGACTGTACTAATTTGTTAAGTGAATAGATAGATGAGAAACAAAAACATGCCTTAAAGCATGCACGGATGGTTACTGTAGAAACTAGTATCCAAAATGAGGCAGATACAAAAGGGAAGCCAGCAGAGCCCACTGGCTACTGCTGGAAGTTGGTCTTGATCAAATGGTGAATAAGAAGCAAATCTTAATCTTCAACATGAAACCACAGCCCTTACATTTGAAAGGCAGCAGGGAGCCACCTGGCACTGAGGGATGCTCCAGAAGTGATGGTATATCCAAGCTTGTTTGCAGGATTTCCCAGCTCACCTAGAAATCTAGGATTATTATTTTTTTCAGCATTCACCACCCATATCAGCCTTCTCAGAGGCTGGCAGAGAGGCTTTGCTGGTGAAGCACAGAGCGAGGCAGATGGGAACATGATCTCACTTCCTCTCCCTTCCCAGTGAAGTGTTTGCCCCTCCTGCAGACAAAACTTAAGTTTCCCAAGGGGATGAAATCAATGGAAGTCTCGGGGACTTTTCATCTTTGTTACCTATGAAAGAGACAGTCTTTAGGTCTGGACTCAAGAAACATGATCACCTCCAGTAGCAAAGAGAGACAGACTTGATATTAGCTACCACATATACATGTACACTCACCTATGACATTTATATGTGTGTATATGTACATAAATATGTGCATATATATATATATATACATCCAACTGAGTAGGTTTTCCATGCACAATAAATACCTGGGATCCCCAGGATCAGACAGTTTGATGAAATACACTTTTGCTAAGCATTTGCTATTTTCTCCACCAGTTTGATTTATTTAACTAACAATAAGGAGTGATCTCAGAGCAAGAACAAAAATAATAATTTCTCGATGCGAAAAAGCTCTAAAATAATAAATGCCAAGAGCTCACTGAGATGAAAGACCTGAGGTGGTTGTTCTGGAGGAAGGGAAGCTGCTTTGTGGAAGTGCAATAATATTTTCCTTGCCTTAAGACTATGAAGGCTTTTCTGTTCAAGCTTTCCCCTGGAGCTTTAGCAGGATACGGCCGTGTTATTACACCTTTGATAGCGCACAGCTAGGCGATGGCTGCCTTAGCAGGTGTGTTAGGGTTTGCAATGAAACTTTACAGTCAGGGCTTGTTTTCAGGAATCCATTTGATTATGTCTTTAAACAGTACAGCTAGGTGGCAAGAGACCGCAGCAAACTGGTCCCTGTAGATGAGGTCCTGGGTGGCTCAGAAATGCTGCAACTTTTCCAGCCAGAGGTTATGTGAGCCCCCCAGGTTGCTGAGCTGGTATCCGTAAAGGCTGTCACTGCTGCTGCCTGCCTTTGGCTTGCTTCTGGCTGACAACACTAAATGGGAAGATATTGGTCATTATCCTTCAAGCGCTGCTGAAAGGTGTCTGAAAGCCTACAAAAGGAGGTGGTACTGAGACCTGTAGAGAGTAGAAATGGAAGTAAATATAATGTTTGTCTAGAAAAGTAGTGATTCAGTAAATAGCATGGGAAGGAACTTCAGGGGTGAGGGAAGTCAATCCCTTACTCTCACCTTGAGGTATCTGAAGACAAGTTCAGCTATACTCCTTATGGGCTCATATTTGTCAGTGGTTCTTAAAACCTCCTCTGCCCGTGATTAATACACTCACCATTAGAAGTAATTCCTCTCATCTTGTCTGATGTCTCCCAAGGAAAAACACAAGACTTCATAGTATCCCTAAACCACCAATTACTTATAAGTTGCATGGCAAGCCCAGGAGATCACAAGTTGCCCCTTAGGCAAACAACCGTTACCCATTATGGAAAGTAACGATCTGACTTTTGGATAACTGAAAGGGGAAGATCATGAGTGAGGTTCTTAATTTGTCAGAGAACTGCCAACCATTTTGCAGCTGGGAATGGCTGTGAAGCATCTCCTCTGCCTGCAAACCACAAGGGAAAAATATGCAGCTATCAAAAGGGTTCATGAACCTAGGTACATTGCTGGGCTTGCTGCTTTTCTTCTGGGCAGTAGCAGCCCTCTGTCCACCTGCTATATGGGATATCTGACGAAGGCCAATGAGATATGGGCTTTGAATGTGGGTGAGGACCTCGGTCTTTTATGGGAAGAGCTGTAATACTTTGCCTTGTCAACAGCTCTATGGGTATTGCATTAGACTCTTCCTAATCATATCTACCTATTTCATTAGCTATGCAAAACAAGCTAACAGGCATCTTTCCTGTCACAAACCCATCTTATCCAAAAGTGGATGAGTGTCTCCCATTTCTATAAGTGACTCTGCATGTTCAAGTTCTGTATGTCCTCCCTGCCCAGGGGCTCCCAAGGAGAGGTGGCCCATCCACCTTCTTGTTTTTCTCCTGGATGTGGTGGTGGTGTATTGTCCTCACCATGACGTGAACATGTGCTGGAGGCAGTGGGAAAAGGCAAATCAATTGATTTTGTTATATTACATTGACAAATCTGTTGACATCCTTTCTCATTCTTTGAAATAATTTCTTGATTCCCTACTGCACCATTGCCCACATCAGGGATCAGTAGAGTTGTAAGCTCTTTTGTAGCATCTTATCCAGAATCCAGTTCAAGGCCCTAGGAAAATCCTTGGATCTAGGTGGGAACTTGTGTCTCTGCATGGCCTGTTCCTCACTGAGGGGGAATTGTCTCTTGGCTCAAAAAGTCTTATACTGACTGGGCTATTTCTTCACTGCCCACCTTCTGTATCCCACTCCACCTTCTAACCTGAATTTTGCATCCTACTTCATGTTCTCCTTCTCTCCTCTTTGCAGTCTGCCTTTTCCTCAGGGCTACTTCCAGCAGGAAAGCTGCTGCTGACTTGCTGTATAAAAAACATTGCTGTATATTTAGTGGAGCATTTTGAGTAGGAGTTTTGGGGGTTTAAGTGACTCCACCACTGAATGCCCACCTCAGGGTTTTGTTCCTGAGCTGTGTCTGTGGTGGCTGAATGTGCAGGAGGCAATGAGTGCTTGTGGCCACAGCTGCTGCTTGTCTGTCCATCCACACAGTCCTCATCATACCCTCTTGGAAACCTCAGCAGGTGAAGTGCCCAAATATCTGACACCCTACTTCGTCCCTTTTCCGAAAACCTCCTGCTGACTCCAGCTTTCCTCAAGCTCTCACTGAGGCACCCAGTTTGGCAGAGTCCTGTGAGCCATTTTGTAGATCTTAATGATTGTACAGCCCTCATTTTGAAGGCTCCCTGGTGTTTGCTGCAGGTATGCCAAAAAGAGAGGGCGCGGTACAGGCCTCAGTGAGTTGGCACCCACTGACTTGAGTCAGTATTTTCAAGCCCTCAGTTTTGCAGACGGTGGAACCTGGAACACTGGCTCTGCTCACAGTCCTCCTCCTCCTCTCTCCCGTCATCAAGGAGGCTAGCGCACAAGTGCACGGAGTGCTGATGGAAGACACCAAGCCACCATCTTGGCTGGCAGGGTGAGACACGACTGGGGAAGGGGGAACAGCACCCTGATGGCAAGAACAACCCAGTGTTTCTCACAGCATTAGGGTGGATGCTGGGCCAAAAGAGGCCCACATCTCCGAGAGGAGACTATGGGCTTGAATCATACCATTTGGTTCGGAGGTATCTCCACTTTGCAAGAGTGACATGATAACCATCTAGAGCAGTCTACGTGCATGCAGGGTTATCTTTGGTGACACAAAGTGTGGAACCAACAGCAATGAGATAATACAGTACCATGGCTACGTAATATAACAACTAGTGATGGGGCAAAGTTGAGCTTAAGTTGAACATACATATCAGAAAGGAGCCTCCTTGCTTAAGTTGAACATATATATCAGAAAGGAGCCTCCTTGCTGTGAGAGCTTATGGGCAGCGAAGCATTTGTCACAGAAAAGTGGGAATTCTCATCATATTTAGCATTTAAAGCTGGACGAGACACTAGGAAACATACCAATCCCACTTTGTCGGCCTGCCTGACCCAACCTGCCGTTTCCTCCTTTCTATCGTGTTGTCCCACCTGAGATCACCCAGATCTCAGTGACAACAAATTGGGGAGGCCATGCAACCTGGCCTCTGACCAAGGCAGGATTCTTCCACCTGCCCTGCCTATACCACACACAACAAAGAAACGGCTGTTAGTTCAGGATCATCCCCCCCCCATCCCCCCCAATTTTTTAAATTCTGAAGTAAACACTCTGCAGCACAGAAGGGATGGTATGCAGACACCGGGCCAGGCCTGGCTTCCATCGCACTGGTAGGAATGGGAATTCCACTGCAGGCTAAGGGGAAGGGAGAGCCCTCCAAGCAAATGTGATGTGGGAGGTCTAATTCCTACCATCCCAGGCCTGATTTGTAGGCAACAGATTATTCCACTGGCTTTCACAATGGTTTTTATATCTTATTTTTTTTTCTTTTTCTTTTTTTGACATGAAAGCAGGAGCATGTGGATTTTGCAGGTAAATTATAATGAAAGTTGATGGGTGCTTGTGTAGGCTTGTAGAGGGTTTGCACACAGAAAGCAAGCAGGGGCTGGAGGGAATAGCTGAATGCCCAGGGAAGGTTTAATTATCATACAGTGAAAAATCTAAAGGTTATACCTAGCCCCAATTCAGTGAAAGACAAAAAACGACTGTTCTCAGAACATACCCCAGCAGCAAGCCGTGTTGCACCTGATGCAATGCTTTCCTCTTGGGCCACCCACCTCCAAGACATGATTATACAGTGAGAAAGGAGCAGCGCTTTGCACTTTCTGTTATCATGGTCCTTCTTAATTATACATGCGTAAGCGTTCAGACACGGCCGCAATGAACATGGTACACATCCAGGGGAAGAGAGATTCATCTGAGAATCTCCTAATGCTTAGCAAGGGCTTATTAACTCAGTCTCCCAACACCCCCGTGAGGAAAAATGTGTCGAAACCCATTTTCAGCATTAATTTAAAAAAAACAAACTTAAGCAAGCAAAGTGATTTGCTCAAAGCCAAACAGCAGGTTGGTGTGAAAGAGCTTGTCTGAAAAACCCAGAGTAAGGGATATTGCCCTTCGTCTCTTCACACAAGGCCATGTTCCCACGTTGCTCTGTGTTTCTACAGAAACTACAACAGGGGGGTCCTGCTCTGTGACTCAGGGGCTTGGTCCAAATCCAGAGAGCTGTGATTCTATGATTACTCTTTCTTTATGTAAAATGGCCCTTGTACAGGCTCATCTTGCTGAGCTGTTTGGCGCTGTTCCTGGGCCTGACTGCTACTATGGGGTAGGACTGCAGGATCGCATTTCCATTTTGTAAGAAGATGCACTTTCTCAGGATGTGTGGAGGCCTGGCTAATTTCAGTAGGAAGTCTGCTTGAACCAGAGCTGCAAGCTTAGGTCTACTACGTTATTATTAGCATTAATATTCATCGCAGTGGTGCGTCGGATTCCTAATCAGCAATCAGAGCTCTTGTGCCAGGAAAAGTAATTGTCCTTAGTGATCTCAGGCCTGGATCCACTGAAGTTTAACTTCTAATTATGTGCTAAAGCCCACAGGTTTTATTGGCAATCCATAAGTTGAGAGCAAAACTACATCTGCAGACCTTGGCCCAAATCTTTGCATCCTTCCTTGCATCCCAGTGCAAAACTGCTTTCCACATGAAGAGCTGCTCTCTGCATGAGAACCGTCCATCCCATGTGTGCTTCATATTGCAGGATCAAGGTCTTTATTAATGACAAGGCTTGACAATGGGACGAGACCTACAAAGAGAGGGAGAAGGAGGTGCCAAGAGTGTCTTGTGATTATGTGGTTAGCGTGTGTTTCTCCACTGTGTGCAAGAAAAAGGGAAAGAAAACCAGCTAGACTACAACAGGCATCCTTGTGTGGCCTCCAAACTGCAGCGTCATTCACAGGCTCACTTGGAAATCCTTGCAAAGTTTTATTAACATCTGCTCCTCTGTGAATAGCGATATTTTATGCACAGAAACTCAGCTTCACCTCCCTCTTCAACTTTTTTCTTTCTTGTGTGTATGCTGATTTTTTTTTTTTTTTCCCCTTTTTTTGGTGGTTGCCTAGTAGCTAGCAGTTTGCATTCTACCTTATCAGATTGTTCCTAGTTACAATCTTTCTCTATGTGCCCAGGGCAACCCACCATAGGAGCATACGGAATATTTTAGTGTGCATTGTTGTTTTTTTCTCTTTCTGTCTTTTTTTTTTTTTTGGTTTTATTCCTAGCTTAGTTTTGTTGCCATTCAGATTGTCTTTTGTCTCTGATAAAAGCTGACTTCCACAGCCTGAAAGCTATTGAAAGAATCAGGCAAACTGAGGAAGGTGGTAAGGTTTGATGACTTTGGGGGCCATTTTCAGCTTAAATATAGGACAAAAACCTTATGTCCATTGTAAGCTGAATTCAACTCCCCTTTGGGCCTCTGACGGAGAAGCCCGTGTTCAGCCCATGTAATGTCTGAGGTGTTCTTTAGAAATGCCTACGTTTCTCCACACTGACAGTAGAGACAGCCTCTGAAACTTGACCTCAGAAATTCAGGCTGTGCAGTATATACAGCAAAAAGCCACACATGTAGCATGCTCTTCCAGTTCTGTTTTACTGTGCTGGCTTTACTGAATGGGATGAAAACAGAAAGTCAATGACACCTCTCGATTCAAGCTAGACTCTTCCTTATGCAGTGACAAAGGAAAGCATGCTGCTTTTGGCAAGGCATAACACGTGGGCTAAGTGAGGGCTGTTGGGCTCTTACGAAGAGTGATCTGCAATGTGGGTGCAGGTCAATGTTTCACACATTGGGCATGAGCAAAGTGGAGTTGGCCGTGTCACTCCTGTCAGGCTTACTTTTGATGGAAATTTGGCTTATGGGATCATGCTCTGTGCTGCTGGGATGGGTGTGCATGTCTGTATGTCTGTCCACATGGTAACCCTGGAAGCCATTAACCAAATTCAATCATTTTTGATAGCAGGGCTAGGGATTTAAAGATATGCAGCTCCTGTAAGTTGTAGGAAAACGAGCAACTGACCGGAGCTGGAGGTTTCGTTGGAAGAAAGGCTGCAATATGAGGTCTGCCCTCGTTAGACATTAAAGAATCCACACAGAAATGACGTTACGAATGCCCTACCTGTAGGAAAAGCTTTAATCAACTAGCGCCGTCAGATACCACAGAATTTACTGCCTGCTTCAGTTTTCTCTGTGGCATTTTTCACTAAGCCACAAATACATGCTTAAGTTTTTCCTTCCTTCCTTCCTTCCTTCCTTCCTTCCTTCCTCTCTCTCCTTCTCTTTCTTTCTTTCTCTCTTCATC
>VXAL01017143.1:294898-328662 GCA_013399475.1 Chauna torquata | reverse complement strand
TCTCTCTTCTTTCCTGGGCTTAGATGTACACAAGTACAACAAAGAATTCAGGAGCTGGAGGACTGAAGCATGCAAATCTGTCAACGTGCTATTCAATTAGTGTATTGTTACAAGTGAAACACCAACAGTCTAGTGAGAAAAAGGAAGTACCGGGTGCTAAAAGGACAACCATGCAGTTTTGATATAGCATACCAGACATGTTTTTCCCTCTGAGTTTACTTGTTCTCTCTCCCATGCAGACACATACAACTGGAGGGCATCTCTTGAGTCTCTAAGTCCTCTCTCTTCCCCTTTTTAATCTCTTCCATGAACTGAAAAAGGTTCATGGGGAAGGAAGTTTCTTGTGTGTACGCTTTTGCTCCTGTTACATTAACTGGAAGCTGTTTGGGTCCTTTACCCTAGTCTTTGTTACATTTTTCAGCCTGTGTTTATTTAGTTTCTATTTATGCCATTTATTGTGCCCATACTGTCTTTTAGTTTAAATAGTTTTTTTTTTTTTTTCCCCTCCTTATTTACTCTCCTGATGTATTTATATAAATAAGTGCTCTTGTCTCTTAGCTTTTTCTTTGTTTGGCTGAACAAGCGAAGGCATTTAGTCTCTTCCCATGCCATGGGCTCACCATTTCCTGACACATCCCACTACTTCAGCTATGCATTCTGAGTTCATCTCCTAAATATTGGCAACCAGAAGTTTAACCAGCTACCTTGGACTATAAGTTCAATGTAGCTAAAGACAGGTGAGATGCATCACCCTTTCAGTACTGAACCGCTGGTTCTCAAGAATGTGCACTTCATTTTCTATGATAACTTGATGTCCTATATACTAACAGCAGTGCATTTTGAATTTCTGTTGGTAGCAAATTTTGATAACATTCTTCTGCTTTTTCTGACAGGTACATTTGGTGAAATAATATTAAATAAAATCAGTTCCAAAACTGATTACTGAAGAACTGCCATCATAACTTCCTTCTAGCTCAACACTTTCTCTCTCTCTCACCATACTGTCTTTTGTCATTTCCTCTGTAGTCACTCCCTTTTCCATCATAAAATTCTGCTCCTGATCTCCATACTCTACCACTTAATAATTTCCCATTAGGTACCATAACAAATGCTTTTCTGAAGTCCAGAGAGATTAGATCTACTGCATTTCCTTTCATTAGAATATCAGTGATCTTATCAAAGCAAACTATCAGATCAGTTCAGAACGATCTATCTTTGTCAGAAAACATGCTGTGTTTTATTGCAATTTTCATTTACATCCACGTCTTTAATTATTCTTTACTGCTGAAGGTGTTCCAAAGTTTGGATTATTGCTGATGCCAGCCTGCATTTTCTGGATCAACTACTTCAACCAGTGACTTGGTAGATCTCTTAACGTTATTCACAACCAGACTTTGTGCCTGTGTTTAGACAAATACACGAAATAGTGCAGGACTCTCTCTCTGATCCTAAAGATGCATGACAGGGCATAGCTTGAGATTGTACACTGAAACTAAAATCCACCTCCTCACCATAAAAGAGTGATCCCATGGGTACGGGGAATGATGCCTGGCACATTATGTTTCCTGATCCATGCCTCAGCTTGCCAGTGAGACTGCTGGGTGCCACAGGAGAAAACTTGCGAAGAACTAAGCTAAGAGGAGGGCAATCAAATGCCCTGGCCTTTTTTAGTATACTATATAGGCAAAACTAATGTTTCTCTGTGCCTTTTCTCTCAGACCTCTGAAGGAAGATTGTTTAGTTTCCCCTTGAGCTGATAGTAATTTCAAGGAGGCTCTTTCTACTCCCATCTCCTCATTCCCATTAGCCTTTATGCCTCTAAGCCCATGTTCAGTATTAGCATCCTTTACTAGAAACTTTTGTGATTTGTTTGAATTTCCTTTGCAAATTCTAACTTGGTTTGACTTGTGGCAATTCTCCTGCTTGCTGCATTTGTTTCAGTCATCGTACTTGAACTATCAGAAGGTTCAGTGCCTAATTAGGGATGGAGAGAATCTGTCTCTCTCCACTGTGTATGAATGAGCTGCAGCATTGATCTCCATTCCTATCCCTTAGAAGTTGAGAGAGATGAGATCCTGTATTTATATTTTCATCTTTAACTTTCTTACTCTTATTCTTGCTACAGTGAACTACTCAACAGAAAATTGAACATTGTAGGTGAGGTCTTCAGCTGCTGTAAATCTAAAACCAGCTTTGTTGGCTCAACGGTGGTTTTCATCTGCAGAGACATGCGCCTGCAGCTTTCCTTGGTGAACCAGGGTGAGAACAGTTTGACACCATTTTTTCCTACGCAAGTCAGACACAAATGGAATTGTTGCTCCCATGCAAAGATTTTTCCTCCCCACCCCTGTGACGTGAAGCACAAGGCTGTGCGTTTCAGCTACTTTTTGGATAGAGGCAATCATTTCTTAATTTGCCCTGGAGGGGCACGCGCAAAAATGGGGAGAAGGAAAAAAAGAGCTTGTGGAATTGATTGGAGAGATGCGTCTTGTTCAAACTAGAAGTGAAAATATATTCCAAAGGAGAAATCATTAGCATTTTCATTAAATGCCAGAGTGTGACTATTAGACCTACCTCAGGCAACCCTGGGGTTGAAAACTTTTCAACAAGATTTAATTGATCCAGATGGATTCAGGTTGTTTTTGTTTTTTACCCCTACCACCCTTCTATCCCCAGCTTAAATATCTGTACTCCATCACATGTGAGAAAACCCCAAACTGAACCAAATTAAAATAAATAAACAACGCCTTCAGCCCACGCCCTGGAATGAAAACTGCAGTGTAATATGAAATGTGTCCTGATCGTCTTGTTATGGAGCCTGGTGACTCACCAACTGTTACAATTGAGGCTAGATAAAATAAAAGGATTATAATTAAGGAGGTAGCAGGAGGATGTTAACTGGGCAGTCAGATGGAAGCAGGCCCATTACAGATCCGGATGTGCTGGGGTTCTGCTTGGCCTTTGAAGAGCTGCTGGGGGTGCAGGGATGCATGGCTTGGGTGGGTGATTTGCAGCAGAGGGTCTGCTAAAAAACATAAATGGGGCCAGCTCAGCTGAGCTACAAAGGTCAGGACCTGACTCCAGCACATGTGGAGGAGAGGGCCTTAGCTCCCGTTTGGTCTTCTGTAGATCCCTCAAAAAACCCACACTTCCAGCTAAAGTGAAGGCAGGCGGTGAAGCACCCAGTTGCCAGTCCTAATTGTCAAGGGAAATTGGGGGCCCCTTATGGCAGTCATCTGAGAGTTATCTGAGACAGTGTTTCTGGAAAGATTTCAACCCCAGACCTCGGTCTGGGACCCTCTTCTCCTTGACAAGAAATCTGAACCAACCCTTTGGACTCAGCACAAACCCAGCTGAGGTGACTCTCGGCAGGGCCAGTGCAGGCACCATACCCCAAGGCAGAAGGGAGCAGAGGGCTTTAATTGTCATGGGGGAGAGGACAACTGTTCACTGGCACATAACTATTAAGTTTAGACTCTCCACTTGGTGCAATGGCAGTAATATTTTAGACTGTTGGGTACAGGGTTGTATAGCAAGTAGGCAGGTTTTGTCTTCCAGTGTCTACCATACCAACAGAGCTATCTTTTTCTTCTTGTTCCCAGCCTGCTTTGGAGCTGCTTGGCCTCATGGAGCAAACCAACTGCAGAAAAAATTCTCTTATCTTCTGTTATCTTCCAGCAGCCTGAGTGAGCAGGCCTTGAAGTCTGAAAGCCTGGTAGACCATATGAGTGTGTTCCACATGTCAGCATGCCAGAGCAGTGCCACAAACAATCTATGTTGCACTCCTTCCTTTGTAAGCCCATGCACGCCATTTGCACGCACGCAAAGCACCTAATACTTCAGTTTGGGTAGCTTAATACCTCCAGTAATTATCTGACAGAGCCCTGAACAGTATCATGATTAACTATCAAGTTGGAACCGGACCTGAGATGGAATCTGTGAAAATGCAGTCCTGGTTGGAAACGGCTGCAGGAGTCATCTGGGGCTGTGACCGAATTACCAGAGTATCTTGGAAGGAAAACTGCAATGATTTCTCTAGTGAAAACTGTAATGGGATTTTCACTAGGATGTTCTGTATCATTCCCCAGCCTGGGTTTTTGCCAGGACACGGGAACTTATATGCTTGAATGCAGTGCTTTTCTGATGGAGTACGTAGCTGGCTAAGGCCAAAGCTGTGCTCTAAACCTTCACCCCTGAATCAGCCACCCGTGTCCCCATTTCCTTGTGCTCCTCTGTCCATCTGTATCTGCCTGTTGTCACTCATCTGACACTTACACTGGAAATGCCCTGGGGCTGGCATCCCCTTTTTGTTTTGTGCTTGCACAGCCTCTTGCACAATGAGCCCTGTGGTAATATGGCCAAACAACAATTGCGAAGGGTGAAAGATCGCCAGGTTATAGATGGCAAAACCAGTCCACAGGACTGGCTGTGGAATAGAATAACAACAACAACAAATTCATAATAATAATAGCAGGAATAATGAATGGGTATGTTCAAATATTAACTAGCTAGCTAGAGCTCGCCACTTGCCTTTTCTGCAGCTCCTATAAAACTCACTCTCCTTGCTGAACATGTATTTGCCTGCACTGCCGATGTGCTAATTCTGCTCCTCACCATTTTTCCATTTGCCTTGCTGTATCTTTCTCAATTAAAAAAAGAAAAAAAAAGAAGAAGAAATAAAAATCAAATCACATGGCATCAAAGAGCTACATCAGGAGGTCATTGCATCAAATGCTGCCGCTAGTTTAATAAAGGAACTGACTAATATACTCATTAGTGGTGCTCGTTGCTAATGCCCGATCAGATAATGACATTGAAATATCATGTTTTAGGGTGTAATCAGGATCCCTGCAGGTGCTGGGATGGAATTGCCCCATAGGTACAGCATTACACAGTTAACTAGGTGTGTTACCTGACGGGGGTGTTTCAGCTTCCCAGGCCTGCGGGTAGGAAGAGATGAGCAGGACTGTCAGTGTAGCTAGTAAGAACAGGGAATTGGGTTGGAAACAAGGGAAAGAAGATGAGGTGACTGGGGTTGCAGGGGATGGAGGCAGCTGGGAGCAAGTGGCAGGTGTCAAACCACCTATGGGACCAGCTCAGACCAGGTGGATGTGTGGAGGACAAATGAAGCTGCCTGCAGATGAGGAGCTCCCACGGCTGGCTAAGCACTGGTGGGTGTGTGCAGAGAAGGGCACTGAAGCAGGGCTTCTGGGAACATGAAAGGCTTCTTTGCCTCACTGGCATTTGAAAAGCAGAGCAGAAAAGACTAGTGTGGACACAAAAGATCCATTTGTGGAACTGGAGGTAGAGGGGATCTGTTAGATCACCTCTCAGTGGAGATACTGGGATGCTTTTAGAACTGTCTCTAACCTATTTGCAAAGCTCTTGGCCAGCAGGCAGTATGGAGAAGGAAGGCACCTTGCTTCCTGGTGTCTGCACTGTCACCTACACAAGGCTTTCAATCCCCAGTGTCCTGGGGGAGCTGCAAGTGCAATTTCATTGTCCAGAGATGACAGACAAGCATGTCAGAAGCCTAGCACCAACTTTCTCTTCCCCAGCTCAAACATCTAAGTTTTCTACCAAGTGGCTAAATCCAAAGAAGCTAGCAGCACTCTTTTTCAATTGCTTATTTATTTTTTTTTTTCCCAGAAAAAATGAAAGCGCATTAGAAAAATTCAAACCCAACCCCAGTCTAATCAATGCTACCAGACTTTGGGTAAACCGGGCTGAATGACAAGAGTTTTCCAGAGGAATTTGTTCTGTATGGAAGTTAACTTTAAACACTTTTCTTCATTGCCAGATGATTTAATACTGGATGAGCCAATGAAAGCCAAAGCACTTCAGAGACACTCAAATTACTTCCCAAGTTGCTCACAGAATATGTTCTGCTGAGACAACATTAGGCTAGAGACTTCAGTGGGATTAGCAGTAAAGCAAAGTTTTATTCTGCTGCAGTACTTTAGATTGTCTTCCAATCTTCATTTCTTTGTATTTTTTCTCCCTCCTGTTCCCAATTCCTTAATAATAATAACTTACATGTCAATAATAATCCCTCCTAGCTAGCGTCTCTCAACACTTTCTGTTTGTCTTCCTCTTCCTTCAGCAGCTCAGACCTTCCTCCTTCCACACTTTTTCATGTACTCTCCTGGAAAGACAGTTCAAATCCTTTCAGCTGAGGGAGTGAGCTCATCCAGTACTTACACATCTGCTGTGAGGTCTTCAGAAGAGGGATAAAAGAGATGGGGAAGAGGAAAGTGCATATCCTTTCCTCAGGTTTCTGAGAGAAAAATCTTTGCTTAAGCCCAGGAGAGGGGTCAGGGCCATGAATCCTCTGGGAAGGGAGATATCCTCTTGCAGCTCAGAATATGGTATCTACATCCTAGAGGGAGGCTGGATTTAAAACAGTTCCTTTTTTCTCTTTTCCCTTGGTGTTCTCTATTGGTTAGTTTAGGCAGCTCCTGAGCTATGTGCAGACTGCTAGGAAACCTGTTTTTAGGTGCATTGTACAGGGAGATCCACTGGAATTAGGTCCCTAAATAATTACACTTAAGCATTTAAAGCTATGGCTGTGCTGATAAACTAAACAAGGCAAGGGCTCAAACCCAGGTACTGGCACATGATCTCCCAAACTATCCAACCCTTAGCTTGGTCCGTGGCGATGGTTTTGCCCTGTTCCAACTAGAACTCTCCCAGACAATGCCTGGGCACAGTCCAGGGACAGCCCGGGCCAAGCAGCATCACCACAGGCGGTTCAGATGCAGCGCCCCGGTTTTGGAAGGAAAGACGCTTATCAGCATGGACGCAAGTTGGTCCATGCCAGTTGGCCTCTGGGCCAAAGAACAGTCCCATGCATGTTTTATTTACTAGAATAGATGAAGTTAAATGCTTTCAAGAATGTAGCTTGAGATGCTAAAAAGGGACTTGGGAGCATAGCTGAGATCCTAGCGCTGAAATAGAAAGGGGGTTAAAAGTAATGCTTGGTTTATCCGAATATTAACTCATTCCTTCCTACAAACCTGATTTGTGCAGCTTTGTTTCTAGATGACCCAAAAAGGTCTTTTATGATTGCTCATCTGTTTTCACCTACCTATCTTCATCTATCTATCTGTTCCTCATCTATCTTAAATTATTCTTCATTGCCCTTTTCTGCTGTTATTATTCTCTTGAACCCTCATAATCCACTGGTGGTCACTTCCCAGATCTCCCAGTGGTGTAAACGTCTTGAGGAGGGAAAACTGGGGCAGCAAGGCAGGGTTTTTTAATACGGGAATAGAAGTGAAGTTTTCAGCAGGAAACAAGGTGTTCTGGCGTTTTTCTTCTGGTTATTGTCAGAAGTGTCCAATGGCTCAATTGTAACTTGGCAAAACAAGATTTTTCTCTCCCTCCAGCCTGCGCCAGTGCAATAGTTGGTGGAAGGTGGTAATGAGACTCCAGCATTTGAGCTGGTGCAAATAAATCTGAGGAGATGACGCTGGCCTGTTCTCACAGCACAAAATGGAAGCTGGCGTACTGTATCTCTTGCCAAGAATGTTCAGATGACTGGGTCAAACAATAGAGTCTGTGTTCGTGCAGCACCTTGTGGAGGGATGTCCTTGTCCCCAGCCAGCTTGCCAAGCAACATGACACTGCAAACAGTAAATGCAACAGAGCATCCACATGCTTCAAACTGGCAGCTCTGAATGTGCTTCCTGAAAATCTTTGTTGCAGCCTTTTTGGCAGCAAGATTTAGGGGAGTTTCTCAACCGGTTGATAATTTGCTGAATCTGACAAATTAGCTATGAAAGCAAAACAAAAAAATGAAAACAAAAACAAAAAAAAAACAAACAAAAATCCCCCCCAACTTCGAAATATATTTTGATTTGATCCACTCCAACTTCTAGCTGTATAAAATCTAAACGTCTTGCATGTAGAAATTAGGTGTCTGATATATATGTACGTATGATGTGTGTTTGTTACAAGCAGCAGTGCATGTAACACATATGTATGTGTTCTTTATCCTTTGATGGATGCTTCTTGTTATTGTTCCTAACTGACTTTCATGGCAATGGAGACCCTTTTTAAAATCATGGTCCTGCTGGGCTAGATGCTTTGCTGCTCAGTGACTAGTGCCCAGGTGTCAGCAGCCACCTAGCCTGAGGGGCGAAGGATCAGCCTTACAGCCTGTTCTTGGGATCCTGCTACCTCAAGGACATTTCACTCCCGTGTATGTGTCACTACGATGTCTGGCAGCAATGTCCCCTCTCCCGTATGTGTCACTTGGATTGCTGGAGGTGACATGGCTGAGATTGGAGAAGAAGTGCGTGACAGAGCTGAGCAGAACCCAGCCTGGAGTTATCGGTTGTGATCTTAACTAGAAGGTCCTTTTTCTGCTCACTTACCCTTGCACACATGCACATAATTGCAGCGTGAATTCATAATATAAACCATGATGTAATAGACACCAACTCAACTCAGCTTAATTACTGTACAAATGAACAACAACTTAAATCACAAGCAGAGTCCCATTAAAAGTAATCAGATCCTGGGTGGGGAGATGGTTAAAGGTGGTGTTTGAACTCCAAAGAAAAATATGCTCTTGTTTGGACATAATTGGGTTTCTTTTTTATTGTTATTTTTTCTTACACAGTGTATTTTTGCTCTCTCTCCCTGGCTCTCTCTCATTTTAATTTTTCAACATTTTCCTGATAAACCAAACTAGTCTAGACATATCTTTTGAGAGCAAATGTTCTCTAAGCTATGTTCATTCCTTGTGAGTTTGTACGTTAATCATTAAATATAATTAATTAGAACATCTTGTAATTAACTTGGAAAGCAAAATTATACAAGGGAATGAGTTTGTAACCACATCACATTTGAAATAAAAATAAAACTTTGACTAAAAGGAATAACTGCTCTTTGGAATTAGATGAGTAACAATGTTGGATTGGCTCCCCCGAAGCTGTGATGTTGGCTCTGAACTCATTCACTTATAGTCACCATACTTCACATTGATACATGCACACACACACATACGTGCGCACACACCACAGTGCCGTAATCCAGAGTCAGCCAACTACAGGGATGCTTTTAAGTCACCTCTTTGTCTTCTATTCTCTCTGCACTGTGGAAGGCACATGGGACTCGGTAAATATGCCATCAAACAGCCTTGGGGCTGCTCTAACCTGCCCTGACTGGTTGCAATGGCCCTTTGGGTATGATGTTGGCTGGAAATTGTGGCATTTCATGGCAGGCTTTCCTGCCAAAGCAGGAGGGAGCTGGCAGGGGGTTGCAGACAGCTGGCTGGTGGGGCTACCCCCCCAGCTGGAGATTCCTGGTCCAAAGGGATCCTCATGTACGTGCCAGGGCCAGTTCTCAGGTCCACCACTTCTTCAAAAAGCAGATTTTGGGCTGACCTGTGGAGCACAGCTAATGAACCACCCTAACCATCTGGTTCAGAAAAAAGGGGAATAGAGTTTGTCTCTTCTTGCCAAGCAATCATTCCCAACAACAGTTAAACCCTGCCATAATTTCCTTGTAGGTATGAAGAGTTCTACCATTCCTGCTTGAATGAATGAGTCGAGGATGTCCCGGGAGAGGCAAGCTTCACCATGCCCAACAGGAACGCATCTGCTTGTGGCAGCTGTGGCATCCCATGGAAAGAAACTGGGCCTGGGAGGTTTGGGTTGAGAAGCCCCTGATGTCTGTAGGAGCAGCACTCCTAGGGATATCCCAAGTGGTTACCTAGAAGGTGTTGGGGAGGCTAGCAGCGACCATTCAGCAGCCCCTGATGCTGTGCTGGGCTCCACCACTTGCTTGCCATATGGCCTGGGTCACTTCATCTCTGTTTCACCTTCCTCTCAGCCCTTTTTGAGTACATTTTCTTGGCAGGGAGATCACCCTCCCACTACACATCAAACAGACACTACTGCTAGCCAAAACCCAAAGCTGAAAGGGCTCTTTTGCTCATGTCACATCCCTGGTTGGGACCACGCTTTTACCAGAGCTGGTGTAGGCATGAACCATCTGGAGGAATTTGTCACTCTGAGCTTGCTCTGATGAATTTTGCCTTTCACTCTTTTGGCAGGAGGAATTGCCAAGCTTCCACCAATCAAATTTCCACCCTCCTCAGCCAGACAATCACTTAGCTGTGTTGTTGATCACCAGCTAGGCACAGAAACTTTCTTCCTTGCGTTTTTGTCGTTGATTTTCAGACCGATGGGAAGGGAGGCAGCTGGCTGTAGGGGGGATGAGGTGAAGGTAGAACGGGAGGAAGGCTCTTCAGAAGGTGGAACAATGAAAGATGGGATCATCTGGCAGCCGCAACGCTGGGATGGGGGACCCTAGTGTGTGGAGAAACATCACAGCTGACAGCAGTGAGGCAGGGTCTTTTCTTCTTCTTGGGTCATGAGTTGAGCAACTAAAGGACTTGGAAATGTGGCCTTTGATATCCCTCTCCATTTGAGAGGGCATCCTTCTCTTGTGTTGGGCTCTCAGACCACACATTGGCCCTCTTTATTGGTTCCTTAGACAGGAAATCAGCTAAGAAGCCTTTCCTTAGCTAAAGTTTGCTCACTGTGGGGAGGTTAATTCATTTCAAGAAGCTCAAAAATATGATCCCCCTGCTTTGATAAGCAGATGAAACAGTGTGGGTTTATGGGGCCAGGGTGGAGAGGGAGAGGCACTAGGAGCGTAACTGCCCCCCCTTGCCTCCTGCCTCCTCCCTGCCCATGGGGCAGGCACTGGAGTGGGATGCAGCTTGCCTAATTTTAGGTAGGTCGATGTTAGACATCCAGGCGAAACTTGATGGATCATGGGATCTTCTCCAGACAGGGTGGAAGGACAGGCACCTCTGGGAGAAGAGCATCCTACTGCAACAGAGGGCTAAGATCCACCCAGTATAGATACCTGGTGTGATGAATAAAGTGCCCACCTTGCTTTTCGATGGTGACATGAATCCCATACCCATAAAAGGAACCAGAGCTGAAGTTATATCCCTGGAGAGGAGCTCCACTTTGCCTCCCACCCCTATTTCTCCCACCCTCCCACCTCCTGCATCTGTCCTCCTGGCCTCTTCTCTTTTGCAAAAATCCCACAGCCAGGTCAAGATAAGATGGGCCTGATCCTTTCGTGTGAGAAAGGGTCTGCTCTACATCGGACAATCAATCTACCCGTACTTATTGCACTGCAGAAGCAGGGCAGCATGAATAAATGAAGGCGCATGCATATCCCCAAGGAACAACAGCAGTGAATGACAATAAAAAAAAATCTAAAAGAGATGTGACAGTAGTTTTGAATAGAGCTGACACTGAGCAAACACTTCACACAATGTGGAGGGTGATATAATATCCTGCCCTTTCAGAGTGTCATGCTGACAGGCATTTAACATTCATTGGCAGCAGCAGCCCAGCTTGATCTTCAGGCTGTTAGGTGGTGTGCATATATCTAGGAAAAAAAAAAAAAGATAGTTAAAGAGATGCACCCAGTTTGCTGCGCTTTCTGATGTGGGTGTGAATCTGCCTTAGTGGAACCCATGGGAGCTTTACTACTGACTTCAGTCCCTGTTAGGCTCCCTGATGAGTAGTAAGAAATTAGGCATGCGTGGAGGGAAGGGTGTTTATGAAAAGCAAGGTCTAATGAGAACCCGGTTTCAGAGTTAATTATGGAACAACTGTTGCCGCTCCCTAACCTAATACTGAGCCTGATTCTGATCTCGCTGCATGGGAAAGCGAGATACTTTATACCCATGGGGGCTCTTGGGCTGCATATGGCTCTTGAGCAATTGAAGTGCATTTATGCTGGGGTGATATCATGTGATCAGCAGTGGGACTGCACCGATGCGGGGCTGCTGGGTAATCTGTGGGATGAAGCAAATCAGCAGGACTTGCCAGGTCATGCCCAGCCTCATCCCATCCCACAGTGGTGCAGAGAGAAGGAGGAGAGCTGTTGTTATCTCCTCTGCAAACCACTCCTGGTGCTCTCCCTCCCTTTGCTGTCTGATGTGCCTGATACGTGTCTTCTGTCTCTTGGCTGAATGAAAGGTGTTGGTAGATGGTTTGTAAGGTCAGCAAGATGGGCCAGCGTCGGGATCAATTGAGTTGCACCTGCATGTGTATGTAATCAGAATCTGGCCCTCTGCTAATTAAAAAGCTTAGACAAACACATGCAAATGAGACAGATATGAACACACAGGTGGATTGCTGGAAACAACACCCTCCACTCCTCCAATCGAGGGGGCAGCCTGTCCCAGCACTCCCTTTTGTTTTGTTGTTTCCACAAAAAAGCTGCCTCTGTTGTGGGGAAGTTTCCTCTTGGTTGAGTTTTGCGCGTATGGTCCTCGGGCATAAACAACCTCTTGTCCCATGACACACGCTTGCCCTGAGATTGCACGCAACTTGTCAGAGATGGCACAAAACACTTCACTTGGTGTGTGCAGAGAAGCCACTTACTCATTTCTTTTGGCCTTTGCATTTGATGGACTGGGAGCCTTTTCAAGAATGAATCTCAGACGGTTCACAGATTCTCCTTTGCACTGAGGCCATCCTACATAGAAGCCCTAATGAAAGCCGGCTGAGGAAGACACATTTCTTGGTGTATAAAACAGGTACATAGGTGACAGGCCTGGGCCCATTAAATCTAAATTGAGATGCAGTTGATCACATTTTTTTGATACAAACCAGATTCTGGGATAACTTTTTAAAATACTCACACCGCTCCTGCCACTGCACTTCCAGAGTCCTTGGAGAATAGAGAGCTTTCCCACTAACATAAATGGTCCTTTGATAATGGAAAATTTGCCTGAGTAAAGGCTGACTGTTTAATGCTGTGGTTAAGTCATTGCTTTAATCTGTCATAGCTCTTGAAAAATCTACTGGAAAGAGTTACTGGAAGGGTCCTTTGACTCCTCTTTTTCCTACAGCCACTCATTCCTATTGCACTTACGCTGATGTTCATGGGTCTACATGGTGATTCAGATCAGGGAATTGATCTGGCCATAAACTAACTCAGTGAAAAAAAAAAAAGAAAAAAAAGAGAAAAAAAGTAAAAAGAAAACTTGTTTTTCAGCAGTGTGTCAGCATGAGATCCAATGTCAACCAGAGGGAGATGATGGGAATGACAAGTCATGCAGTCATAGCCAGGCTTATGACAGCCCATGCTTATGACAGCCCATTCTTGAGCTTAGCTCCTGCAAAACACAAAATGCATTAGGTGGGATTCATCTGAAATGCAGATGACCATTTATGAGCTAATCACCTCTCAATAAGTTAATGGAGAGAAACAGGCACTTTGCAGGGCATGACTCATTTCATCTTTGTATGGACACCTAAAATTGGTCCAATCACATGTGCCAAAAAAGAGCCTGTTTCTCTCTGCTGAGTACAGAGAGGGGTGACTAGCTCAAATATCTGTCTGAAGTAAACCCCAACCACTGCACACAGTCTACTGACAAACTGACAGGCAACAGGACAGAAAGTGCTAGTGCCATGCAGCTCACCATGCTGAAGACCAGCCTCCCATCCACTTTTCAGCTCTTACACAGGATAGCTAATATCTGCTAGATGCTTGACATACTCAGCAAAACCTGTACTTCAAATGCCCTAGTTCAGGCTGTGCATCAGGGCCGGTCAGCTAGGAGTGGAGCATGTCATTCTCCAGTTTGATACAGTAAAGTTAAAAGGAAACCAAGGCAGAGGAAGATCTACTTAACACATAATCACACATCATTTACCAGATCTTGACCTCCGTGGTTGAATTGGATGCCTCTACTGAAATGGGTCTATATTGTATTTTACTTTAGGTGGCACCAAATGTGAAAAGAACTCCAGATCTTTTTCTCCAATTCTCCTTTCGTAAATGACTCTCAGATATGTCCCTTCATCCTTACCCCTGGATGGACAGAGGCCTGTATGGCCCTGTAGAGGATAGTTGTACCGAAGCACCAAAAAAGAGTTCCAGACACAGGACTAAGGAGAACAATATCCTATTTAATTCTGCATATTTTAACTTTCAGTAGAACTTAGGCTGCTCTAAATCTCTGTCAAATATTCACAGGCTGGGGGTTCAGCATAGAAGGGCAAAGCTGTGTGTTAATTTGTTTGGCATAGCCTTGTCATGTGGGTTTTTGTTTTGCAACTCACAACCAAAATGAAGGGTAGTTGAGATCAAAGTCCTTTACTGTTTAAACTCTAATGCTCAGGGGAAGGTAGAGGTGCTATTTCAGATAGGAAGAAGTCTCTGATTTCATGTCATTAAAACTGTATGTCTCAGTTCCTGAAAGCACATAAATACACCTATAGTTGATCTTAAAAGGCAGAAGAATATGTAAATACTTTGATAAAGCACAGGTAGGATTACATGAAGTGCTTCTTCTTCCTCTCTTGTATTGATATACCTGAATTAGCTAATACAGGAAAAAAAAAAAAAAAAAAAAAAAGCCATATAGGCATGGTAACTTGGCTTTTAACTATGTTAAAGTTAGAAGGAACAAATTAAAGCATAGAGGGGGCTTGGATGCTGAACATGAATTACTAGTTAGAGTTGATCTAAAATGTCCTTATCTTTCATCAGTTCAGGAGTAGAAGAGGATTCAAATGGAGAATTCCAGCTTGCTGTAGAAGCCTCCACCAGAGGTTTGATTATGGGAAAGGTTTGTGACAATCATTCCCTTCCAGACAGTCTAGACAGAGTTGGAGCTGCTTTGCTTCCAGAATTTGTTTCTGGGAATGTCTAGAGACATCACTTTTTCACATCTGCTTTACCAAATCTGGTTGGTCAACCCAAGTTAAGAATCTTTTTTTTTTTTAAATTGTTTTTAAATTTTTTAAAATTTTGTTTTAATCCCAATGGAAATAGATCTTGATATATTTCTTTGTGTAAAGTTTTGGCTGAAATCCTCATTCCAAGACCTTGGTGTCAACAACAGATTCCAGATTCCTGTTTACTTTAATTGGCTCTGCCCTTAGCCACAAGTAAAGATTTCAAAACTCAAAGGCGTGGACTGGCTGTCCCTTGCTTCCAGTGTGGGTCCACATTACTTTTTTTTTTTCTTCCTTGGGCTTCTTATGAATGTGAATGTGTTTTTGGAACCACTTAAATCAAGAATTCTGTTTTCAAGTGGGGACTTAAATACAGGATCCTGAATCCATATTTAGAAATGGATAAAAATAACAAAAAGTCCTTGGTGCAGTTCTCCATGGAAATTTCTTGGCCCCAAGGACTTTTCAGATTTTTTTATTTGGGATACTATATTTGCCAGCATAAAGACTGCTAAAACGTTTCCAGTCAGAATCTACAGCAGTAGCAACAGCATAATTTTTTTTATGTGTTGTTCAGCAACGCTCAGTGAGTGTGCTTATGGTATGTGGGCATGATTGATATATCCAAGTATGTGAAAAAATACAACAAATGACCTGATTTTCTAAAGCTGGGCACCCAGTGATATCTCCCAATGTCATGGCTTAAGTTAACTCTTCAGGAAGAGTCATTTGATCTGCTCTCAGCCCATCCCTTATACCTGAGAGTGTTTTGCGCCGGGATTTTCCAAAGTGCTCAGCATTGGCTGAATTCCACTCTCAAATTTACTGGCAGTGATTCCCAGTGATTCATTAGGAGCAGAGGTAGGCTAGAAACTAAACCTTCTGAGGAAATCCACTGTGGATCCTGTCCTATGGTGCCCACCTGTTGAGGAAGATCTTCTGGGCCTTTTTATTGGTGGCTGTATAGAGAAATGACCCAAGAAAACTGGGACAGTGCAGCTCAGTGGGAAAACTATTGCTATGGCCGTGAATCTTTTGCGGTTGCAGGTGAAGAATTTTTTTCTGGGGAAGGGGAAGTTATGAGAAGTCCATTTTATTGCACAGTGCACTTTGTCACACCACTTGTGAGCTGATCTATCCCTGCAACCTGCTCGACTGGCTGATAGGCCTGTGGTATCTCTCCCACTCTGCCTGCGGTTTTGAAGTGTTTCTTCCTTCTACATTGGGGTGTGATGGACAGGAGACGTGTGTGCATATGTCCACTTGTACCCTTGGTGTGAGGTGAAAGACAGAAAATTCAAGGAGAGCTCTCCTATCAAAATCTTTCAGGAATTATATATTATGAAACAACAGAAAACTCCAATGCAGTTTGGAGACCTGCAGCCAAGGATGTCCAGAACTACAGCGAAAATCATCTATAACCTTGGCTATCTCCCTTATTTTCTACTCTTCTCACAAGGCTCCTGTCAGTCTCCTCCTCATTTCATGATCACAGTTCTTTTAACCCAGATGACAGTGGCAGTAGGAGATAGATAGCACGTTTGGACATATTTTCCCTCTTGTGGGTTGTCCTTCTCACCCCACCCATGCTCTGGCTGTGATGATGCATATCTATTGGAGTCAGTGGGAGATCTTTTCACAAACACTCACTGTGTGTTGTGTCTCTTGTGGGCAGAGATGTTGCTGTGTTAGCCATCATTATTTGATCTGCCTCTCTGACAAGATTACTTTAAAGCCTAAATGTTGGTTTCTGTGCTTAGCTGGGAACACTCTATAGTTATAGTTATAGCTTTGCCTGTGTGGCCAAGGCCAGTTCCCCAGCTATGCTGGGATTGCCTGGAACTGTGGAATGGAAACTGTGGAGAATAAAATCTGGGACAAGCAGTGTTGCATGTGAAAAAAGGAATACGCCTATTGGAGTACATCAGTAGCAACAATTTCTTTTTTTTTTTGTTAGGGCAATCACTGCATGAAAATATGCCACAGCTGGAGCTGGAAATACCTACTGAAGTCAATGGGATTTCACAGGGTTGGGTGGGAGAGGTGGAGAAGACTTTGATTCTTCTAGGAGGAAATTCTTCACTCAGAGGGTGGTGGGGCACTGGAACAGGTTGCCCAGGGAAGTTGTGGATGCCCCATCCCTGGAGGTGTTCAAGACCAGGTTGGATGGGGCTGTGGGGAACCCGATCTAGTGGATGGCATCCCTGCCCATGGGAGGTGGGTTGGAACTAGATGGTCTTTAAGGTCCCTTCCAACCCAAGCCATTCTATAATTCTATGATTCTGCCTTCAAATGATGGAGGTAGAGTGTAGATTCAGCCTATAAACCCCTCCGCACTTTGTGCCCTGGGTTTATTTTGCCTGTTCTATGGAAAAGGGCCATTTATAAAATTTCAGATTGGAATAGAACTGGAAATTTCCCTTGGAACAGAAAGTCACTGGCATCCAGTATGGTCTTGGCATGCCCTCAGTCATGAAAAAAAATTACCCACTGAGGCAGTGGTTATCCTCTGATCCATCCATTGTCAATGGATTGAAAGAGTCGCTTGAATTAGTAAAACTAAGATCTAAACCATCCTCTGCTGGAAGCTCTCTCTCTTCTTCCTAACTGAGGTACCTCTCTTAGGAGCTGGAAATTAAATGGGATATGTCCGTGTCAGTGTCCTGTTATGCTTCTTGCCCAAAGCAGGAAAGAACAGAGGGCATGTGAAATTGTGGTTGAATGAAGATGAGGTGGGGAGAAAATAGTATCCTCTTTAGGACAGAAAAAATTACTTTCCTTGGAAGTAGCATAGGAGCACAGGAGGGAATGAGATCCCTGAGGCAAACCTTTTTCTCAAGGTTTCTCTGAACATGAGCATCTTTTATGAGGTTTTTGCAATGCTCAAGGCCAATTATCTGGCTTTGGCCTAATGCGCTGCCCTGAGATCAGCTCTAGTTTTTGACAAAAACAGTTTTTTAAATGGTTTTCTAATCAATATTAAAAAGAGCTTCAATGAAAGCTGTCGATGGATCCTTAATGGCCTGGACCTACTCCTGCTGATATCAGAAGAAAAGGTCTGGCAGATTTCAGGGGGTTTATGTATGTTGTTTTTTCTAGACAAAGCTGATCTTTCAGAATTGACTGGGAATAGGAGAGGTCTGAAAACCAATGCACTGGAGTAGCTGAGTATCTGAGGCTGGAGAGTGGACACTGCAAAAAAAGCAGAGAAAGCATCTAATTTTTCCACAACTGCTTTATGCAAGGTCACGGCTGTGATGGCATGGCAAGATCTGCATGTGTCAGAGAACGAAGGCCATGGAGATGAGAAGAAAAACCTTGGCCATCAAGAACTGGTGGGGTGCCAGGAGGGTGCGATGCAGCTGAAGATCTGGCTGGCTGCAGAAGTTCATGTTTGACCGGAACGCAGAGCAGGGGCCTTTTCGGGAAAAGGCCAAGTGAAGTTATTGCATGTGTTCAGGGATTTCAAAATACAGTATTATGTGGAGAGTTGCAGGAAGGAGGTGCTGAAAATCTGGGGTGTAAAAATAAGAGTGGATGTTGTGAGCCTGGTGATGGAGTTGGAGTGGGGTTTGGTATGCTGCTCTCATCTCATCACATTGCAAGACCAGGAAGCCTTATAGCCAGCAGAGCTGGGTGTAGATGAGACGCAACAGAGCTCAGAACAAAACGTCCAGCAATTTTAGGGGTAACAGCTACTCTGTGAGTGACACACCAGAAGCAGCCAGGGGGAAATCGGAAGGAGATAAGATAGCTGTGTTTCTCATGCTGGTGTTCTCAGCCAGTTTGCAGGATTGCAGATTAGGTCCTTTTCTCTGGGCTCTCTTGCTGGTCTCTCTGTGCAAGTGCCACGGGGCTGTGATAAGGACGAGGTCAGAATCATGCTCTAACTACAGTTTTTTTTTTTCACGTGTAGAGGGAAATGCTAACTGAAAGCAAATATACCTGAATCCTTCTTCTGCAGGTGGCTCTTTGCATCTGGCAAAGACAGGATCTGGGGAGGTGCTGGAGGGACTGAGGGAGAAAGGAGGAAGAATCTATGGGAGTGTTATGGAGAAGGATTTGGCACCCTCTGTGCTAAAATGCCTCCCAGTTCCAGCATAGGTCTACATTTTGCTCCCCTAGTGTCACCACTGCAGTGCCGCATGCTTCCTGCTCCAGCCGTCTTCTCCTGCCTGCATGGAGCATCCCAGAGCTCACCCATTGTCTTGGGGTGGGTCATCATGGGTGCAGGCAGCTGCACAGGGACACCAGATTGCCATTTCTTTGGCCTGCTCACTTTGGTCACAGCCCCATATTGACCTGCCAGCCAAACTACCTCTGTGGGTGCTTCCTGAAACATCTGTGGGACAGGGGACCATGCCAAGCCAGACAGGCACGGTATTTTTTTTTGCAACCAGCATGAGTGGATCTGGAGCTTAGCCTGCAGCCTGAATCATCCATCCTTAAGGAGCAGCCCTGACCCTGCAGCCCCCTGGGGGAAGGCAGAAAATGCAGACTCTTCTGCGTTTTCTTCAGAAAGGGAGGAGCAGGACAGGTTTCCACCTGGGGATGCAGTCACCCTGGCAGCACAGGGGTCGGGGGTGGCCTTCATGATGCTTCTTGCAACATCGAGTCAAGGCTATGATGAACTAGCCTTGCATAAGCAAGAATGCCATCGCCAGTGGTAAGCTGAAAAGCGCCGAGCTCTATTTTCAAAGACAGCTCAGAGGTTATTTATGTACGGAAATGCTCCTTATCTCTTAATTCCCAGACTGATGGGTGGAAGATATGCAAAGAGTGACTTCTGTCAGAGACGACCTCACCAGCACTGCTACTGTCTTGGCAATAGGGGAGGGCTCTCTCTGCCTTCCCTGGTAGCGATGCTGACTAAGGGCCGTAGGAATCTTAATTCTTGGCCTAGAGACGGCAAGCCAAGCTATCTGATGGGCTGGTTGGCTGACAGTTAATATCCTGTCGCAGAGTGGTAAGTATTCATGATATAGCAGGTTTTTTTCTGCACCTGGAAGACCAGAGAGTGAAGACCCAGCAAATTCTCCATTTTGTGCTTAAAGCATCAGATCCATCCTGAAAAAGCCTAAATCAGACCCATTCTTTTATCTTCTAATGACTATATCAAAATTCCTTGGTATCAAAAATGTTTTTTTTTCTCCATTATTAGCCTCAGACATTCAGGCTGGAATATGAAATTCAATCCCATTTCCTTGTGACTCGCACATTATTAGTAGGTAGAAATTTACCACTGGAAATTAGTTAATGATTTCTTTGTAAGTGCAGCAGACAGATGGAAATCCAGCTTCTTTTCCTGGCTGCACTGACACTGGCATGCTAACTAAAACTAGTAAAACATTTATAAATGAGTGGGGTAGGCAAAAGAAAAAAAAAAAACCTAGAGCAATGAGCACAGGTAATAGGGTGTCATTATTACAGAACTATCTGTCAGAGTAGGACATGCATAAGAATTAGGTGTCTTGGAAAATGCTGTGAAAAAAATATCTCTACTTCTGTTTGATGGAATCAAATTTCAATTTTCATGAACTTTTCAGAGACTAAATATATTTGCGTCTAAAGAAATCATATCTCTTAATAGGTAATAATGACAACCTTATTTACACTGAATGACATTTTTCTACTGATTGGGCTGGAAAGCATGGGGAAAGCACGTATGACAAAAAAATCTCATAGATAATTTTTTTGGTGGTGGTGGTGTATTCTGGATTGTGCTGAAAAGTAAAAATAAAACCTACTGCACAGGATTCATAAAGCATTTATAAAACAGAAGAAAAGAAAATACAAGAAGCTGGGTTTTGCATGGGAAGGGATTTTCTAACATATCCCTTTTGGGAGAACTGGATGGAAGGCTCTGGCTTGCTGGCGGCGTGACTGCTGAGAGGAGCCTTGCATGCAGGGAGGCTGAATTCTCCATTTTAATGCATTGCCTGGCCTCAGCCTCTGCTTTCTCTCCCTGATCCAGGCTGCCAGGCAGGCACTTGCCAGTGAGGGAGCAGAGGAGACTGGGAATTGGTGGCTACAAGAGCAGGGGAGGCATGACTGCCTCGGAGAGGAGATGGGGGAGCACTGGGGACAACAAGTCCCAGCTTCTCATGCTGCCACGATCAAGTTGACTCCCTGCAGCACGGCTGGGAAGGAACGAATGTAATGCCCTGGAAAAACAATGTGAAGGCCTTGCTCCTTGCATCTCAACTGAAAACCTTGAAAATGGCAACTGAGGCTGTTTCTGGGTTCATGATGGAAATTTCCTTTCCTTTCCTTTCCTTTCCTTTCCTTTCCTTTCCTTTCCTTTCCTTTCCTTTCCTTTCCTTTCCTTTCCTTTCCTTTCCTTTCCTTTCCTTTCCTTTCCTTTGTTGTAAACCAAAAATTAACATTTCCAACTGGAAAATCCTTCATATGGTAGGACCCTGAATCAGCCCAAATAAGTACATATTGTCCACAAACATCTTGATAGCAAGGGAATGGCTGGTACAGTAAGGAGGTGCTGTGTGTGACTCAAGGTGACAAAATTGAGCCCTCTGCATGAATAGTGGTTCAGGTGCTGATGCATCATTTCTTTTCTGTAGTGAGAAATTGGATGAGAAGGTTCACATGAGCTCATTCGGTCTTTATGGGCTTGAACCAGCTTCCATTGGAGTCAATAGGAGTCTTTCCATTGACTTTAATGAGAGCTAGATTGGATCCTAAATTAGTACCTTCATCCTTCATATTGTTTTGCAGTGCCTATCCCCATCCATAATTAAAATAAACTGGCTGCGATAGTCATCAACAGGAAAATTATACGAAAATGTCCTCGGTAGGTTTATTCCTGCTCTCACTGAAGATGATAGGAGACTCGCAATTAACTTCAAACTGGCTGGTTGTCTGTGTATCGTGATTATAAAATATCTTGACATATTTGTAGGGGAGAGTTCAGTTTGAGCAACTTCTTAATTGCACGTCAGGAAGAAAAGGTTTGCCTGTGACCAAAGAAGGCCACATTGAAAAATCAGGCAGTATTAAGGAGCATGGTTTGACTTTGTGGCTACATAAATCAGTATTTCAGTTTCTCATTTGGTATTCACTGAAACGAAAACATAATCTGAGTTAATTGCTCTTCCCCAAGGTGCCTTGTTGCGCAATGTTTTATAAAATTAAAGCCTGTTAAGTACACACGAAGAAACATACTTTAGATGCAAAACATAAAATACTAGCACCTCTAATTCTGCTGTCATGTATGGTTGATTAACCTGGTACAACAGAAGCCTTGGGGAGAGTTTCTGTGCTGTTAGAAAACATATTTCCACTTAAGGGAATTTAGACAACAAAGGGATCTCACAAATCGCATTGTTGGAGGCTAGGCTGACATTTGGGGCCTCTGAGCTGTCTCACAAAGCTAAGGAAGACCAGGCAAAAAATGCAACCTTCATCCCCCTTATCGATAGTTATCTGTCACCCCAGTACCTTCCACAGCAATTAACAAACTATTAATCAAGCCTTGTATCCCTTGCTCAGGCAATGTTCCTATTGGATTCAGCGGGAATTTCGTCTGGGTCTGGAGTGAGTGTGGAGTGAAGAGTGGAGAACAGCGTGGGGAGCAGGGGAAACAATTTCTCATGCCCCTGCAGATAAGAATGGGAAGGTCTCCACGCTGCCACGCTCCTGGGTGGGTACACTGCCACTGGTCCAGCTCTGAGATAAAATAGGACTTAAAGGTTTGACTTTCCTGGGACCCTTAAATACATAGATATAACATGACAGTAGAAGAACCACTTGAGATTAAGGAGGCTGAGCTAGAGAGCGGTGTGGGGGATATCCAAGGGGAGGACATGGTGGTCTAGGAGTAACAGAAGAAATGCTGTATGGTGATCTCCCCATGCCCAGATGCTCTGGACTCTGCTCACCGCATGCAGATGCCTCCCTGAGGCAGGAAGGGAGCTGCAGAGTGCAGATCGAGCACAGCAGCAGCTGCCTGTTGGACCAGAAGCTGTGCGGGAGCATGTGGGAAGATCAGGAAGGCTTATCAGATAGTTTGCAGCACTGAAACTGCCTCGTAAGGCGTAGTGTGGGAGATGGGGGTACCTGGGTGAAGACCAAGCTGGGAGCTTGCCAGGTGTGCGTGGTTTGAGTTAGGGCAAATAGAATCTTCTCCCAGGATGAAAGTGAGCCTGTATCTTTATAATGAAACCAGCTGGTGTTTCAGGTTGCTACCTGCTTCTGCTCCTGACCTGCCCTATGTCTCAGCTGTCCTCAAGGCTGGCTCAGTAGCCATACCTCACTCTGAACAGGACCAAAGGAAAAGACAGAGGTGATATAAACCGATAAGCACCCTGGATGGTTATAAACCTTGTGATCTTCTTTCTTTTCCCTGACATTTTCCCTACAGACTGTACGGAGACATCTATTTTAATAAGCCAAACAGGGCCTTGACACTTGAGACCCATCACCTGCAGTGTTTGTTGCCTATGTTTGGCTCACGCCAGCAATGCCCAGGCTGATGAAGAAAAAAGCGTTAGATGAATTGTGTCCAAAAGCTTTCTTTGCTGGGTGTCAGCGCATCCCTTAGCCTTTGCTTGGAGTCATGTTTTCAATTAATTCAGCCTCCCTGGTGAGGGAATGACTTGGAACATCCAACACGCAGTTAAGACTGGAAGAGGAAACCTGAGGCCATGCCAGTGGGGCAGAGAGGTGGCCACCCTAGCACCTAACTTAAGTGGTCTGCAGATGAGATATCTACATCTGGATTATTCCCCCTCATCTTCTGAAGAAAAATAGATATTTTCAGAGGGCAACTTCTTCAATATGTCCTAGGAGGAGGAGGGAAAAGGTGGGGATTTGGATCTATCTTGGCTATTTAGGGTGGGTAACAGAAATCCTGCAAATTGACGTTTGATTCCAGTCATTACCCTATGGTCAGCTTTAAAAGCTGGTGACATACTTAGGGTGAAGGACAGAATTTTACATTACCCATGACCCTTGAAGGAAGAGGCTTTTTTAATTTGGCTTCATGAAATATGACTGTCCCTTTGACACCTGCATAAACGGGCCTTTGAGTCTCTGCCAGAAACTTTCTCAGTCTTAGATAGAAAAATACCAGATCTTCTACAGGATGTTACAGCTATATTACCGGCTCTCTGAGCCTTTGGAACTTTCCCACACTTCCTAAAAAGTAGCACTGGTAGTTCAAAAAGTTCTATAGCTTGTTCCTGTAAGACTCCTGGGGTAGGTGTCCAGGCCTGCTCAAATGAAAAACTCTTAACTTCAGCAGATGCTGCCTCACCCCCTTCTCTGCTGCTATTTACTATTCCACCCACACCATGTCAGAGCTGCTGCAGATTGCACTGGGGCCAGGGCTGCTGCAAGTGTCTCAGGCTGGAAATTTCAGCTGCTTCCTTTGCCATCTCTGAGCTTCACAGCATCAGATATTGGGAGCAGTGGTGAATCTGACCTGTGAGTCAAACATGGCGTTCATTGACTGGTTTGATGCAACGTAACCTGCATTATAATTTGGTCCTCTAGGCTGGAATCTGTCTGCCTTAATTTAGGGCAACAAGCTAGGAAAGATGGAAGAAATGAAACTCTACAAGCCCTTCAAATGGTTCTGCCTGGCCTTAAACACTTGGAAACTTCTTGAATATATTGGCTAATACTCTATCACTCACCATCCTACATGACGTCTATGAATATCCTATGTGTGGCTACAGTAATTCTGACATTAAGTAATGTTTCCAGTCTTTCAAGAGCTCTACAAATTTCAAGTGAACTTTCATACTGTCTTTGTTAGCAAGATCACCTACACATTTTCACAGCAACTTTAGCTTTAAGCTATGGTGGAAATGTGCTGGTATATAAATCCTGCCGTTCTGACTCTTTGAACATGAATGCTATCAGTTTTCAAAGTTAGACAGATAGGACAAATATGTTCCTTTACGGGATCCTTTCTTTTGATCACTGAGGGTATATCAACACCTGGTAATTCTCTGAGACCTGCCATAGTGGAGCCTGTCTTTCTCCAAACAAAGTGGAAAAAGTCCAGTGAGACAGTTTTGCTAGTCCAAAATTAATGTTGTGAATAACGTGGATACACTCATCCTCCTATCCGTGTATTTTACACACACAAAAACAGAAATAGCGTGGTTTGTTTGATAGACCCGAGTACTGAACTCAGGAATTCTTGGCTCATAGCCCTGTGCTCAAACTCTTTTTCCTCCAGTACTCAAATAAGGGCCCAGTATGTTCTCAGTAATAATATCCAGTGATTTGTGCAAGTGTAGTAGAACAATGCCATATGCTTAGGTTCCTAGGCCAAATTCTCATTTTGGCATTACTCCATTGAACGTAATAAAACTAGACCAATGAGAGCATTTGACCCGGTGTGTTTCTAGTCTGTAGGGATTGTAGAGGTGGTCCTGTGATTTTAACACGGAACTGCTTCACTGTGATGGTTCAGTCTTTATTTCATGCACAAAAAGGTTTAAGGAGAGCTAGCAGCTTGCATTGTACTTGAGGCTGCATGGGATCAGCCCAAAGCAAATATTTCCATCATTTTCATCAGCACCTGCTTAGCTATAATGTTCCAATTGCTTATCCTTACAGACCTGGGAATGTGCAGTGTTACATTAGTTCTGTATTAATTGGAAGCATTTTTGGTATTATTGGTCATCCAATTTGGAAAAGGGTCTGTTATCTTAACCAAAAAATGGTCAGCTAATCAAGAATGGTAGAGAAACCATCTGCCTTAGGTAGGGAACTGTAAATACAAATGCCTGCTGTGTTTAAGCTTGTTGAGTAAGCTCTTCACACATTGTATGCAACTGCTTAACTGATCTGTTAGAAACCAATGAAAAGGGAGCTAGGGACCAGAAAGTAGGTTGATGCCTGTCTAAGATAGAGTGGGAAGAATTTCCCCTTACCTTCCACTGGGAAAAAAAAAAAAAAAAGCTTCACTTTGATGTTTTTGATCGAAGAGAAACACTTCAACATTCCTGCAAACAAAATATTTCATTTGTGTATTTATTTCATTTTCAACTCACGCCAACATCTCTTTGCATTTCTTGACAATGGCAGATGCTTTATGGGAAATAGAATATGGAAACCTGGTATATCATGGTCTGTGGCCAAAATACTTGAAGTACCTCCTATAATGTTTGGCTTTGATGCAGTATATACTTACGGGTAGATTCAGAGCATTGACTTCTGTGACATGGTTCATGCAAGGAACACAGCCCAAAGGAGAGACTGGACTATGGAAGAACAACTCCCATAAAGCAGTATTTCAAAAGAGAAAGACTATTTTGTTGAACTGATTTGAATCAGGGCATTGTGGGTGTGTTGATAAAGAATTGTTGCACTTGAATTGAGTCAATCCAAATGACATACTGAATTGCAGTTTCCTGATGGAAAAAAAAAGAGTATCTAATTCTAACAAAATCACCACTTTCAAATGCACAAAACCTGCATCTGGCATCAGAAGATCATTTCAACGGAAAAATTCTTGAACATTTCAAATCTAAGACAGTCACATGCTCTTCATCACTAGAATACTTGAGCAGCCTGTTAACTTCAGCTTTTGAGAGGCACCAGAGATTACTTCTCCTCATTTTATAAAAGGACAAGCAAGATAAATGGAAACCAAATGATTTGTTCTGGGTCTCCAATATGTCTGTGGTAAGGCTGAAAATGGATCCTCCATCCACAGTGTTCTGGGTCATTGACTCAATATTCTCATGGAAGGTACTCTGCTTTTTTGTTTGTTGGTTGGTTGGTTTTCATTCTCCGTAGGGGATCTAAAGGGAGGGAAATCACAGTGTCCTTAAAAATATCTTCTATGAATTTATTGCAACAGTTTTTAGGAAGGGCTGGCAAGACTTCCTGTTAAAGAAAAAGTAAAATACAGATTTTCTCAGTAAAAACTGCACTCTCATAGTGATAGTGCTCTTTTGCCTCATTGCACTAAAACTCTCTCTGTGCCTTGAAATTTATCTTGAAATCCATGAGCATACTGAATGAAACATATTCATAATATAAAAATAATAAAAAAGTTTCACAGTGTCCCAATAATTTCCGAGAGAACTTTTATTTTTCTACTAAATTTAAGGGAATAAAATACTTTAAGAAATGGTGAAAATATCGAATGTTAAGAGATAGAGAAAGGTAGGCTGAAAATGGGGAAGATACGCCTTTTTGAATATGTTGTGTACGTTGAGTTTATGCTATCCTCCAGGGTTTGCTCCAAACTTGCACTAATAAAACAGGAAAGAAATCCATAAAGAAAGGATGATCTATCTTGCAGCTTGGTCCTACTTCTTTCTGAAGCAGAGAACTCTTTAAAAAAGTATTCATGACATAGAGAAGGGGAAGTGATTTGTAGAGGTGTACATGTCTAATCAAGCTTTCTGAACTAGGCACAGCACTGGGATGTTATTTATGACGAAGTGCTTGAAAGGTCACATGAAACAAGAGAGCATCTTTGATGGGTAACATTCTAGCCCAGTGGGAAACATGGCTTAAATTAGCAATTATAGAGACTGTTGTTTTAGTTTCAAACATCTTAACTCGATGGAAAAGCCAAATATTTTCTGAATCTTTTTCAAATATTATATGTTGTTGGTGTGTTTTCTCTAAAACTAGTATAAAGAAGAAATGCAGTGAAAACAGAGGCTAGGTATGGATTCACAATCTTTAACTTTAGATTTCTAAAAATTAGGAGTCTGGTCTAAACTAGTTCTCCTGATTCCCACTATGGTGAGTGGGGAGAGATAGGCACTTGCAGATGCGTATTCACCCAACTTACCTGTGGCAGCTTCAGGTCTGTTCTTTCCTATTGACTTTATAAGGATCTTGACAACTAGTTTTGCTTAATATTGAACTTTTAGACAGCTACACTGAGGAGGGAAAGGCTTCATCCTTGGTAAAACTTGTGCCGTTAAAGTCAATGACAGCAACTCCAATGACTTAAATGGAAGTTCAGATGTCACCACACAGTCTTTCATGAATATTTTATTTGTGTAGCTCTTTTAGTTAGAATAGTGCTGATTTAAAGTATTTTAAGTGAGCAAAGAAAGAGGAGATGGAATCATCTCAGCTAACATAATATTTACTGTGTAGAGGTCCTCATCTGAGCTCATTGCCTTCAGTTTCTTTATATAGTCTGGAGACAAAAAAAAAAAAAATCATTTTTAAAGCATGATTCATGTCACTGATTTTAGATGTCTAGTTTAGAATGGTGAAATGAACTGCAGCCTGGAAGTGCCTACTTCTCTTCATTGACTTACAAGGGAGTCTAGACACTATAGATCAGTTGTAGATGTCTATGCTGTATACATTTCTTTTTGGACATATGAAACCTACTTCTGATCTTTTAATTCATATTTCAGGGTCTTTAGCCAGCTTTAGCTTTCCACCTTGGTTTCAAAGTGAATATGTACTATCCAGGATAATTCCATATTTATAAACTTATTCCACTTCAGCCAGCAAAACCTGACCAATTTTAGAGTAAAATGTATGTAATGTAATGAGCTAGTTACTCCCTAATCTCTCAAAGTAATGGCAGGGTAAATTTTACACCTACTTTTGAATAGGCTTGATGGCACATAAAGTCTATTTAAAAGTAGGTGTAAAATTTACCCTGCCGTATAATAAAACAGACGGTTTTATTTATTCAGCGTCTTTTTCTAAAGGATAAGTATTGCTGTGTAGCCCAGAAAACAAAACAAAACAAAATAGAAGAAAACAAAACACTAAAATGCCCAGTTTTAGCTGCTTCTAAGTTCTGCCCTGCACCACATTCAGTTTGAAAGGAAAATATCCCATTAGGTTTACACCCACTCCAAGTCCTTCTTGAAGAGATGTGCAAAGAGGACTGAATGTGTATGATAACTGAGCCCAGGGTTTGTAGCATAGGTGGGAGTTGGCTCTAACAATGAAGAATGTGTGAAAGAAGGTCAATCAGAAAGCTTCTCTCTATCATGTTGCTTGGAAGGGATTACGAATATGAGTAAAATATTAATTGTACACTCTGAACCTTTAGGCAATTTCTGCCTACATATTGTCAAGGGGAAATATATATTTTGGCAAATATTAGGTGAACATTAATTCTGTGTCTTAGCAAGCAGTAATCAGGCAAGCAGTAATACTCTTTAAATATTGACAACAGACCTTCACACAATGATCTGGAACTCTGCACATTTTGTATTTAGTGGCTAATTTGGTGAGTTTTGTATCTGGGATTATGTTTTTCTGTTGCTGGAGGCAGAGGTGTTTCCTCTGTGAAATTCAGAGCTGCATTTAGGTCTCAGTCTTGGGATGTGATGAGAATTTATATCCAGGTTCCACCTTTAAACTGATTTTTATTGCTCAGAAATAGAAATCTTGGAGTTATATTTTGATGGAAACAATAGATTAATGCTTGATAGATGTCAAAAAGCAAATTAGGTTTTAGCACCTACTGGGAAAGGAACAGAGAACAAACCAGAAAATTTCGCTGTATCACTGAATAAATCCATAGTGCTCTCACACTTCAAATATGGTGTGCGGTTCTGATTTTCTTCATTTCAAAGAAGATATGTTCGAACTGGAAGAAGTATAGAGAAGATCAAGGACCAGCACAAGGAATACCAATGGACTAAAACTGTTTACCCTTCAAAAGAGATGACTGAAGAACGATGTGACAGAAATTCCTTATCTGTTCATGGAGAAGGTAAAGAGGGAATGTTTTTTCTCTTTTACAGTAAAAGAACTAAAGTGCATCAAAAGAAACTAACTAGTCCCAACTCTAAGACAAACAAAAACAGGTTACTTGTGTATGTGGCTGAACTATGGGAGTCTTTGCCACAGGATCTTGTGAATGGGAGCTGGACAAATTGATCGAAGAGAAATCCTTCTGAGGTTATTTAATGCAAAGACCTCATTTCTAGCTAGGGAGATCCTTGAACCACAGTTTGTTAGAAGCTTAGAAAAGAGTTTTCTAAGAGTACAGCTTTTCATGTTCCTATGCTCATCTCTTATGCTTGGCACTTACTATTGAACTTCACTGAACACAGGGTTAACACCAGCTAGATCTTTCGTTTTACATGATATGGCCATTCTTATGTTACATTCTGGGCTTTGTCTTCAATAAAACTTTTTTCTTGAGTATACGTGCTGGAATTAGTTCATCTCTTCTAACCCTGAATGGTGCCTTATTATTTTGTTTATGTCTACCCCAGACAGCCAGTTTGCACAGTAAATCTGTATGAGCTATTGCCGATGACAGTAAATCCTCTGCATAATTATCAATGTTATAAACACCATGAAGTCTAATCTGGTTGAGGACTATGGAAGACAGGTGCTCTTTGATGGTCTGTCTATAGGTCTGGCTGACAGCATTGCTATTATATGTGAAGAAGCATCAAGGACAGAAAAGGTATGGCTGATGTGTGAGCCCAGGTTGTTGCTAAATCTTTTGTCAGCCTACCTACAATTTTTTTTGCTTTGTTTGTTTGTTTGGCAAAAAGTTAATTTTGAGGGTCCCGGTAATATCTTTCTTTTCCTGCTTGAAAAGTCTTTTGTTCCCTTTAAAGTTTCCTTATATGGATTCTTATGTCACCAGTGTGTTGACGGAATGGCTTTGATGGCAGGGTTTCAAAACCCAGTCGCCTCTGTCAGTCAGCCATAGAGTTAGCAACAAAACAAGGACTGTTAAAGGTGTACCTAAGCAAAGCAGAACTGGAATTACAGGAGAATAACTTCTTGAAGTGCCCAAGGGGAAAGCTGAATAAACAAGGGCTTCCAGTCTGTTCAAAAATGTGTCAAAATGACGTCTGCAAAATGTAATAATGGCTTAATAGAAACTCAGGCCGTACATTGTCCAGTAAAATATGAATGTAAATGTTTGGAAAATCGTTGTACTCCTAACAAGCTGTTTTGGAATCCATTATTTGACTTGGATTTCACTGAGTGTATGACGGGGCCTTGTTTAATGTGGAGAGCTGATTTCCCTCATTATTCCAGTTTACGTTTTTATTTTCTCAATGTGTTCGTATCATGATGGCATTTGGCATTTCTCAGCTTTCATTTTGCATTCAGAGTGAGACCAGGATTAATCCCTCAGCTGATGTAACCCTGCACACTTCATTAGCACCAGGCTGATTTACATCAGATGAAGATGTGATTTTGGGACATTTTCACCCACAATTATTTTTCTCATTTTATTTCTTCTTTCTTTCTGCCCTGTATTTGTCTAGTTGAAGAAGAAATTCTGTTCGACATGTCTTGAGATCTACGTGGAAATTTCAGACTAAAGAAAGAGTATTTTCTCTCCTTGCAAGGCCAAACATTTGCTTTTTATTTAATGAGAAGTTCAAATTAAAAAAAGTAAAATAAAACTGAGTTTAAAGTTGTATACAAGAATTTTCTTAGACTGTTGCTTTAAAATATATCTGAGATATATTTGATGTTTTTGCAGCTGTATGGCTCTTATACAGCCTAAGGACCATTTATTGGAATTTCTGACTGAAGTTTTGTTTTTATAGGTGTGTAAATGTGTTATCGAAGGTATTTTGGCATTTTAACCAGACCTAAATTTTGTCGACTTTAGTTAAAAATGCAAGTCCCTTTTTTTACTTTTCAGAAAGCCTGTTTGCTTGACAGGTGCTGTTGGTGCCACAGTGAGCCTTTCAATGAGTTTATTTTGCTAAGAGTTTGTTTGGATTAAAAAACAACAACACAATGAGTTAAATTCACTACTTTATTACACCACTATAAACCTGGAGTAAAGTCATGAAAATTGAGAGAATTTTTCAGCATTTGCATCTATGTGTGTGAAACGAGAAGGTTTACTTTGGGCAGAAACAAAATCTGTTATGACACTCAGCATGAAATCTAGTCTCTCCTGGTGTTCATAGGGCTGTTGTCTTTTTGTTTCTAGGAATGGTTTCATTTTTCTTTGGTGCAGTAGAAGAATTACGTTCACAGTCTGAAACTGTGAGCTTTTCAGGTAAGAACCGATGGCTCTTGTTTTGAGCTGGTGGTATTGCCCTAATGACAACACGCTACTCACTCACTCACTTGACATTTCAATAGCTTAAGCTTTTTTCTGTGGTCCAGGGAAGACCAAAGGACCTCAGGTGAATGTGAAATAATGCTCTCATTCAACCCATTAGTTACTGTTCAATTTTATGATGGAACAAAAGGGTGAGTGGTATGAATAGACACAGTGGCTGGTGGGAGGAAAAGCATTAGTTTGCTGGGCCAAGAGATGAGGAGCACAATTGTTTTCACTGAATCACAAAATACAGCTGTTTCCATGTTTTTTTTTTTCTCTCCTTGATATGGTTTCTATTGTAGCCTGCTTTCCAGAGTGCCAGTGTGTTGGTCTAGAATGAGAATCCAACCACTTCAGTAAGAAGTAGATATTTATATATATAGTATACACACACACACACACACCACTCAGCAAAGTGTTAACAAAAATTGCTCCTATATTCTAATTAAGGAGATTTAAAGCCTAGTTCCTTGCCACCTCAGTCAGTGCGAGCTTTGCCATTGACATCATTAGGAGAAGGACTGACTTGATGGTTCCCAAGAGTCCTGTGGAATAGTTTTCCAGTCCTGATTTATCTTTACTTTTTGCTGGGTTGAATCCATCAGGTTTGTCACATTTGACAGAAGAGAAGGGTAGGCATATGTGGGTTAGCTTTCAAGTTTGGTACTAGCTGTTGTTTAGGGTGCAATATATACCTTGCTTCTTGCAAAGTCCACTAAGAAGCAGGATGAAGTAGAAGTGTTCCATATTGTTGTGTCCAGACTATTTGTGCTAGTTTATTTAAGTCCAGCTTAGAAGCGCACTTTCTGCTCCGTGTCACAGCTACAGGGGGAATAGGTGAGATGACTGCTCTCAGCCTTAACAAACCTAGCTCCATCAGTCTTTGTTTACAGGTCATGTTCTCTTAACTTTTAACCTTCCTTGTTCTCTTGACTCATTCCAGTTTGTCAGCATTATTTTTGAAGAATGACGCTCAGGCCGAACACGTAAACCTGACTAAGTCTGGCATCCCAAGTACAGTTGAATAGTTTACTTCTTTACATTACACACAACACATTTGCTGATGTCCAGAAAACATTTATTCTTTCCTGCCACAATATCAGGTTACTGGCATCTCAGTCTGTGAGCTGACCTCCACTTCTTAGGTTTGCATAGCTGACAGCCAGGCAAACTGAATTCCAGCCTAAGAGCTCACTCTACAAATCTTGGCTCATGCAAACAGACCATACCAAACACATTATCAGTGACAGTGCTTTAGTTAACTACGCTAAGCGGTACTTGATCCAATTGGTTGATCGAGACAGAGCCTGAAATGCGTGAAGTCCGCTGATTCAGCACTGACCACTGTGTGCCACTCCTTTGACATCGCTGCCTTCAGGATGGTCAGGGCTGGCCTTGGATCTCCAGTTACTTCCTCTCTTTTGAGTGGTGACACCCTCTCTTGCCCACCCTTCCCTCTCCATCTTCTTCTGCTGTGTCAGATCTGACAGCAGAGTGGGATGTTGATGAGTCAAAACTCAGTGCAACCCCAAATATGAGCTTGTAAATAATAAATTCAGACCCAGAATGAACACCCATCTCGCAGCAGACGGGTACCAGGTGGGTGCTGGAAATGTGGGACGTGAATTCATTCAAAGGATGCTGGGGCTGTAATTTACAACCTCCTGGTGTGTGTTATTTTTAAACACTTGATTCATTAACACTTCTCTAGATGTTAAAAGAGGTTCATAAATCGATTGGTAGCCAGGAAAAATGAGCAGCAATGAGGTCATTTCAGTTGGAATGGACTCATTACCATGCCAACTGTCAAAACTTTTTGAAGCCAGACTTTTTCCTTCTCCCTTCTTTCCACCAGTCAACACAGGCTGAGGGTCCTTTGGTTTGATTGTTTCTGGTAGGATGAGAAGAAATTAAAGAAAAAAAATCAATATCTAGAAAAGATGGGGAAATAAAAGATTTTCCCTGAGAGCTGAGAAGTACTTCAGGCAGAGAAGTTCACTGATCTTGTTTTTTTTTTT
>VXAL01017143.1:208145-288081 GCA_013399475.1 Chauna torquata | reverse complement strand
CTCCTCTCCTCTCCTCTCCTCTCCTCTCCTCTCCCCCTTTCTTTTACTTTCATTGCCCCCCCCGGGGGTAGTTGACTTTCTTTTTGTTCCCACTCACCTTAAATAACACTCTAGGACCTTATGGGAATATTCTGTTGGGTGATCTAGACCAAAAATGTAGAATTCCTAAGCACCATATCGGGCCTTTCAGTTACATCTCAGATAAGAAAGCATAAAGGCTTTATTCATATTGTGCTTGCCTGTTCACTCCCTTCCTCAATGGGGAGACTGTAAAGTGAAATGGAACTGAAGACCTCATGGTACCACAGAGTGAAAAAGAAGTCATATGCCAAGGGAATGACAGTCTTCCAATGGATTCTTTTCACTGAACACATAGAGAGAATTAAATTTGCCTCTAGCCACTATAACCTAGATCAAACCTTGGCGAAGAATTAAAAATTACTGGAACTATCCTTCTAAAGGCAATAGACTTTATCCCTGACCATCAGAATCTGGAGGACTCCTTCTTCCTAGAAGATTCTGAGGTGAATCTGATTGTGATGAGAAAATATCTTGACTGAGTTCTAGTAATGCAGAGGAGAAAGACGTAAGAAAAAGCCACAGCTGGAAAATGAAGCCCTACAAAGTTCAGTCTTGTTTTAGCCAGTGAGATCAACTTCAGGACAAATTGCTAAATTGAGAAAGTGTTTTATTTTGTTCTCATGTTTCTCCACAATAAGGCTAGATACCTTTCTGAAATCTATACTTCACTTAACCAACTTGGGCTCAATGCTGATGTGAATTTATCTCAGGTCTACATGGTAAGTCAGAACAGGGCAATAAAAAGTCGCTTCTACCCCTCAGAAGAGTTCATATGTGAGTCTATTCTATAAAAGCCAGAGTTTTGCTAATTTTCCTACCATTTCTAAGTGAAAATCTGAAAGACAAACACAACTAATGATGTGGGATAAGTAAGAGGGAAATTAATACGGAGGTTGTGAAGCATTCTCATCTTCAGCTAGAGAACTGGAATCAACTTGGAAAAAAATTATGCAGCTTAAATACAAGGTGTGTTGCTTTCCATCCAGGTAGATGCTTCGTGCCTTTGTCCGGATAGAGAAGGTGACATGAGTCTGACTTTGCTCTCAAGTGGGATGTAGACATACCTAGGGAGTCCCTGGCCAGGTCTGCCATCTGCCATGGTCTTAAAGGCTGTGCAGTGACAGAGATTCCACAATCTGTCTCAAACTTCCTGTGATTATGGGTCCAGAATGTCCTCTGAACAGATAACCTAACTCCTTTGTGCTGCAGACTGAACCAGGTTTTTCTTGTCCTGTCCTCAGTGCCACTTGGGAACAATGGTTGCTGTCATCTCTAAAACAACCTTTTACGCATGGAAGAAAAGCTAGATTGTCCTGCTTGAACCTCCTCCCTTCTAGACTAAACAAACAATTTCTGAAACCTTTCCTTGCAGGTCATGTTTTTTACTATCATATCTCTTCATCTATGTCCCTGGTGAAGAGTGAAGGCAAAAGCTATTCATGATATCCCATGCCAGGCCTCAGCCTTGCGGAGCAGAGAAGAAAAAAGTTTATCTCCGGTATTGTGTAAAGGTACAAAGTGACATTTTTGTCTCTTGTTACTATGACTGATTTTTTAAGTTGCCTGTAGTTTCCAGGTCCTGGTATGTGGTGATATTCCAAAGGAGCTCCCACCTGTTAGGCGTTTATGTCTTTGTCCTCTCAGTTATATGTTTCTGTGTTTGCCTGGTTAAAAACAACTTCTTTGCATTTCTGACCATTTCTGCGGTTTACCAAGAAAACATGAATCTTCGTCTTTTCTGAAGTTCCTGAAAACTTTCTTGAGATAATGCCATGTGGTGCTGGTTCTATGTAGGTACTGCCCAGTCTATTCTAGAGGGCTTTTCAACTGTGGGGACATCTCTACCATGCTGCACGTGTCAGATCCCCCTACCATATCTTCAGGATGTTGACAGCAATTTTTTGAGTATTTTTTGCAAGTAGTCCTGCACCTGCTTTTCAGTGATCATACCCAGGTTCCAGAAGCTCTGTTTCCTGAGAAGAATGACTTGCAGGAATGTGTTATAAACCTTAGAAAAGTTTTATTACATCAGATTTTCATGTTCCCTCCATCCACTATGCCAACTATCCTGTCAGTAAAGGGAATCAGATTGATTTGACATGATTTGTTCTCACAGAAACTCATGTTTCGTCTTATCCCCAAAAATGGAAACAAATGGTCTGGTGAATAATGTGTTCCAGTATGTTTCTAGGCATCAAAATGAAACTTGGACTGGCTCATAATCGTCTGTACTGTCTTTTTATTAAAATAAGTCCTGTGTTGTCCTTCTGCACATTCCCTACAAGTTCTCAGATGCAATTTCACAAAGGAAGCCCTGTTAGGCTCATAACCACATAAATGTCCAGCTTCATATCTTTTCCCAGCTGAGGCCAGAGCTCACAGTGTCTGAGCACACAGCAGTGACCTCCCTTCCTCCTTGGTCCAACGGCTTGTTCAAATTATGATCCACTAGCCGGCTGCATCTGACTGTCTTTGGCCATGGGTTGGGAGAGTTGCCTGCTCTCCGGGGATTGTCTTTCTCCTGTCTGTCTCTCTGCCTTTATGCCATGAGCTCTCTGGTTGCATAGTCCTGGACATTATCCTCTCACGCATCCTCACAGCAGAAGTTTGAAAGGCATCAGGGCTGTTTAATGCAAGGACAATGCAAGAAAAAGACCAGATGCAAGCATGCCAAATGGGCACTGGACTACCAGATATGAGCTGGACTACCATCTTCTATCACAACAGTAAAACAAGAGGACTTTCAGCAAAAAATGAAAGTCAAACAGTTTAAAATGGATCAAAGAATATATATTGTCTGCAATGTGTTTTCACATGATTTCAATGTGATGGGATGGATCTTGGCCTTCTTATTCCAGACCTACTCCTTCTGGAGACCAAGAGCCATATTCTTCACAATGACCAAGATCCTAGAAGGATTAAAAAGAAAACCAAATGCCATCAAGAAATAATTATTTAATAAAATGGTCTTTAGTTAGGTTGTGTTTAAATGCTGCAAACCCAACCAGCTAAGGCACCTCAGTTGAGGTGCAAAAATTAAGTCTAGTGAACACTCTTAGATGATTTAAAGAGGAAAGAAATGGGATTATTTTAAGCTACCAGATCTCAGTTACTGTTTCTGCAGTGGAAAAATGGTAACTGCCATGTAAGGAAAGATAACTTCTTATAAAACACTTCACATGGTTGTCTGAAACAAGGTAGACGTAAAGTTAGGTGGACAAGGAATAAATTTAGAAAGTTTATAAAAATTGTTGGGCACAAACAAACTTCTACTTATGAAAAAGGAATAAAAAACTGTAGACAATTCACAATTCTCTGCATCCATTGTCAAAACCTTTTACTCCTATTAACATCACAAACAGGATACAGAAATAACTGGGTGAGTGATCTAATCGGAGTATCACTGACTGTTTCTTTATAGTCCATTGCTGCCTTTTTTTACTAACCTGCTCAGTTCTGGATTTGTAGACTGGAAACAATTTTTTCTTCCTATTCTGAAATCACAGTTTCTCATAGCTGTTCTGCTTCTTCAGTACACAGACCCAAAAGGAAGCAGCAATACTAGTACTGTCAGAAATGTAAAGAAGAAACACAAGAGAAGGAAACATCTGATTGTGATCTTGTCTAGTAGTTTACACACATTTTTCCTAGAAGTAGATGGTACAGATACTCAGAGCAAAGGTTATGGCTTCTGGGACCTCCAGAAATTCTTACCAAAAATGTATGAATAAATGATATTGGGTGGGAGGGTGCAGATAAAACAAATTGTTTTAAGAATTACCTTCAGTTGATCTGAAACAAAAGTTTTGGTGCTTTTTGTCAATGAGATAAAAGGAAGTGAAAAGAAAAAGTGCAAGGCTGTTCAACACACAAATATGCAGGTTGAGAAGGAGGAAACTTTTTAGTGTATTTACACTAAATAACTGAATGCTAAACCTAATGCCAATCACAAAAAAAGTGTCTAAGTCCTGCTTGAAAGGAAAATCTCATCTGAAAATGAAAAAGAACAACAACAAAAAATTAAAATACATTGAAATGATGATTCCCCAAATTGAATCTGAGCCTGTGAGAAGTTTGGTCTTTAGGGACTGCCTGTTTTTGATGAATATGAAGGCATTTTGCCCAGCCCTTGTTCTTTGTTCGAACTAGTCGGTGCTTAGGCTTTCAGTTTCCTTGCTAGCTTCCTCAGCTCTCTCACTGTCGCAACTCTCTCACTGTCTCTCTCCTCTCTCAGCCCACTTGCAGGGACACTTCTCGCAGAAGGAGCTGCATTGTTTGCAGGCAAATCAGGTGTCAGAGCTTTTACTAGACACGACTTCCTCTTGAATACAAAACTGCACTTCCAGCAATACATCACTGCCATTGTACAGATTGGTTTGCAAAGAATTTTCTGAGGTCAGCATCCTTTGCTACACAAGGCCAGACCTTCAGTTATTACCTAGCTTATTATGAGGGAAATGTACAGCTGGCTGTGGGGGCTTTTGGATAATGGGTCTCTGCTTCTGGGAACAGCTTTGGTCCAGTGGTGAAAAGTAAGGAGATCTGTAGGGGCAGGAGGAGCTCTCCTGGAGGAAGACAATGATGTACCCCCCTTCTCAGATGGCTGAATAGTGGCTGGGGATATTTTTTCAGCTAGTGCAATGTGGAGCAGCCTCCTTGATGTTTTGTTCTATACCTGGCGGTAGTTTGGTCCCTGACTAGGGAAAATGTAAAGGTGCAGTGGATGCATGTAATGGTGATGGAAGGGTGGCCAGAGCAGTATGACACCTTATAGCCTGGATGAGGCTGAGAGTTTGGCAAAGGTTAGCTAGTCGCTTGCCCTGAGGTAGCAGGGCAAGCGTACAAGCCAAAAGGTGGTCTTGGAGGCACTCTGGAGATAAGGGTCTCCCATGACCCAGGCGCTTCTCTCCAGACTGCACAGTTTCCTCTCCAGCCCGTGCATTGCAGTGGATTGACACAGGCAATAAAGCAGTTTGGTCATCTGAGTTGGCTTTGTGGGACAGGAACTATGGTGTGGTCCTAGACTATATTTTTGTAGCACATTTCCATATGGCATCATCAGAAATAACAGGGCTAGTCCATGAATAAAGGCTTGGAGGTGATCTGGCAGCTGTTACAAGTGACTTTGAATTGCTGCAAACATCATTTCTGAGCTTCCCAATATTGAAATAAAAAGAGATCGCACGCTGGAATTATTGATGCATGCCTGTGATAGCCTTCACTGGTCAAAATGAGCAGACATACTGTGCTTCAGACAGGTTTTCTGCTGCTTTCCATGGAGGAGATGTGGGAAAAACATGTGTGTGTGTGTATGTGTCTCTTTTTTTCCTTTTCTTTCTTCTTTCTATATTTCTGAACATTCGTATTGATAATTCAGAGTTCCTACCTCCACCACTCCTTCCTTCATCACCAAGGTGCTTGGGTTAGAAAATGAACTGATGAACAGCATCTGGTCCAACAAACCACCTTTTCTCCTTTTGCCCACTTTTAAAGCTGGAAGGGTTGTAGCAGCAGCAGAGGACGTTAGCAGACCCGAGCAAAGCACAGCCAAAGCAGAGAGGATGTGTAAAGCTGGTAGAACGGGTAGGAGAGAGGAAGAATGAGTTAGCCTTTTTCACTCATGTGGGTGGCAGAAAGGTAGTGCTATTAAACATCGTTCAGCTCCAAAGTAATGACAAAAATGTACATGACCGGCTGTGAAACTTCCTGTGAATCTGACTCATTGTTTGAGCTAACATTACTTTTCAGTGACTGGAGTGGCAATATGTAGTCAGCTGGCAATGCACTGCCAGAAAGGGCAGCGAGGGAGCTGTATCACAAATGTTCATCTTACTATTAGGATATCTTATGTATCTGTGGTTGCAGAAACAATATACTGAGCGTGTGGCAGTGAGAGCACCAGCTGGTGAGAGCACCACGTGTCCTCTCTATATGAAATACGAAGCCAAGGCCAGCTCTAAACACAAAAATGTTGGTGGTTGCTTAGGATAACAGGTTGCCACAGCTGGCAAAAAAAGGCCATGGGCTTGCAAACTACTTTGCCTATGCAAAAGCAGGCTGGCAAGAGAAAGGGAAGAATACACAAACATGACAAGCTCCGAGAAAGACAGCCAACCCTAGCAGCTATGGGAACTGCAAGGCTAACCCCAGGGCTCTCCTTCTTGCAGCCTGTCCCAGTCATGCCCCTCTCCTACCATAAGGAACTCTTTCTCCTTGGGGTTCCTGTGGAGAAGCTGTGTGTTACCTCTGCAGATCGGAATCAAGAAAAGGAGTAATAGAGTGCTTCTTTTCTGTCTCAGTGAGAATGATAATAGACCTGCTTCCAAGGCCACTTTGGTCAATGGAAATCCTTGCTTCCTTCAAGGAACACTCTAAGGACATCTTCATAGGAGTAGATTTTAAGGAACATCTTTGATAATGTGGAATAGTAATGTGTTTGCTAGCACTTGAAGACAGTAGTGATACCTTGGAGGTAGGTCATCACATTATAATGACAACAACAGTTCCTACAAAGCTGAAGGAGTGGTGGCAGATAAGCATATGTTCCTCAGTTTAGATAGATTTTCCATGGAGGTTTAGGGTGGAACCAAAAGGCTAGACATGGATGTGACCTGGTGGTGAGAGCATGTTGTGGAGCCTCTACCACTGGGTGCATTCGTACAGGTCAGGAGCCCTGAGTCCGACTCAAGCAGCACATGCTTTGAATGAGAGAGGTCCCTCTTCTCTTCCTCAGTGAGTGGTGGTCACATCTCAGCATTTCCCAAGTAATCGAGTGTAAGGTGTAAGCTTTGTAGCTCCTGCCTGTGTCCATTCACCTTGGCTGCAGACCATCCCTTCCCCTAAACCCTTCCAGACACCAGATGACACCAGCCTGCTGACTGGAGACGTAGGAGAAGATTCAGACTGCACTGATATGAAAAGCGTTGGCTTTCTTTTTGCCTGCCCTAGTGACTTGTTTTGGTTTTGAATACAATTTTTTTGGGATGTTTTAGAAAAACACTAACCCTTCAAATACAAGTGGGTGATGATCACCAAGGAGCACCATGCAAGGGTTAAATTTACAAATTTGTGTCTTTTTTCCTATCCGGGTCATTAGGAAGTGCCATACTCAGAAAGCAATGTCCTTCATAAGCATCCCACCTCCTCTTAAAGTCAGCAACAGACCAAATGCTTTCGCCATGGCTGGGCTTTGGCCCTTGCTGTTCAAACAAGAGCAGCGGGGAAGTGAAGTCATTCTGCTTTCCCAATCTGGATGATGACTGTGTTGTAGGTGTCTCTTCCAGGGGTACTCCATGCAGGGGTGCCACATTCAGGTCTTGGTGGGTTTGGGACAGACTACACAGGATACTGTCTGCATTATTTATGATACAGACACCTGGCCGCTAGGAAGTGTGCTGAGACCACCGTATGGGTTACATCTCCTCTACCAATCAGCTGGGAGAAGAGCAGCTCTGAATTTCTTTGCTTTAGGCTGAGTGCTCTGATTTGGGTTACATTTGAAGTCATACACCCCTTTCCTCCTCCTTTCCCTGTCCCACACACACATCCTCTCCTCCCCTCAGAGGGAAGTGCCACTGCATAACGCTGCGGGGAAGAAAACAGGACTGACTGACACCAGATTTATTTGAAAGGTGCTTTTAAGGCATCAGCCCAGGGACGCTGTGGGAAGTCTGGCCCAGGAGGTGAGAGGTAGCTCGGGAGTCAGAGGAGGAAGGTGGAGCAGGGCCAGCTAAAGCCAGGTTAAGCCAGCTCTTCTGTTCATAGCTTTTAAAGTTGAAATCCTGCTGCTCTCAGCTAATATTACATCTGCTTGTCAAATAACTATTGATTTTACTTGCAGGTAATACTGTCTTAGTGCAACATATTTATAAGCATGTACACATAAAATGATAAGTAAGGTAAACAATAGGTAGATAGATGAATTGATATTTTGCACTTGCATATTGCACTGAATGCTGGCGTAGTATTGCTTGAGTGAAAATCAATAAATAACAAGATGATGGAGGAGCTGGAGGAAGCACTGTGTGCCTATCTATCCTCCTACCAACCTGCCTAACTTCTACCTTGGCACAGAAAGCCCCTGAAGACTGCAAGTCACCTTGCTGATTTTTGAGCAATTGCTTTAATATTAAATATGTACAAAAGTCTTTTTTTCTGCACAGTATCAAAACCTTTCTGTTTGACTCCATGCCCACTGGAACAAATGGGTCTTGGATGGTCTTTTATCCTGGCTCTTCTCAAAGTTTCTGTCTAAGGCACATTTGAAGTAAGAATAACAATAAAAGAAGAGATATATCTGTAGCAGATTTTTATTACTGTGTGATGTTTTGTGTATCCAGGTAGTACTCACAGATACCAGTTACAGGTCACAAAGGCAAAAAGCCCCTGCTATCAAAACTGAACTTCTTTATTACTCTTTAGATCTGTGTGAGTATTCAATATTTAGGTTTGTATGTCTGTATAATTTATGTATATAGCTATATATTATAGATATGTATTATAGATACATATATACAATATAGATATGTATTAAATCTATAATACATCTACAGATATCTGTGTTATAAATGTGTGTGTACGCACATCTGTGTGGTGTGTGTGCATTAAAAAGCTATGTGTATATTTGGAAGAATCCTCTGTGCTGTGTAATGCAGACAGGCAGTCAAACATTCAGCAAGGATTCCAGGCAGTGTGAAGGTAAGTTGAGTGAAAATGTTTATGTGCATGTTCAAAGCTGGGGAAGTTTGAATCTTGTACAATACAATTAAAATGTGTATTTTAGTGATAACTGAATCAGAAATAAACACAAAGAAAATATGAGAGAAGAAAGGAGGAAAAAATTACGCACTGCCGACATGCTCTGAATTAATTTGCTAGGTAGAAACCATGATGTCGATGTAGATACTGTATCTGCAGCTAGCTCCACAGTCAGAAGAATAACCTCTATCTAATACTGTGTTGATATGAAGGTCTTTGACACAGTTTTAAAACACGAGTGATACATTAGAGCTAAAAAATAGCATTTCTGCATTATAGGGTCCAAAGGAAATAATTTATGCTGCAGGCTTTTTGTTCTAGTGACGATTATTATATGAGAAATAGGTTTTGATTTCTAAACTTAGCCGTGCTGCCCACAAACAGTACTTTCTGGGGATTAACGATTGATCTTTCCATTTCTCAGCTTTTCTTGGTTCTTTTCACATCTTCTGCTTCCCAATGTGTGTGTGTGTGTGTGTGTGTGTGTGTGTATAAGCTCTGTAGCCAAATGCAGAATAGTCATCTGGCAGAAGCAATAAGCCACAGTGATACAGACATATTTCTGTCTCCAAATTTTAGCGTGTCTTCAGTCAGAAGACCAAGGATGGCTGAAAGATTAAAGTTTGACATTCATTTTGTTGTCCATTGAAGGGATAAGGGGATTCCCTTTCTTTTGTGTTTTTAGCCCATACTGGCTGAAGTCAATACCCAGGCAAAACCCTTGCTGGTTCGAAAAGTGGGGATCACAGCAAAGATTTCAGGATTAGAAGGGCAGCTCAGAGAAGTGCTTGAGCATATGCTGAAATCTGTCCTTCATGACGGAGCTGTTAATCTTTGTAATTTAGGGTGGAAACTTGTATGTGTTTTATTTCCCTCCAGCCCAAACATACTCGCTAAATTTCTGGCAAGCCATCAATAAATCTTTCAGGTGGGCAAAACTGGTTGTACAATTGCTGGTGAGCTGCTAGACAGTTGCTATTCCCAATTCTCTAACAACTGATCATGGCCTTATATATTTATTGTCCTGTCTTCTCTACTTTAACCCACTTGTGCATCTCCTGGAGGGCAAATGTTCGTATGGTGGAACGCTAGTCTGATTATCTTCAAAGGGCAGCTACTGTATTATGTTGAAATAAAAGCAGTCTGGATAGTCCTTAGCTGGAGCTGGTTGGACACAGCAGAAGAGCCCTTGTAAAAAATGCCTTTCTGAATCCTTCTAGATGCAAATTCACTTCTTCAAGCTTCAGATTCTTATGAGAAGTGCTTAAATTGGCAGCATGTCCTGTGGTTATCCTATATTTCCTCTACAGTCAACAGAGCTCAATAGTCACCTGCTGAGGGTGATTCACCCTATCTCATGTCTGAATTATTCTGTAGTTATCTCTATCTTACCTCAAGAGCAACTACCCACCTAAATTAGGTGATCCTGTTAGTGCCTTAGGTGGGATAAACTGGTCCTGGGCTTGAATGCACAGGATACTTCAAGGTTTTTTTTGGAACAGAAAAAGAGGGGAAAAAAAAAAACAACAACAACCCCAAAACAAATAAAAAGAGTGGCTGCTATAGCTCTGACTGCTTATGCATTGAGCCAGGCAAAAGCACTTGAAACAAGAGAAAGCATTTGCCATTCATGACCTCCTTTTTTTTTTTTTTTTTGACATCATCATGTACTCTACTGACACAGAAAACACCACTTGACCTAGATGCCCAATTAAATAATGACAAATAATCCAGTTGAGCAGGTAAAGATCACCAGTAGGTGAAAATCTGTTAACATAAACTGCTGGCCCAAATTGTTTTGAATAATAAGTGCATTCTCAGTAATCACATGTGGCCATAGAAAAATGAAGATCAGTAACTGAATAATTGTGTATTGGTATACCAGTGGACTCAGATAATTCAAATTATCAGCAATACTTTAGATGGCCTACACAGCCAATGAGATCTCTGGGGACCAAGTTTTGCAACCAGTGACTGCACAGTGGACTGAGGCATGTAGAATCACATCCAGTCGTTTTCAGTGACCAAATACCAGCCTGGGTCTGAGAAGGGTGTGGGTGGCCTTTTTTACAAATCTAGAATGAGACTTAATCATACATCACATGCCTCCAGGCAGACACTTTTCTTGTTCAGCAAATAATAAGTACCTATAAAACTGTAACAATATCATAAACATGATCAATAATACATTAAAATATTCTTTATAGGAGCACTCCCATCTGAGATTTTCCTTCTTGTGTTAGAGACTAGAGAGGTGCAAATAATTTTGAGTTTTTATCACTTGTTCCTACTTCTATTTCACAACCTGCTTTTCTTTGCTGACTGTTGCGAGAAAGTTGTTGCTAAGCCCTGATGAACTCTGCACCTTAAACTCCATGCTAATCTTGGTGTACTCCTTTACATTTCAGTTTGCTGCATACTTAAGGTGAGACTGGCATGTTTTGCATTGCAGAAAGGAGTTTCGGGCTCATAACCTGTATTTTATGGAAACATGTTCTGTTAGTGGAAGCAACAGTGGTTCAGGCATATTTTACTTTTTGACACTGCAGAAAAGAAATATTGGAGCGAAGCAGCTTGATTCTTTCCTCCACTTTGTAGATGCTTTGAGAAAGAAAGAGAAATGGGGAAGCTAATGGTTAGGAGAAAGTCATCATCTATTTCTCTTCTATTCCTTGCAATTAAATAGCAGTATTGAAGGGGCAGTGTTGGATTTTTGGACAGCTGCCTGGCCTTTGTTACTACCCTTTTTGGCTATGCCTATTTTGTATCTCAGGAAATAAGTTAGAGAGCAAATTGAAGTTGCCAGAACTCCACTACCTAGCTTTGTGGAGTCAAGATGCCTTTATGCAATGCAGCACACCAAGATGTTTGACATGCCTGCAGATTCCGTCTGTATGTGGTCTTGCGTCCCTCCTGGAAAAGACCTCAGATCATTTGATGTGTGTGCCCTCAGTTGTGCGACTTTGCCACGGGAGAACTGCAACAATTTGTGCCCATCATGTGCCCATACTACAGATGTGTGCTCCTGAGGTTCAGAGCTCCCCTCAAATCTTTGTTTTAGTATGGTCTTGTGAACAGATTTTGGCCATGAATCATGCCTGGGATTAACATAGGCTCAGACTCCAGGTACTTGTAGTAAAAGGGGTTTGGCTTCAGATTCAGACATTTACATTTATATACAATTGGACTTTGAAGAGTGATTCAGCTGTGCCTGCCACGTGCTGCCCTCTTGGCTGCAGCGATTCCACTCACTGCATCTTTACTTCTTCACCTGAGACTGTGGCAATGTGAAGTCCCTGCAAGAACTCTCAAAATACTGAATCAACTGAATTTCCTATGTATCTTTGTTCTGCCGCGTAAGGAATAATAGGAATAAAAACTTACAACAGGGAATGGACATCTGGGTATCCCTCTTAGATGTCAATCAGAGAACCAATTATCCAAAGATTTACAGCATCATTAAGGAGGCTTTCCACTGACTTTGTAAAGGAAGAAAGGAAGGAAGGGAGGGAGGGAAGAAATAAATAAATAAAGAAAAGGAACAGAAAAAGAAAGAGAACAGCGCACAATTCTCTTAAGGGAAGTAGTTGTAGTTCATTGAACCTTGTCTTCCTTTTGCCTCCCTGATCTTAGGTAAACATTTGAGTGAAGTCCAAACCAAATACACACACCAAAATAGCATAGGGTGTAACTGATACAATCTCCAGCACTAACAGAAAAAGCTACTTTGAAGGAGGAGGGGAGAGACCTTTTCTTAGAACAGCTATTGCTTGGGTGAAGACTGTCGTTCTTTGAATGTACAATGGGAATGAAGTACTTCCTATAGCAAGCATAACAAAATGTCCTGTTCTAGAGATGTGGCAGTTACTGAGATGTAGAGGAGCTCTAAACATTTGGTTCTCTTTTACAGTGCTTTTTACGAAATTGTCATAAAGTCCCTCATAAATGTTTTGACCCCACATACTGGTGTAAGTAATTAGGCCGTCTTTCCTATGCAGTAGCAGCTTCTCTAATTTTCTGTGAATGGTGTGTGTGTTGTGAGGAGTGGATGAGAATGAATGGCAATGTAACAGCAGAGAGGAGAAATTCAAGCCACGGCAGTCAGTAACTTTGGACCATCGGCAAAACAAAGACCTCTGTGCAATGCTATGCATACAGCTAAGTTCAAGGTTTGGGCTCTCACCTTCTTGGTTAGGTGACAGAGGAGACTCATAGGACCAGAGCAGCATTTGGATATTAGGCAGGCCAAGATAGCCTAGTTCATTTCAATGCCTTAAGTTAGCCATGAGGAGGTTCCTCATTTCATGTCAAGTGCAACTGCTTTGAGAGGCATCACACCTAATTCACACTGAAGGTGTCCTCATATGCCTAATGTGTCTAGACATACCAGATTTTAATATCCTACAACTTGTAGGAATCTAGAGGTGATGGAGACACCATGGTAGTCAAAGCCTATGCTGCATTTTCACTGGTGTAAATCAGCATAGCACCACCCATGGCTGGAGCTGCATACATTTACACCAGGTGAGCATCTGACTTCTTGCCAGTGTTGGCTGTTGCAGAAGATATAAAAGACCCTTAGATGAGGAGGAGGTTATGGAAGGGAGTGGTGGCTTATTATGAAGATGGGGCTGAACCTGCCTTTGGGATAAGTCCATGTAGTTGTTTAGGAGACAGCAAAACCCAGGCCCGATGTGTCTGACACACTTGATCATGCTTTCTGGGGATTAGAAGGGATCTTCAACTTCTCTTGCAGTTCTGTGCACGGGCTGCCCCTTGCACTTTTATGTTGTGCCATGCATGGTTCTCACCATCTCTTTGCGTGGGGTACAAAATGTTCCTCTCTGGAGGAACTGTGATGTTCTGGGAGTGTTGCTGCTGGCTGTTAAAAGGCTGCTGCATTTGCCCCAGAGGAAAGGAGGGGTACGGATGCACACCAGATTTCCACATTGTGTGAAAGGAGCCTTATAATTATCTTATACATTACAGTTGGAAGCCTTAGGCAAAGGGTAGGCTCCTGTGCTTTCTCCTGACCCAGTGTACGAAGTTTCATGTGACACAGGGTGGGGACATGGCTGCCTCCAGACATCTTGGTTGTGTAATGATAGTCATGATGTGACAAATGGTGCTGGGCCAGCCTGCCTGGGCATGGCTCGAGGTTGGATCGTGTGGCTGCAGGAATGTTGGGCACTGTGGTGGGGAAGGAGTTGGAATACCACCAGGCACTGGGAGCCATGGCATTGTCTGAGGGCTCCAGAGGGTGGACCATGCCCTAGGATGTCTGTGCAGCATCCTGACATCTCCTCTGAATGTGAAGCCCATGTGCAGTATGTGGTAAATGCTAAACCAGCTGCCTGCCACAGCTCAGCCCAAGGAGAGCTGTTTCCACCATCTCTCCCTTACTCATCCTCTGATGAGGTTCCATCTGCCTTTTGACCCTTCATTTCCAGAGACAAGCCAGGTCAGCGCCTTTCTCCACCTTTCAGCTTTGTCTCCATGATGAAGAGTCAGTAGGAGCTGGTGTATCGCACAGAGCCACCTTCTCAATGGTGGTCCAAGGTCTATCTGGATAAGCCAAGATGGGTTAAAATAGGAAACACAACACCTCTGTATGAGCAGATTACACTTAGCTGTTGTCACTGTGGTATAATATGAGAGGATTTGCTCTTGCAAGGAGGGTCAGATGCACTATAATCCCCCTTAGCCTGGTCCAGCGCACCATGTGTGGTCTGGGTGCTGAGGTGCTGTTGCAGATGAACTGGCTTGTTCAGACCGTAGCTGCACCCAGCCAAAATTAATTCCAGGATTAATTCTTGAGCTGGCTTCAGTGAGGCTGTTCATCCCATAGAAATGCTACTATTGTTGAACTAATGGTACAGATGCTGCTCAGAAGAGGATGAAATCAAATTGACACAAAATTTCCACAAAGCCAAAAAATTGGGTTTTGTTAAGTTTGTAGTTCACGTAATTCAAAATGTTCCCTTTGTGTCCAGCTTTCTTGTTTGAACAAATATTTTTATTTTTGTGAGTCTGTATTTCTCACCAAATAGCCAGCTCCGATGGATGTTAAACGCACACAGCTGGTCTTTGAACATGCTGAAGTGAAATGTTTTGATCACCATGAGAGGTTTTTCTAGCAATTCTTGAAGCCCACCAACTTGCTCAAAAGGACCTTGGGCCATGGGCTGGGGCAGCTTCCAGGAGCTGACAAAATCAGTTTTACAAAAGAATTCCTTGTCTGCGGCGCACCCCACCACCCCACCCAGGGAAGAGTAACAGAACAGGAGAGTGATTATGGGAACTCATATCACTGAAAGATCAAGCTTCAGTTTAATCACCTCTTGTTAATTCCTTTCTTATATTGGATTTTAATACATTTTTAATCTGTTTTTCATTCTTCATGCATTATCACCTGGGTGATCTGAGTGAGCAGGAACCAACCTGATGCTGGGACTGAAAGGCAGCAGGGGAGGTGTAAAAGCAGAAGCCAAAATTCCTGGGACGTCATGGAGGAGGGACGCAAGCTGAGGACTTGGTGTGGTAGCAAAGCTTTAAACTGGGACTGAGGCAAGATGGTCACGTTGTGTGACCTTGAGTCACTCCAGCCTGTGTTGTGCTGGCCTCTTGGTTGCCTATTCAATTATGATCTCCTTGAGTAAAGAATTTTTTACTGAGTATATACAGCACCAAGCACCAAACCTTCTTCCAAGCTAGGTCCTCGAAGTAATAGCACACGTACAAAAAAGAAAAACCTTGAAAACTTAAACTAATGAGAGAGAGAACCTGTCAAACACCCCTTTTGAGGGACCTTTCCCATCCCCCTCCATGCTGAACTTATTTTTCCTTCAGTTCAAAAAGACCCTTATCAACATTTCAATCTTTCCATGTAAATACACTGACAAGTGTCAGGCCCTGGCAAACCTATAATTAAGGCTGAACACAATTTGCTAATAAAAGCTAAGAAACTCTGGGTTGAGTTTACTTACGTTATCCCCACTGGGCACTTTCCATCAGAATCTTTTATCTGCCTCTGCAAATGCCACTTTGACATTATTTTTACCGAATCAATCAAACGCGGACACTACACACATTCTCCTTGCTGAGAAGATGCTCTGGCTTCAGAAATAAAGATTTTTTTGTTGTTGTTGTTATTGCAGCTCCTCTGACTCACAAAGCACAGTGAGCTTTTGGAAGGAGAGAAAGAATGAGAAAAATAGAGGGGGGGAAGAGAAAGAGAGAGAATTGGAGAGAGAGAGAAAACGTGAGCCAGAGATTGTGGAAGGCTTTACAAATTGGCACAGTCTTATCAACAGCATTTCATGGTTTTCTGGAACTCTTTCAAAGGGAACTTGCCTTTGTGTGCACTGGCTTAAGCTTTACTAATATTTAAAGCTATATTTAAAAGTTTATGAAAATTACTTCTGAGTTCCTCTGTCTCTTAAAAATTGCCGAAGCCAATGTTTGCTTCTTGCTGTTATTCCGCTCACCCCCCTCCCCCAAAGTTTCTGTGGTTTTCCCGTCCTCTTCGTCCTTCCTTGCCAGTCTTTCTGCCTTTCCCTTTCCCTCCCCCTCTGCTGCACTCCCATCTTCCAGTCTCATTTCTAGGGTGGTTGGGAGAAGGGTTTTGTTTGATGGGTCTGTTTGTAATGGGTGAGGTCCAGCTTTCAGCAGCGCCACTCTCCACTACATCAGTAAGTACATAAGTAAATACATCTCTCACACGCTCTTTCTCTTGGCTCCCTGCTTGGACAGAGGGTCAGCTGGCTTCTTCTTTTACTTCCACCTCTCTACAGCTATTTCTAGGTCAGCGTAGCATCTGACACCTCTGATAACCCACTGCAGCATCCTAAAGCAAATGCTGAAATAGCTCAGGTGGTCCTTAGCGCAGGCATGCACCACTTTTAGTGAGATTCAAGGGGAGAAATCTTCCTAGCTTTCCACTGATTGGTAAAGGAATGGTGCAAACTCCAGTTTGCATCCGGATTTGCCTACAGCCAATGTTATTTGCATGTAGGTGGGCACTCAGACTCATGCTTTACATGAGCACCACGGTTGTTTAAAGGAGGAAGGTCTGAAGAAGTTCTATGTCTTGGTATGGAGACATGTCTTTGTTCTGGGCATGGATGGAAGGAGATGGGGAGAGGAGGGTAATCCAGTCCAGGCCACCAGCAGCCCACTCTTGGGTTTAGCTCTGCTAAAGGACAGTAGTGACATTTGGGGTACGGTTTGCCTGGTCCCCTGTGATGGCCATTTCAGAGCTGTTCACCCTTTTCAGATCATCATGCTGGCACACATATCTGCAGAAGAATTGCATCCTAAAAATATCCACTTCTCTTCAGTAAAGTTGATGCAGCTGGAGGTGGCTTTCTCAGCTATGTGGATATCTATGGTTTACAGGTCTAAATAAAGCAAAGATGAACCATTTCTGGGGATATCTGTTGATGTTTCCTTTTTTTTTTTTTTTAAAAAAAAGTTTATACCTTGGGTCCATCCAGCAGCAATGTCCTGCTTTCCTAGTTTAGACCAAGCTGATGGGTGATACTTTCCCTTCACAATGTCCTGAAAAGTGCCTGCTCTGCACCTGGGGTTATTTGGTGGAGCTATGCTGGCTTCAGACAGGATGATTTTCTATGACTTTACTGACTTCAAATGAGCTAGGCAAATGTGCCCTTTCTGAGGAAGTGACCCCTTACTTCACCTTATTTTACGGCACCAAAAAGAGCAGCTTTGGTGTAGGAGAATATCAGGCAACACTCTCATCTCTCAAAGCTTAAAAGTGCATAGGAATGAACCACAAATAAAAGCTATAAATGTCTTCTGTATCCTGTAGTGTATCAGTTATAAGCAAATCCTTTATATAAATGAACCCCAGATCCTTTAGATTCCCTTTGAAGAAATCTTGTCCTCTGGCAGCTGGAACTGCAGTGGTGGGAATGACAGAGGTAGTGGCTGGGAGACATGGCTGTCTGCTAGAGATAGGATCAACTTTTCTGCAAGGGACAACTGCAAATTTGGTGTTACAGTGAGATTATAAATCCCTTTAGATTTTACTGGTGGTAAAATTTTACTGGAAAGAGAAGGAAAATGGAGCTAGAAAATTATTATAGATAGATAGATAGATAGATACGTACATGAAATATTTATAAAATCTGTATAGATGGTAACACCACGCTATGTGGTAGATGGTATATTATGCTTTGATGCGTTAATCAGTACAGGATCAATGAAGTGCATGTGATTGTCACTATTTTACACGGCAAGGGATGGTTATGTGATTTGCCTGAGGCCAGAGAATAAATCAGTGTCACGGATGGGATGAGAAAGGAAGAGGCTCCAGTTCAGGTGAGATTCTTGACAGAACAGGCAATACCAGAATGAACCAAGGCCTAAGCAAAGGGCAGTGGTGGCTTGTCACTTCAGTGTCCATCACTTTGCTAACAAGAGTTGCTGGAGGGAAGCTCCTCTGCCCCCTCTTCTCTTTTCTCATCAGATGAAATAGCAACCAAAGGTCTCTTTTCATTTTCTGCCCTCAGACCTATCTTTGTCTCCTTTTCATGCTACCCATGTCTTGGAAAATGATTTTATTTTCTAGAGGTCAGACAGCTCAGTGTCAGGAAGTTCATACCCCAGGCTCAATTCCCTTGCGACAGTGATCCTGCCATAGTAGCTCACACTTTATAGAAAACAACAGTGCCTACTAAAAAGCATTGATCATACACACCAAATAATTAGTGTCATTAATTATTAGTACTGTGGCATAACCTGCAGGGCCCAATTAAGATCCAAACCTTATCATGCTATGTTGGGGAAACATATTAACATACTGTTTTGTCTTTGAAGACTTTGCATTTTTAATGGACAGAATTAAGAATGGGAAAAAAGAATTTATTCTTTTTTGCAGGTGGAGCACTGGGACCTGGAGGTATTGAGTTGCCCAAGGTCACACGGGCTGTGGCGAAGATGAGAGCTGAACCTGTTTTCCTACGTGCTGATCAAGAAGGGCTCTGAGATGGAGCTTAAAACTATGGTAAGGCTTCAATATAACAGGGAAACAAACTGAAAAACGAGCTTGGGAAGGAAGGATGGAGGGAGAGGGATATGTGTGATTGTGCCTCTCACAGTCAGGCTGTTCAATGACTAATAACAACTGGTCTTAACTGAGATGCTCCAGGGGATGTCTTATTTCAACCCAAGCCACTTAAAGAGCCAGTTAGTCTTAGAAAACTTTAAGCCTATAATCTAATGCCCAAATAACAACATTTGCCATTAAGTCACTGTGAGGGGAACATGCATGTATATGTATGTATATTTACAAATATATACATATATAGTGTTTTACTTGTTTAACCTACATCTATATGTATATATAATAATGCACACACACACACCCTGCCCTGTCTTAAAATAATATGACTAAATTAGGAGTGGGTCTACCATTGCAGCCTAGAAATATAGCTGAGTTAGAAGTTGTCATTAACATTTTTAACAAAAAGTGTTTCATTTAAATTCATGTTTTGAAAAGCCATGCTCAACTAGGAAGACTCAAAGAAAAGCCCTTATACAATGGCAGAATGTCCGATTTAATTGTATGCAGAATAAAATACTGTTTTCTTTTGATTTAATTTTTTTTTTTTTAATAAAGTCACTTTTTTACATAACCTTTGGAAAAGATAGGAGGTTGATATCAAATTTAAAATATTCCAAAGTTAGCTAATTTTAAGACAAAAGAGTTGTATTCCAGGTGGAGAAAAGGTCAGAGTGATAAAAAAATCACATAAAAAGGAAAATTTGATTCCCCTAGATGGGAAACAAAGTTCCCTCTGCCTCCATGATTCAGCTCCCTGGGATAAATGCATTCTGACAGATAAAATACACTTTCCTCCCTACAAACTGCTTTGTTTAAAGCACAGAAGGATCTGCTGCAGAGATGAACAGGGTCAGGCCATGGAGACCTCATTACAGCCTACAGGAGGAGGGTTTCATTGGAGCCCTTGCAGGTGTGTCGGTTTGTGCTGGTTCGGTAAGAGCAGCCAGTTATTGCGAGTTCCACATCTTGGAGGGAGCCTGGAGATGCTGAGAGTCTTCACTGAACAACTTGGCATTGTTCTCAGGAAGGACACTGGAAAATGGATTTCTCCATGCCACAGAGCGGGCACCTCAAATTAGCAACCACTTTTCAACATAATCCTTCAATCACGCCATGGGTGAAAATGAGGCCAACAATACCTCCTCACAGAGATGTTACAGAGAGAAAGGCATAAATCTTTGCAGCACCTTCAGGTGTTAAAATGATGGGCATTGAGGAAAAGCCCATGTGGAAATGAATCATTCCATCTAGGGGCAAAATTGTGATAACACGCCAAAAATTTGTCCTGAGGGTCAATTATCACATGGGGAAGAAAGAACAAAATCCAGAAGAGCTGCTGACTGCAGGAGCTCTGTCCAGCCTCTGCACAGATTAAGGCCTTATGGGAAGAGGAATGAGGGAGTGCATATTTGCATTTCTTTTGCGGAGTGAAATGCGTGCAGAATAGCAGCTTTAATCCTGGAACTTCCGAAGTGTTGAACGCTTGACTTGGAGATCTGAGTTAGAGTTGTTTGATTTTTATTTTTATTTTTTAATTTTTGCATCTCTTTACACAGACACATTGGATAGGCAGCATATATTTACATAGTGGATTAGTGAAGTTGTAGCTGGATGTTTTTTTAAATTACTGTGAAACTAACTCTTTTCAGATCCCGTTCACTCTTTTTGGGCCCATGAAGAGAGCATCCAGAATTGCACTTCCACTACTGCAGTTGCAGGTTTGACTTCATTTCTCTCTTCCTGCTGCCTTGGCAGCTCTTTTTCTGTTTTCATATATTTCCATCTTTCTCTCTTGCTGCCATTTAAATGACCTTTCCCATTCACCCTTAAAATTCCACCCAGCTGAAAACTAGTCCTGCCTCCAGGCCTGTGAGTGCAGCCTCTGTATCCTCAGACAATGGAACTAGGAAAGAAAAAAAAGGGACATTCCTGCAGGTCCTCGGTGTGTGGATAACAAACAGGGCACAAGAGGCGGGCATGTAAATCAGAAATCACTCCATTAGCTTGTTAAGCGTTTTGGAGTGACACCACATACATTAGGAGCCCGCAGCCACAATGGCGGGATACTGGCCATTTGATATTCATGAGATGAGGAAGGTTTAAGAAGAGAAAAAGGAAGGGGGAGGGAGGGATGTGGGCTTTCTAATGTAAACACCATTATCATTTGAAAATCAATTAGCTCCTTGCACTGAGGGAATGACGAGACTTAAGGCCCTTTCTGAACTGCTATTGTGAGCCTGGGTTATTTACTTTAATTAAGAGGAGACAGAGTGGATTATTGTCTCAAACTAAGGAGTTGGGAAGAGTCAGAAAATTACACTCTACCTCACTGCACAACAAAGCCAGGGTAAGAGACAGGCTCCAAACCCAGCAAAGTCGGAAAGAAATTAGCCTTTAATCTGGATTCGTCCTACATAAGGCACAATCAAAAGGAAGCAAGGTTCGGAGACTTCTTGCTAACCACGGGGCTCGATACTGCAGCTGCTGTCACTGCCAGTGCTTCTGTTGAAGTTTAAAGTTTGGAATGGAAGGGGCTTTTGCCCCTGGAAGGGCTAGAGCTTGAAAGCAAAATTTATTTTGGCCTTAAATTTGACACACTGAAGTGTCAGGTGTGGGGCTGCATTTCCTTCTGCCCACTCCGACCCAACAATGGAGCAACGTTTTGCTTTAGAAACAAATATATTTAATTGTTGATGAATTCCTGGATGAAGAAGCTCATATTTTTTGTCTCTCATTTAATTCAAACTGCTTGGATTAAAAGAAAAGGAGAAAAAAAAAAAAAGGAGAAGAAGGAGGAAAAAAAGAAAAGGAATTTGGCAAATGACTAATCCACAATATTGTCTAATTTGGCATAAGGAGAAACACCCCCCCGAGGTATCTAATACTGAGATGTTTCAGCTCCTCTTTGCATTGCCCACTCTTACTCTGCGTACTCTAAATATGTATTAAGTCAGTCGAGCATGGCAGCTGCTGAAGGAGTTGCCACAGCTTACTGGGTAAATAATGATCATTTTATAAATCACCTAAATGCGTATCTACCCCAAAGACCATGGCAGTGGCTTATGGGAATGCTGATTTGCATTTTTAAAATTTGCTTGGATGTATTTGCAATTGCTGTGCCTCTCACTGATTGCTGTGCCTCTCACTGATTGCTGCATGCTCTAGCTTTATGTTCAGGGCCCAACTCTGCTTTCAGTTATGAATGAATGAATCTGGAGTGTCATCACTGAAATGAGCAACACAAAGTCAAACTGAGGAACTAGTTTAGTTGATGAGATTCCACAAGGAATACCCTGTGAACGCAATTTGGCACTGACCTCTTGGTGATTTTGCATTGGGAATAACTTTATGAATAAATCCTTGAGAACTGAGAAGCATCATTTTTTGGGATGAGCTGCTGTTCAGCCATGAGGCTGAGGGAGGTAGAGCCAGACCATGGACTAAAAGATCTCAGTCAGGCCCTACCACCCCTCTGGAAAACATCTTATTTATACTAGGCTTTGGGGTCTTGACATGCCTTTTTTGGCCCATGAAGGAAAAAATACTGTCTTTTTCTATCTTCTTGACACACATCCAAGTTCATTGACACTTAGACCATCACAGAACTGGAACCTTCCTCTGTGTTTTACAGTCAGAGACATCTTGGCCTACCGTGAACGCCAAACCACATGACTCTAGAAGCAAATGAATGAGAAGGCTTTTCAGAGGGCCTTTGGGAACAAAACACTCATTCCTTTAAGCAGCAAGAGTGAAGTATATATTTTTGTATATATCTGGTCAGAGTTCACCCAGGCATTCAGGACTCTTTCCTCTGCCTCTCTTTTGCAGCTGGATTCCTTCTTTCTCATTTGGTCCTGAGATAAAACCAGTTCCTCTTCCTGTGAGAGCCATTCCCACTCTTCTGCTCAAGTTTTTGGTGGGCAAGTGTCTACCCATGCCCCATGTCTTGTAGAAATGCCTGTCCTGGCTCTGGAGTCCAGTGAAGCAGAGATGCATGAATATGTCCTGGCTGAGTTAACGTATTTTGCATTTTGGCCTGGATCTTTCACCTCTCTCATGAGTCTTTACCTTTTCCAAGCCAGGTCGCTAGGACAGACCTAGTGACCTGTACCTCAGATGTGCCCCATAACTCTCTGCTCCACCTCTCCCAGCTCCCTTGGCGAAGGTCGTTATAGTGTCTGGTGCATAGACCTTCAGGTGAGGTCACATAAGTATGGTCACAGAGTAGGTGTATTTATGACCCATCATTAATACCTATCTCAGTGATTCCTCTTTTGAGGGATTTTCAGCTGTTTCCCCATTCACTAGAGGAAAGAAAAATGTCCTTACGAATGAAACAGCTGTGCAAGGCTCAGCTTCTTCCACCATCATTGACCCTCACATGGCAGTATAAATAGAGGTACAAACACAAATTGGTGAGGACCAGAGCGCAGGTGAGAAGTGAGAAGTACCAAGGAATGAGGCTCCTTACAATGGTGCACAAGTCTTAGAAACTCTTGGAGGTGAAGAGCTGGGCCCAGTGAGGCAAAGAAAGCAGCTGCCTTCATCAAATGAAATGTCACTGGACTTCACATCCTGGAAGACGCGGGGAGGTGTAACGTAATACAGATGTTCAGTAGTTGCTCTCTCCTCTTCTGGCAAGGTATAGCTTTCAATACTTAGCCACAAGGGGCTCAGATAATGCATTAATTACAGCCTTAGCTCTGTACACGTTGGATTGATATGAGTTCTTTATGTATATATTATCTGGTTATTGTAAGATTATTTTGTGATCTTAAATATACTTAATTGTATTAGAAATGGTGCACTGGAGCCTTTTCATCATTACTAATGTGAAAATATATAAACAGAGGATTTTTTTTTTCCAGGAATAAATCAAATCCTCAACTGGAGTGAGGGGTCAACAGGCCCACGGGGCTGAGCTGCTGGCTGCAGATAGCATATGTGTGTGTGTATAGATGACTACACACAACTGTGCCACCTATATTTGCATTCCTACCGTTGTTCATTATTTGTATCTATTATACAGTGGAGAGAGCACAAATGTACGCAATTGAGACACAATAATGCAGGGATATGAAAGGACCAATCCATCAGTTCAAGTGTGTTTGGGTTTGAGGAGAAGGGGATGCACTGATGAATTCACTGATTTATTCTCACTAACTCTTGCTGTATTCTGAGGCAAGGCCTGAGCCGCTGAAGCTGCTACAGCTGACAGTGATTTATATCAGCTGCAAGATCTGGCCTGGAGCTTTTAAGTGTGTCAAGCACCTCCAGCACTTTATGAATCTTTCTGGATGGAGTTTTCCAAATCAAAATCTGAAGAAACAGCAAATCCATTAAGAAGGAGAGCACATGCTCAACTATTTTTTGTTTAGGGATTCCTATCATATTTGTTGAGATCCCGTTCAGTTTTGACTATCCAGCTGTTCAGTCATGGCTCACAGCCTTGGATAACAACCACGGCCTCATTCCAGAAGAACCCAAAAGTCCCTAAACACTGGCTGGGTTAAACTGAGTCCAGTGAGGAGACGTCACGAGAGGTTGTTGATTGCTTAATCTTACTCCTGCAGTCAGGGTATAGAGATGTCTCGATGTTTTCTACAGCTGTGTGGAGCAACATCTTTGTTCCTGCTCCAGTGTTGATACATGGCAGAGTACTGGAGAGCCCAACTGAAGAACCAGAATGACTTGACCATAGCTGTTTTGGATTGTGCTGCCATCTCTTTAATATGGGCTTTAAGATACAGAGATGTGAAATACAGGGTGCATCCTTAGGGGTGCAGCCCAAGCTGAGGGTAAAGGAGGTGGGAGTGAACAAGCCAGCAGCAAGGTGGAGGATACGTGGGACTGGGACTCAGGGGCTGGGACAGCATTCCTGGCTGTACTGACAACCTGGGGTATTTCCCTTCTCTCTCTTTCCCATCTATCTTTTGTGAAGTTAATTACAATCTCACTGTAGCAGAACGTAGGGGCTTTTTGAGGTGCCGTAAAGACAGCTGACCTTATTTTCTAGGATAAGTAGGTAAAAGTATTGGGAATGAGCCCTAAGGGAAGATAGGAATTGAGAAAGCAAGGGAGATGGGCTGGTTTCCAGATCACAGATTTGAAAGGTTTCTAGCTCAGAAAGGTGAAGGAGGGCTCAGGCAGGAGCTACTTGGCTACTTGTTTCCCTGAGAAGTCCAGCTGCCTAATATGCACGAGGGCAGAATTGTTTTCTTTTGGGTGGAGTTGCCCCAGTCCCTTATTTTTATTAGAAAAAAAAGCTAATTTTGGAGCTCAAGCCTGAAGTACTCTGGCCAACAGGAAGGGGGCTGGCAGGAGGCATCGTCAGCCTACAGCACATGTTGTCTAGGTGCGGCACCCTGTATGATGGTACTGAACATCCACAAACTTTGCTATTGTAACAATCTAATAATAATCAAGACTCCTTATTGCATTCTCAGCTTTCTCCTAGATGACTTAATTATCAAGGCAACTTGCTAAATATGAGCACTAGTGTAAAGTCAGTGAAATTAAAACAGCAAAGAACTTTGACTCCTCTCTCGGCAAAGGCAGATCTTACCAGTATATGATCCTCCGTGAGTTTAATTCCAATCCATAGGCTCTGTAAGCAGGGATTCCTTAAAAAAGTTTTAATTGTACCCAACTATTCAATTATCTTGGCTTCCCTAACATCCTGCACCCCTTTTCCCAACAGGGAAAGTTTACCTACCTGGAGAATAGACCTTGCCCAAATCACCAGCAGAGCTAATAAACAAGTGTCCTCCAGAATGTCCCAGAAGCAGAAAGCTCTTGCCACTGTTTGTGACTCCAGTCTGCTACCCAAAAGTAGTATCTTGTCATTAGCTGTGAATGAGGCTCCCCTCCCCATCATCCCATAGAGCCTGTTTTATTCTTTCACTCTTTTCAGAGCACCTGAGAAGGGAGAACTACAGATGCTGGGGTCCAGGTTCACCCCTGGCAGAGAGCAGCTGAAGAAAGTGTCAAATGCAAACAGAGATGAACTTGCACTGTTTGTCTGTGATGCAAATGTTCACAGGAGGATGTTGCAAGGATGGACTCAGCTCAGCACTCAACCTGTGAGTGACAAGGGAAGACTCAGGCTTACAGGAACAACTGGGTGGTGATGCTGATAGGGACACGGCAGGCTGCCGTTTGCTCAAGTTCTTTAACGCTTGTTGGACCAGTTCCAGAGACAATTCTTACTCAATTTCCATCTAAGATAAACTCATCCATGGACTAAGGAGCTTGCATGCACATGTTCATCTAGTTATTGCTTTGACAGTGGAAGAGGCTCTTGCTGCCATTATCCCACCGGAAGCTATAGCCTTGGTGGGATCAGTTGGATGAGCTTCTGTAAGCATTCCCTAACTTGCAGCTCTCAAGCCAAGCCAAGCTAAAAAGCCTCTTGTGGAAAAAGTTAAAAGTGACTGGGCTTGTTCCAGCTGATGTGGGCTGGGGGCTGTTCACACTGGAAATGAGCTGGCAAACTGGTGAGAGACAAGTGAATAACATCTCACTCCAGAGCTGTGTGAAGCAGCTCGGGGCGAGAGGTTGGCTGGAGGAGGGCATATGATTAAGAGCGATATTAAGACTGAATAGAAGTGAAGGATCCAACTGCCGGTCCCACAGAAGCTCTGAAGAAAGAGTGAATTCTCTGTAAGATTTCCTGAGAGGTTTATTGTTCCCCAGTGGGAAGGCTGCAGGACATCCCAGTGAAAGGCTGGCCTCTCTGCAGAGACCTTGTGCCTCTGCAGTGATGGCTTTCCCAGAGCCAATGCCTGTTCCCCTCCCAGTAGCTTCCTGCCCGAGCTTCTTGCCTCCAAGGATGTGGGCCTGGCAGGTTGCCTGGCAGCCAAGTGCCCTTGGTCCTCCCTGGATCATGGGATCATGGGATGATTCGGGTTGGAAGGGACCTCGGGAGGTGTCTGTCCAACCTCCTGCTTCACATGGGGTCAACCATGAGCTCAGACCAGCTTGCTCAGGGCTGTAGCTGGGTTGTTAGATATTTGCCTATATTATCCAGCAACTGCTGCTTTCCTGGACTGTTCTGTGTCTTGGGGTCTCTGGCTCCTTTGGTGACCAAATCCAAAGCTGGCTAGCCATCTAACCTGGCAGCTTCCAGGCTGCTCAGGATCAAGAAGTCATATTGCCAAACTAGGCTGCCCCCAAGTTTCATGTTCTCCTCCCTCCTCCTTTCCCCCCCAGACAAAACTTTCTCTTTCTGTCTTACTGTCTTTGTGTGTAGTTGAAATAAAAACATATAAAAATATATTCACGGTAAACTGTTTTCTGTAGGAGTGAAATATCCAGGGTACATGCAGCTTGGCGACGGACTTTTGTATTTTTAAGATGTGGGGAAGATGGTGGTGTGGGCCACCATCAGGGTCAGATATCGCAGAACAACCCCCAGCTTAACCAGTGATTTCTCCTAAAATATGGGGGAAAGTCACTTAAACCATGGAATTCCTTGCTGTATGATTTTATGGATACTAAAAATTTCCTTGGATTCAGAGTATAGTAGGATAGATTAATGGAGGAAAAACCATTGAGGTCCATCACATGAAAGAAATCACTCGTGGCTCAAGAAATTCACAAACTGAAAATTCTCTGGGGAAAAATGACAACGTTTCCTTTTTCTTCTTTTTTACTCAATATAATGGGTTGTCACTGACAGGACACAGGACTGGAGGAACATTGTTTTGTTCTCTTGTTGGCTTTACCTTGAGTTGCCTGATGGGACTAGTCGCCGTACACCCTGGTACCTTGGTTTCCCAGTTGCCCATGCATGGTGTGATTGTCTCCAGAACATGGAATTGAGTTTCTTTCCTATGGAAATCACTGTATTGGAGGTTGCTGGTACATCTCTGATATGGCGCATATGTTGATATGTGTGGCTGAAGGGTATACAGACCCAACACCTCAGAATCACTGCCATGTCCATATTACCCTTATTTCTGTGTACCACTGTCAACAACAGTGCTTTGTCACTGTCATTTTTCTGTCTAGTTACACCATGGGCTGTGAACTTAAAGCTAGTCACTTAAGTTACAGAGCATTTTGCACACAGGGTCTACACTCCTAGCTGGGCCCTTCAGGAACCTTTGTTGCTCCAAAAATAACACTGAGCATGGTCGTGTGGTTAAAAAAAAAAAAAAAAAGGATGAGATGGAGATGCTCTATTTCCTTTAATAGAGTAATAATCCTTTTTGTCACCCCCATAGACCTCGATACCATTTTATGTTCTGTTGACCAGCCACAGACTTAGGAAATGCCCACGTGTGATTGCACTGAAAGTCTGAGGAGTTTATTCAGGATGGGTTTGCACAGAAGCCTCTTTCATGCCATACCACAGATTTCCACCCAACCCCTTTTTTGACTGACTACTTGTGCATTTCCTCCTCCCTCTCTTTTTTCCCTTCAGGGAAATATTTAAATAAAACCTTTCCCAGACTGTCATTTGCTTCTAGAGTGCTGTTGAAAAGCATCAGTGGCATTGTTCAAAGAGAAAGTGGGTCACCCTATACCACTCACCAGTGCGTTTGGTCTCCGTCCGCTCATACCGATCCATGGAAAGAGGAAACAAAAAACTGAAGCACATGCCCTGCTGGGGAGCCTGGTGTGAGATCCACAGGATTAGCTCTGTTAGCAGTGCTATAGGTAAACTTGACATGCAATCAGCAAAGCAAAATATTCATTATTACCTAACTGTCAGCTGAAGACAATTTCAATTATTCTGGTATTTCAATGGATGAAGAAGCCCTTCAGGCTGGCTCATGAGATTAGACTTAAAGACTCTGTAAATTAAGAAAGTTGCAATCAGTATATTATCTGGCAGGCAGCTGTGGAATATACTACAACAGGGAGGGGAAGGAAGAAAGAAAAAAGAGACAAATTGCTATATTCAGGTTGTGGTTTTGATATATCTATTTACAGTTTTAACATATGCATTTGTGAAATAATTGTTTTGCATTTCTTAAATCACCTTTAACAGCATCAATGTGAAGTTTCCAACTCCTATAGCTTGAAAGGTCAGTTTTTCTTTTGCCTTGCTCCTTGTTTTAAAGACTAGTTTTGGTTAGGGGAGGAAAAATATAAGCATTACCAGACGAACAAATCTTTCTGAAAGTTATTCAAATATTATAATATATGGCTGTTGATCAGAAAACTCCATTAGAAGTTACATTTGTAATGTCCCCCAGGTTAATTTTTATAATGTGATATCAACCTCTTTTTGCTAGATATGCACGGATGTGGTAATTATGACCATATATGGCCTTTACTGCTCCTGTCTGACGTGTTAAGTATAAAGAGGATCATTTATATCATCATATCTTGCATTTCTAGAGCTTTTATCTCTGAGGTTCCCAAACGATTTCAACATCTTTACAAACAGCAGTGCAGAACCTGTTTGCTTCCCCCAGTTATGTGACTCCTCCTAGGCAGAACTGCTGAGTTAGAAGGGCTGGAAAATGGATAAATTTGAGACACTTTTGGCGAAGAACAAATATAGTTTAGCAGTAAAGCATGCTCATTCTTGTAGGGTGGGATTTTAAGTTATACCCTTGGGGAACTCTACATAGAAAAGACAGATTTGCCTCAGGCAGAGAGCTGATGAATTGCAACCTAGAGAAGTTGGTGAAAAATAGTGGTCAAGTTGTGGCAACAAAGACTTCATCAGAGGTGATTTGTGGGAAAGTCTTTTTGAAGGCAGGGCCATCTTCTTCATTTTTGCTGTCACCCCAGCTAGCTAGGCTGAGGAAGTGCTCTTACCGTGGAGCTCCCTACTGCCACACTATGTAGATATAAAATATAAAAGCTATTACAGCCCGACGAGATGAATTATATACCTCTAAGTTGACTCTGGTGATGCCCACTCTGTATTTTAAGGCTGAGTGCCCAACAGTTGACCTTCAGCCTTGCTAACAAGAGTAGTTTTAGGATGATCTGTGTTATAAATCTCAGGGGGACAGTCTCAATTGTCTTGCTTTAGCCCAGGCCTAGGATTGATGCACTGCACAGGATTCATCTGACTTATGTTTAAATGTTTACAACATGGAGGAGAACAGTCTAAAATTCTCACTATAGTCAGTAAAGAGAAAGAGGCACTCCAGGAATACAGATTGTTTTATCCTAAGGTGGACATCTCAGTTTGGGCAGAGGAATCATGATCTGGAAGTTCCTTTTTCTCTCTAGTAGCTGTAAAGGGAACCTTGACTATTAGGTCATATACCAACATCTGAAGTAAGATGAGTTCAATACCACCCATTTCTTTGTCTGCAGAATGGTTAGACCACACAGCCTTCAGTACAGATCTTATGCTTTGCCGTGGACATGTAGAGCAGCAAATGCAATGTTGGTAGGTCTTTGCTGGAACCGCTAGAGATGATGATAGCAGCAATAACAGCTGTTAATAACATGGTAACAGCTGCAACAGCAGCCATAGACCTGATGCAGTGACCCATCAAACGTAAGCATTTCTACTACCCATCATCTTTAACAATTTTCATTTATCAACCTAATTTTAATCTCACTGACTTTAGTGCTGTCTTCATTCACTTCTGTGGACCTATTTTCAAGTGATAACGATATAAATATAACTTTGATCTTTAGATCATGTGCTACCAAGAAGATTGTCATCTGCAGGGGTTTCTTCCAGGTTGTGACCTGTTCTTGGATTAATAAAATAATGTGAGTAACATCTTGGAAGTTGGAATACAAAGGTCTGAATTTCCAAGCACAGCTACTGATTCTCAGAATCTCTGTTTTTGAAAGGCTTGGACTTGAAATGCCTTCATGAACTTGATTTCTGAGAGTTGAGTGCCCTCTTTCTGAAATCCAGGTTCTGATAAAAAAACTTAAGTTGGGAACATGCAGGCAGACACCCCAAGTCTCTGACTGCTTTCAAAAATCTTGGTCAAGGATCACTTAACACACCTAGAATATAAAATCAACATCTTGCACACTTTTTTTTTTTTCCCTCAAGTGAGATTTTGACCTATATTTGAAAAACAAGTAGTTTTGGAAGTTGAGACCCAGTGTTTTTCACTGATGATTCTTTTGAAATATTCAGCCTTCCCTCTGTTGTTTCTTTTCCCTCCTGAGTTTGGCTAGCAAAGCTGTAAACAGATCCTTAAAAAAATAAAAATCTCACCAGCAATTTACCCCACAGTTATGCATCTTTCTGCTTTGGAGAACATTTAGCTAAAATTAGATGACAGCTCTATACCCTTAGAACCAGTGTTGTGTTTTTCCTCCATTTCTGATCTACATAATTCAAAACAAGGAAATGTTAGCAGGTAAAACTGCAGGGTAAAACCTTTGGCTGATGGAAATATTTGCATTTATTAGGCTAACAACTGTAAAGCAGATATGCACATCTTTAGACTTCCTCATTCTTGCCTTATTAAAAAAGATCTTTGAAATTCAAAAGCTTCCATGTAAATGTTGTGGAGTTATTTTCCCTTCCCCTGATACAGATGATTGTACTTGGGTGGCTTAAAAAAACAGAACCTGGAATCAAGCACCTCAATAATTCACTGCTGGTTAAAATCCAGACCTGGTCTGTACCTAAAATATGGCAACAGCTTCCTGAAATGAGGCTCCCCACCATTTCCCTGAGACTCATGGGCCTGAACATTCCCATTGCACACAGGCTTGCTTATCTTGGTGCATTTGCTTGGAGGTAGGTGAGCATGGCACATGCACATTTCTAGGTCTTTGAAGCTCTGTGATGTTGTGTGCTGCACAAGTGGTGTTTGGTCTGCTGACCCTCTCCATTTGATGCAGGAGGAGGTTGCTGTTAAGGGATGGACTATCTCATCCACCCCAGCATGCACTAGAAAGGAGATTTACACAGCTGCAGGCTAGCGTGGTTGGTTGATCCTGTGAACTGATGGGCATCCCTTGCTTTGGGAGATAGGACATCTGAAGTATGCTTCATTTTAAATCCAGATCTTGCCTTGATGCATTCTCCAAGAAGGGTGCCCATTAGAAACTTATGGGTTCAGACTACTAGATCTGCAAAGATGACATCGTCATGGATACTTTTGCAGATGAGGAGCTCAGACACATAAGCAAGTCAGGGATGTAAAAAAAGTTACCCTGTGTCAGCTGCTGAAGCCAGGGTGAATGCCAGCTCAGCCCTCAGTGCAAACGAAGGACAACATTTTCACAACTCTGTCTGTATTTTTCCACATTGCATACATCTACATCATGCAAGATCATCCCTAAATCACAACTGCAGTGCTTAATCAGTAACACTAACTAATAAAGTATCCCTCGTGGCCTTTTCAAGAAGGTATCAATCGATAACAGGGAATTAAACAAAACAAAACACAAAAGAACCCTTCCCCTCCTATTTACAGAACAAAATGACTCACAAGGGACAGTTTCTTGTCTTTTCACAATACAAGGGTAATGCCCTTCATGGCAAACACTGGAGTTTGAGCCCAGACTTTTATAGACTTTGTGTTGATGTATTTTCTCATGGGAAAGATTGGACTAGTCCGGACAAGCACCTGTGATTTTTAAGTGGACTGAGGCAAGACTGGAGAATTTAGAAAGAACACCCAAACAGAGTTTTAGTGCTGTATGGGATAACACATAGTGACAGTTTTCAGAAGATGTATTAAAAATTATTATTATTTTGAAGATAAAGGGAACTCATTCCAAAATTTGGCTATAGAAGGACAGCTAGCTTTTCTAAGCCGAATTAGGGTGTCCTTTTCCTCTTTTTTTTTTTTTTTTCTTTTACTTGGTTTCACTGAACCAGTTAAATTGTAGGAGCTTACTTCAATATGGCTAACGCTCTAAAACAATGTTTGAATTTTGTACTAATTAGGGCCAATTCACTGACATTTTTTTTCTATAATGTGAAGACTAGTGCCCAGAGTAACTCACTGAAATTTAACAAAAGAGCAAGATAAAACAATTAAAGTGGAAGAATATTTGATTAAGTAGCTCACTGATTTATAGTGTGGTAAATTGAAATTGAAGGGACAGAGGTTTTTTTTTTTTTTTTTTTTTTAAAGAGATCCCATTTTTTATNTTTTTTTTTTTTTTTAAATGGCAACCATATTTTATAGTCATTGTCAGTCTCTCTGGGCTTTTTGTGCATTTCTAATTAAAAATAACAGTTTAGGGATAGTAATTCTGGGATTTATTACTCGTCTTCTTTTTTGAGGCCTTTTTTTTTTTTTTTTCTGCTTCCTCTGGTAAAACATTAAGGTCCCATTGAAAAGTCAAATGGAGCAAACGTATTGCTAACCAACCAGTGGCTGTCTGACATCATTTAAACAGCATTAACCATGACGGTTTCACAGGGTTAAAAAAACAAACATGGAGAATTTTGTTTTGGTGATGGATTAAGCCTCTCCTTGGGGAGGTTTTGGCATTGAACAGGAGCTTACTAGGAGGGCATCCCATGTGCTGGAGGCATCACTGCACGCTATGGGCTGGGAAGACTGGGATCAGTCCATATGGCATCACAAGAGCAAGGAGCATCCCCTAAATAGCTGAGTCGCGGGCTCCTGGTTTACCCACCAGACTGCAGGTGTGATGCAGAGCTCACCTCTGCTAACAGGGAGGTGGTGAGGAAGGGGGTTGTTTCCCCTCTGTCCATTCCCTGCATTCTCTGAGCCAAGCCACTACTGACACAAACCACCCTTCCTGCAGGGTGCTCCCCACCCTGATAGAAGTATATCAACCCTCCCATGACACCAGAGAAGCAGGGATGTTTTCCAGCCCTCCCCATGTTTGCAATGGGAGAGAAAGAGAAAGCAAAGCTCCAATGCATGAAAATATTTAGGTAGCTCTGGTGAAATGCAAAATATTAAGAGACTTGCCCAAAGACACAAAGAAAACCAGTGGCAGAGTGGGCCAACCAACTACAGAAAGGTGAACAGTGAAGAATAAGCAGCACCCTGAAAGAGCAAACTGCAGGTACATGCATCCTGCTGGCATGCCCTGTATACTCATGATACATCTGCCTAAGGCTTCCTTGCAATCTTTTCATGTGGCTGAAAAAAACCTGGAGTAGAGGGGGGAAAATCACACTTCCAGTGTCCTGTAAATATTGAACCATTTGAAAAAGGGAGCAGTGCCTTTGTCAGTCTCCACGTGCACTGACGCACGTGCACATTTTCACTCAGACATGCAGCAGTGCCTGCACACACAATCCTGCGGGATGATTTCTAAAAGAAAACACGTGCAGAGATCCAGGACAGTGTCTTGCAGCTGATCACACTGGCAAGGCAAAAGTAGACCTGGAGAAAAAAGAAATATAGGAAATAAAGTTCCTGATTAATGAATGTTAGCCCATGAAAGGGTTTTGTTCTTGGGGATTTGTTTAAAGAGCTATTGCACTTTCTAGGAGAGGAGGTGGTAAAAGCAGAAACCCAAGGCAAAGTTACACAGCCCAAGCAGACAGAGCAGGTGATGTTATCAGCTCTTTTTTTTTTTTTTTTTTTTCAGCGTTCATTCTGCTGCCAAGCATCCTCACCATGGAGTTGGGAGACTGCAGGGCCATCTGTTCAGCCTTTCAGAGACCTGTTTTTCAATAGTGGAGTTCTGTTTTCTGACATTTCTTCCCAGAGTTACCTTTTTCTGGGGACATCTGCTTGAAGGTCAGCTCAAACAATAGTCTCACTTCTCAAAAGAGAGGCTAACCCATGCCAGGATTGGGGCTGAGTGGGGAGACAGAGGGGCAAGGAAGAAACATTTCTCATTTGTATCCTGCCTTTTGGTTTGTTCCCTACCAGTTCCCTCCACTCTTTCCTCGGGGCTTCTTTCAGAGCTATGACATCCACAAGAACTTGAACGCACCTCGTACTTTCAGTACTGCTCACTCCAGGGGTCCACATATCACAAGCCAAGCTCTTCAAAATTACAGGATTGGGTTAAAAGCCATGAAACTGCAGTAAAATTACATTTCAGGGGTCTTTCTCTTTGCCTTCTGTCTTCAGAGTTGTAGGTACACATGCGCCTTTTTTCAGAATTTCTCTGCAGCAGCAGAAGGTTAAAACATGCATCATTTTTTTCAGTAAAGCATGAGACACTCTGGTGGGAAAGAGAGCTGAGGCTTTATGGGAAACACTGCTATGGCAAGGTGCGTTGTGGTGGCTGGCAACCCAGTTTTTGCTCAGCATGAGGAACGAAATGACTTTAGGCCCCAGTCTTGTTGAGGACACCCTATAATGCAAACTGGGGCTGTTCAGCATCCCATAGAATGGGGACTGTAGCTGCCTGGAAGGCTGGTGTTATCACCCAAACTGGTCATTGTATCAGCAGAGAGACAGGTATCTCCAAAGTGTTCTTCCAGCCTTGTTAGACACTAGCACTGGCAGATGATGGGTTGCCCTCTGCAAGTGTTTACCCCCTGACGCTAATCACAGAGGAAGCCTCAAAACTACTTATGGTTAGACTCTTACTTTTATGTGGTTAAAATTAAGGGAGATGGCTCGTGATCTCTCTCCAGTTTGATCCCCTTGAGTGAACATGGATCTAAGGCTCTGTCTGGACACAATGACTGTCTTGTCCTTATGGCTCTGTGTCTGTACTGACCTTTCCTTGAAGAACCATGGGTGCTAGTGCCAGAGCTGCCCTGGGGCTGGGGGAAAGCTGCCGCTATCCATAGTTGGCAAGCCCCGGATGCAGAGAGTACAGGAAAGCAATTACGGTCGGGACTTGGTCAGGTCTTGAAAGCAATCAGAAGAATTTTTTCTAATTATTATGTCTGAAAAATAGCATATAGGTATATCATTCTGACCGTAGAGCTGTGTGTAGATGGCTGCCTGTATACACACAGGCAAGCACACAAAAGCAAAAACATACAAACCCTCAACACACACATCTGTGTAGTTAAAATTCATGCCATTGTACTACTCTACACTATATGCACACAAGCACAAACAGAATAGTTCAGCCATACTAGCATGTCTTTGGTTTAGGACAAACAGAAGATGATAATATTGAGACCTTGCTATACCAGGGGAATTATAATTCCCTTCTGCAGTCATGGTTGGGAAAAGATTACTGTGCTGGTAGCACATTTCCAGCCCTCCTCTCCCCATCGAAGGCGTAGGGGGATCTGGAAGCTGGGGAGGGATTACTGCTACCCAGTAGAGGGAATGGGATATGCGGAGGCGGGCTTTCAGTGCTGCCTTGAAGTATTTAATCCTGTGCAAGCAGCTGGAGAACTGTGGTGGTTATCACTGGCGAGGTGTGCCTAGGGGGGCCCACAGCACTGAGTGAACTTCAGTGAGGAGGGGGGCTAGTGGGTGTTTTGGGAATGGAGGGGGAGGCACTAGGGCTCACAGCTGAGGCAGGAATAAGAAGCCCCATGGTAAAGTTCAGCCAAGGGAAACTGTTAAATTTGAGGACTGGATTTTAGGTGTGGGATTGGTGTTGGCAGTGTTTGTCCATGCAGTAAGCTGGGCACCGTTCTGAGCCCACTGACAAGGCCGGACCCACCCACACTGTCTCAGCAAACTCAGACAGATTTGTCCTGAAGTCCAGGGGTCTCTGCAGAAGAGAAGGATGAGGTGGTGGCGGTGAGGAAAAGGCCAAGCACACAACAGTCAAAGACACAGACCTGGCTGTGTCATGGTCCACCAGCTCCCACCTTGAGGTCAGCTCTTTCTAAGCATGATATTAAACTACACCCAGGCTAAGTGTTAGCCCTACAGCCTAAAAGGGCAAAGAACACAGAGCACTTGGGACCTCTCAACTCTACTCATCTCATAATCACAGTTAATGGTCACTGGACTGTAACCCAGGCAGGAGCAGCTACCTGCAGCACCTGTGATGTGGTGGTATGTCCTAGCTGTGCCCTGGAAATAGATGCCAGCTGAGGTGGTGGCTAGGCATCATACGGATCTGCTGTCTTAGGGTGTGATTTCCTTTACAGCCCAAAGCAGTGAGAAGCAAGGCTGGGTGTGGTTAGGATGGGAGGCCACTAAGGAATGATGTTTCAAGAAGAGGAGCTGTTTGCTGAGTCTATCAGTGAGTTTTTGTCCTATAAGACACTATCTATTTGAAGAGAGATTAAATTAAATAGCTGTGGTCTTCAATTTCTGTGCAGATGCTCTTCAGATAACTCTGCTTTCTACCAGCCTCATTGCGAGGTTAAACACATTTAAATTCTGAAGTCCTGCTCTAGAATAGGCATACCCACACTCTGATTTTCTTGCTGTGACATCCTAGGAATAGCAGGTAAAAATTTCCCCACATTAGCACTGTTTATTTCACTGTTGACCCAACGCCCTGGAAAAGAAGCTTCCTGCTGAAATCCTCACTGTTTTTATTGGGCAACACTTCTGCTTTCCAGCCTAGTCTCTTTGCAAACCTAGTTGTGCTCAGTACTCAGGAGTACATGATGTTTGCCAATGCAAATCCTGTTGTTTGTATGCACAAGTCACAGTGGGCTTGTGTTAAAGAGATTTTTTTTTTTTTTTAACAGAAATGTTACCAGTGAGCTGGCTTTGCTTCAAATGCTGAGTGATCCCTTGCTGACTCCCTCCTGATTCTTCCCTGAGGGATGGAGTCATTCTGTTTTCCCAGGACCTGTTCTGAACCACTGCTGCACAGTGTGGTGGTAGACACTATAGTTCAAGAAATTGGCATTAATTGTATTTTCCAAGCCTAGCGGTGGTAGGGAAGAGAGTAAGAAGATAGACAGAGACAGAGATAAGTAAAAGAGTGGACAAAGGAGGAAAATAAAGAAGGGTAGTTGTAGGAATCAACTTCAATGATAAGAAGGCTTGTTATGACTGGGGTCAGGATGCTTGGAAGTTGGGAATCTGTGGCCTTTCCATCATTAAATTGTAATGTCACATCTTCACAGTGTTGAACTCTGCAAACTGCAGAGGTATAACATAGACGAGTCCATGTTACAAAGCAAAAATGCAAAAGTCTTGCTCTAGCCAGCACTGCCTCGGATGTAGCCATATAGGGCTTGAGGCCTCCTCAGACCAAAGTTTTTTTACATTGTTTTTAGGCTCTCTTCCCATTAGCCAATACCAGCTGTGCATGACATACTTGTCACTTCCCGATCAGAAATGCCCTCCTTACTATATTTCCCTGTCCAGCACAAGAAGGGGCCAGCTTTCTTCCAAACTACATCCTTGGTATCAGAAGCGGTTGGGAGAAACCTCCATGGTCTCAGTAGAAGGATTGTGCAGTATCACGGTCCCTTTGATACTAATGAGAAAGGAATGCAAAAGGAAGAGGGAAAATAATTCATTGTTTCACGTTGGAGTGATATCCACAGCAAAGTCATTGTCTCAGAAGTGGCTGTGGATATTTCAAGGATGGATAAGAGCAGACTTATACCATCAATTTCTGTATATGTGTATGGACTAGCCCTCCTTAAGGGTTGGAGACTGGCATTTTTGACACAGATGTCTCTAAACAGCTCCCACCTCAGCACCTGGCAGAGCTATCGCACACCTTCCTGTTCCTACTGTCTCTTACTACTCCTCAGCTGAATGCTTACCAGCAAAACACAGAGTCACAGAATGGCTGAGGTTGGAAAAGACCTCTGGAGGTCATCTCGTCCATCCCTCCTGCTCAATCAGGGACACCTTGAGCAGGTTGCCCAGGACCATGTCCAAGTGGCTTTTGAAGATCTCCAAGGAGGGAGACTCCACAACCTCTCTGGGAAACTTATTCCAGTGCTTCATCACCCGCACAGTAAAGAAGTGCTTCCTGATGTTCAGAAGGATCCTCCTGTGTTCCAGTTTGTGCCCATTGCCTCTTGTCCTGGCACTGGGCACCACCGAGAAGAGACTAGTTCTCTCTTCTTTGCACTCTGCCTTCAGGCATTGATGAGATCCCCCTGAGCCTCCTCTTCTCCAGGCAGAACAGTCCCAGCTGTCTCAGCCTCCCTTCATAGGAGAGGAGCTCCAGTCCCTTGACCATCTTGGTGGCCCTCCGCTGGACTCTTTCCATTAGGTCCTTATCTCTCTTGTACTGGGGGCCCAGAACTGGACACAATACTCCAGGTGTGGCCTTGCCAATGCTGAGTAGAGGAGAAGGATCACCCCTTTTGACCTGCTGGCGATACTTTGCCTAATGCAGCCAAGAATACCGTTAGCCTTCTCAGCAGCAAGGGCACATTGCTGACTCATGTTCAACTTGGTGTCCACCAGGAATCCCAGGTCATTTTCCGCAGAGCTGTTTTCCAGCTGGGTGGCCTCCAGCATGTCCTGGTGCCTGGGGTTGTTCCTTCTCAGGTGCAGGAACAGGTGCAAGCCTTTCTCATCTCTTCTCTCCACAACCTACATCTGTCTCCTGAGCTCCAAACTCCAGTCCATTCTGGGTTACAGGGGAACAGGAGGTTACAGAAGCAAATGGGGAGCTTTGGGATCTGCTCCTCAAAACTTCCATGATAGAGCTAGTTTCTTCTAGGTTTAAAGATTTGAAGGGCAGAAATGCCTGTTTCTCTCCACAGGCTCTAAAGAAATCCTAGGGAACTAAATGGTAGCTGTGTAGACACCTTCATCTGGTGAGAAGAATCCCATTCCTGAAGATCCTAATGAACAAACACTGCTTATTTTGACTAATGCAAGAAATTCAATATTTCTGTAGGTACAGTACTTCTGCCATGCTCCTAAGCAGTCTCTGGGCATAGACTGGAGCCTTCTCAGGACTATGGGCATCTTTAGTGTCTGCTCATCTTTTCTGGGACGAGTGATAATGAAAGTGAAAAACACATGAGGCTTCAAAGGCTTTGAAAACCATCTCACCGTATTTAAACTACTAGAAGATCTGGACAAAATAATGAATACCATCTTTATTCTCCATTTTTAACCCTCTTGAGTGGCCCAGGGTTTATGCCACAACCCAATGAGATCATGATCTGTTCCCCATAGTTCAAAATCAAAGCACTGGTTTGCCCTAGGAAGTGGCTGCTCTGTTGTCCACGTATATCCTGTTTGAATGGACAGCCAATTTTTTTTTTTTTTTTCTGGCACTTCTTGCAGGCTCAAAATAGCTAGGAAAACCAATATTCAAGCAGAATTTGCAATCAGAGACAGAAACACAGAGTCTTTGTGGCTTTGCCAAACATACCACATTCTGGAGGGTGGAATAAAAGCTGATAGATCCATGAGATCGCCCTCTCTTTTCTTTCTGTGTAAGAGCTGGCTCTCACTCCCCTCTTTTTAACTGCATTTCATTCTGCTGTTTCACGCTGGTATGATGCACACCCTGCATCTGATCATCTCTTTTTCTTACACATGGTACATTTTAGGAAGTAGACACCCTGAAAGTTAGATTAGGTCTTTTAGAAACCCTGTTTATACACCCACATATATTGTGTTAGCATCATGCAATAGCATTTCAAATCCAAGTAAGAAAATCATATGTGAAGTATTTTTTTTTTTTTTACACTCTGACCTATAAAAGACACATCCAAGTCTGAACAGTGTTAATCTTTGACCAATCAGTTCTCACTGAACACCTTAAGACTGAGACTAGGGACTGCCCCATTTTGCAAGAGTAACTCTTGTAAAGGAGAGAAGGAAGATCTCAGTTAGCCTGTGATACGTCAAGGTGATTAGTCACTGGAGGAAAGTTTCTGCTTTTCAAATTCCCCTGGATCTTAGATCTGGAGTTGGCTGCACACTTACAGCCAATTGTCCCCTTCTCATGGATGAGACCCTGAAGGGTAAATTATCTGTCGTGGCAAGAGACACAGGGAGGAGAGAGCAGGAAGAGGTCTAAAAGACGATTCCCTCTAGAAGTACATGACTGCGAAAATAATCCTTTGGGGATTCGTGTGATTGGGGCCAAGTTAGAGTCATCCTCACTCAGGAAGTCTAACCCAAGCCAGTGGGCAGCAGTGGACTGAGGGAGCTGCAACCATTTCCTTGGTGGTCTCCAAGCTGCTGGCTGGAAAGGATATGGTTTCTTATGTTCTCTGATTTTAGCTCTGTTTTTCCTTGGTGTTAGCAACCACATCAGAGCTAGCTGAGTTTTCATATTACGTATTAAGCAGTACGGTCACTGATCTTTAACTTCTGCAGAAATCTGCTGAGCTGCATTTGCTCTCACCACGGGGGGAATTCAGACCTCTCACTCACCCAATGCTTCAGCCTTTTGGGCCAAACTTACCTAAGAAGTCAACAGCTTTAGAGCCACTTCTTTGTCTGTTGAAGTTCATAGAGCACACCTGATTTACACTGATGTGGAGAATATGACATCTCAATCCTGCTGGAGTGAATGGCATTGGCCTAAGTCTGAAACTGGCCTTTTGACTTTCAAGAACTGGCTGCAAAATGAGGGATCTTTGTCAGCTTTAAGATTGATGCTGTATGACTCCAAGCACGTTTGTCATCTGTTTGCAAAGTGAAAATAAGCCTACAGTTGTTGACAGTAAATGAAGTAGTATTTACATAATACAGTCATACTTGTTTCCTGGTAAAGAGATCAATGCATATTTCTTTTTGCAATAACACATCCATGCTGTATATCTTCACAGAGACAATAATATGTGAAGTGAAATATTCATCTAGCTATATAATTACTTCTATTGTTTTCCATTTGCTTTTTGTTCTCTAATAGTTTATTACTAGTGACCAATAGTCAAAAACAATCCAGAGGGATGCAAAACAGCCCCTTGTTCCAGGTCCTTTCCAAGATACCTTGTTTATTAAAATTACTGTAATTAAGATTGGTGCTCAGAGACTACTCCCAAAACTGAGACCCAGTTGCTTCAGGTTGTGGATGTACTTGTGATAAAAGGCATTACCTAACCACAGTATCTTAGAGCTGGAAAAAGACATGGCAGAGACACGGCCACCACTTAGCAGATCAGCACCAAAACTGCCATGAAGTGTCCTGCACCTTTCCCACCTTCCTACTGGTTGCTCACTTCTGCATTCACTTTTACAGCCAAATTAGCTATGATAACATGAGTCGTTGGGAAAGGGGATGGGGTGGTGTCTGGCATAGTTCACGTAACAGAAAACTTGTGCCATAGTGGTTTGATGGACTGTGTTGGTGGCTTGCTTGCAATTAACTCTGGCACAGCACAGGTACCACTGTACCTGCACTGAGGGGCTAAGGATATGGCATAGTCAGAGGAGTCATTCTCTGGTATTGTGTCTTTGTTTCCAAGGATTGCCTCTACGCTGGACTTTAAGAGGTTAGAGAGCAGGTGAGATGAGACCCATCCCTTCTGTTTCTTTCAGCTCTCTTGACCTTTCAACCAAAGATAAACACATGTTATCTTTCTTTTATGTAGCACCTTCCAGGCCATATGGTTCCTAAATCACTTCTTACATATCAATAACGATAAATAAATAAATACCAAGGTGCCTTCACTATTAAGACACTTGTGTGGCCTATCTTGTGTAAATACTGAAGATAGCAATCATGATTTAATAATTATTCCCCCCTCTTTCCACCTCCATAGCCCTCTATCAACACAGAGCTTCTGAAGAAAACCCTACAGCTATTTTTTCCCCCGCACAAAGATATCTACATAACAAGCTCTTTAGTCAGGCAAGTTCCCCTCTCGTCCCTCCAGCTGCCCTTATATTTTCACCCTGGTGTAGAATGACGCTCTGAGTCAACTGGATACTTACCTCCGCCCACTCAGGAGCGGCTGCATTTCATGCCACCTCTGTTACTCTGGGTGTTATGCAAATGGAAAGCAGCACAGTTACATCCCTAGCATGGATCTGCAGTGCTGCTCTTTGCATCCATGCGGCTCTATTTGTTCTTAGTAGCAAGAGTTATTTGCCCTAGCGCAAATATGTTTGATGCCACTCTACACACCCAGTCTGGACTGGTCACTGGCTAGGAGAAGAGGAAGTTTCCTGGTAGGAACAGAGGTAGCAAAGGTGGGTTTCCTGGTGGGCAAGACTAATGGGAAAGCTGGTGTCTGATCCCACCGAGTAGAACAGGTTCAAATGCCTTGCGATGGTAGTGAGGACACAGCAATTGCTGCATTTGAAAGATCTAACCGTCTTGAGACGAACAGTGGGTAAGTCAGCCCAGCAGCCTGTCTCTCTGAGATTTGTCCCAAAACCATTATAGACAACCCATTAACTAACTCAAAGGTGCTGAAGGAAGACCGCTCAGGATAGATTATTTGTCAGTCCTTTCTTGATAGATAAATCTACTTCACTCACCTGATAAAAGTGGTGATGTGATGGAGGAAGGAATGACATGAGGTTGTGAAGACGCTATGTAACCCAGGTTTGGAAGGTGATCTGCCCTCTTATCTCTGGGACATCTCTGGCTATTCCTTTCAAGGCTTCAAATCTCTCTTGGCTTTGGTAATTTGGTCATGCAAATGGGACATGAAAGCCATACAAGGCTGCATATTTGAAGAGACAACTGGAGAGTTAAGTAGGCCTTTTCTCAAGTCCTGAGCCATAGATACTGGAGATGATGATCTCAGGTGTCCTAATATGGCCAGCTCATCATAGGGCTGTAAAAATAAGTGACCTTCTTCTGGGTGATGTTGCTACTTAGCAGCAGTTCTAGTTTTGTACCTATATCTCTGCCCTCTTCCACCTCCCCTCCTATATCCCTCTCTATCCGTGTCCCCTGTGGAGGAAACTCACCATATCTAGTCCAAGTCGATCCCGACTCCTGTGCAGCCGAAGGATTCAGTTAGGACTTGCCTTCTTAACTCCTGCTTTGCTGTGAGGTAAATCTCAGAAGCTCTCTCCATCAGCCTCGCTTCTCTGCCAGGCCCTTACAGGGCTACCTGCAACCACAGCACTGAAAGGGTGAAAAGCTGGGCCACCTCTCCCCATCACATGAGGTGTAACACACCTGCTGTGCTCTGAAACAACTGCTTGGCTCTTGACTGGGTTTGCACAAGGTCTTAATAAATCCATCAGAGGCTACTCCAGCTCCCATGTGATTGCAGGCTAAACAGGGAAGGGAAGAATTCTGCTTCCTTTCTTCATTAGGAGAAACGATGTACAGAGAAACGAAGGAACCTCTCTGAGGTTGCACCCCAGCCCAAATCTTTATGCCACAGCTAGGAAACAAGCATCTGAATATCCTGCATCATACACTTGATGTATGAAGTACATCCAAGTCAGGCATACTTGGTGTTTCTACAGCACCTGGCACAATACGGTCATATCCTGAATGAACACTGATAATACACTGTAAGCAATGTTCAGTGATGGTATTGAGATTAATGTGGATTACTTTCAAGCTCTTGACCTTGTTATTTGTGAATGTCTCCACTTGTCGCATGTATATATCTAATACTTGATATCAGTTAATTTCTGTCAAGGAGAAGGTTCATTTGTGGGGATAATTCCCTCTGGGTTTAAGACATTTAGGAACTTGTTTTTCAGGACACCTTGGTGGGCTCTATGTGTTCCAGATTGCTCTGGATGCTCCAGTCAATCTCCCAGGGTGGGTCATCCATGCCGGATAAGTCAGTAAATTCTGTATATGATTTAAATGAGCTTCCTGCAAAGAAGTGCCTCTCTGTTTCCTTTAACTATTGACTGTTTTTCTGCTTCATTTGTTGCATTGTTAGTCATAACACTAGCAGGAAACATAATGTGTCAGAGAGTTAGTTGTACCACTTGTCAGGTAGGTGCTTTTTAAGAACAGCGTGGCTCTCCACACATTTCCCTGAGCCTTTCCTACACAGCATCCTTCTAGAACTCTCTCATACTGTCCAAGCTTACTATGCACACAACCCCTTAAAAGACTGGTCCAAATCACACTTTAATTTTTTATTTGTCATTGTGTTTTGAAAGGCTGAGGAAGCTTGCCATGAAAAAGGGAAGGAAAAGAGACTGCAGTGAAGTCCCTGAGCCACTCTGCAAACTGTTGTTTTTAATTTCCTTGCATTTGCAAAGCAAAAGCTTGGAACAAGTGTCGGCTTTTCGCCACCATCTGGAAACATTAGTAGAGATGGGTACCATGGGCAATAAAATGCTGCCACCCAGGACTGAAGAGGGAACATCTGTGGCTGTCGGACTATTTCTATTCAGCCCTTAAACAGCCCCACAGAGATTTGTGGATGTGCGTGTGAGGGCTCTTTCCTTATCAAAGAATATCCTTGTAATGTGTTTGGGGCTGTGTAATAATAGGCAGCATCAGTGAATGCTGTTTCATTTTTTTTAAGTGCATGTCTTCTAGTGGGTGATTCATCAGCTGCTGTTACAGAAAGTATGGGAAGGTTGCAGCTGTGGGCTCATACTGCAGTTTCTGTGTTGTTGCTAGGGATTTTGCATTAAATATCCCAATTCTCTGCACTGAAAACTAGGAAAAATTGACATTTTGACTTCCCATAAGAGAATGGAATACGTGATTCACAGCCCTTCTTCTGCAACATTAATCAAGCCCTGTTTACAGGGAAAAGAGCCAAGGGGGGGTTAGAGCCAAAGAGGTATGCTCAGAAAGCCAAACGGTGATGTCATTTGGGGCAAAAGAGTAACAGCAAGCCACTTAACTGGCTGAGATGGCTTGCAGTGGGAGTAAATCCCAGTTAAATGATGGAGAAGTTTAGGGTTTCTTGGCTATGCCATTGACTACCCTGGTTTTACTATGGGTTGTTTATGGAGGAGGATAACAGAGCCATCAGCTGCAGTGGTAAGCACTTAAAGTTCAAGCTGGGCAGCTGAATCCTGCAGATTTGCTGTGAGATGGGGGGCTGAGAAGTTCATAGTTCACATGCTGGGCTTTAAATTCCCAACAATTTCTGTATTACATGAAATTGGCTGCGGGGTTTCTTTCCATGGAGGTGCAATGCCCTGGTTTGGTCCTTGTGGTGGGCCCTGTTGGTATGTGGGTAACCCCTTGGGCTGCTGTGGTACCAGGTGCTGCACATGTGTGTAGGGATTGCTTCTGATACTGGACGTCTGCAACCCACCAGGAAAAGGGGAGAGTTGTGACTGACTTTTTACAGATGGGGAACTAAGGAAAATCACAAGGGATTTCCTTGAGGCTATACAGGAAAACAAAATCAACATGGCTTAGCTGGGACAAGGACACGACTTTCCTTAGCAAGTCCCATATGTTTACTGGGGTCAGTCCACCTGACTTCATGTAAAACCTCTTGCACATTCAGGCAACACAAATCATTTTACAAGCTGAACAAAACGGTCCTTGGAATGTTTTTTTTGCCCCCTCTTCAGTTAGATGCAATGCTGGGTGTGTCAAGCTTTAAAGAAAACATGGTGATGCTAACTGGGGACTTGGGCAGGAAAAATGTAAAGGCAGATCCCCATCCAGTCACTCCAAGGGACTTGCAGGAAAGTTGTCTCCCTGGCCTTCTGTCTGGCTTCTGGGTCATCCTTCTCCTTGTAAAGTAGGTCCTGACTGTCTGCATACAGACATTTAGAAAGGAGATTTGCAAAGGAGGATTAGAAATTCAAAGCATCCCATCTGCACACTTTACAGGGCATGACCATCTTTGGGCAAGCCAGGAGTGAACTGTTGCATTCACAGCTATCTGCCTGCACCCAGCAAGCTGAGGTTCCCTTCCCCAGCCCAGGCTAAACAGATCATTGCCTATGTCAGAAAACTGCAAAAATGACCATGGTTTCCCTGCCTCCTTGATGGCACACCTCTTTTCCAAATGATTTCAGGTTTGCAGTTTGAAGCAGAATTTACTGGTCCTTACAGCATCACCTTACATTTTGTACTGTTCATTTTCTGCCCTTTTTGCATCTATGATAGAAGATCCTTCTCTCCGTAAGCAGTGCCTCCCCATGCCATTACTTCAACGCTGTCTGACAAAAATATTGTGAGCATGATTTAGCAGATGATAAAATATTTTAGTCCTTAATCCAAGTAATGTTTTCAGAGATTTGAGGCATTTTTAAACACCACATATTGTCTATGTGCTATGTTCTCCTGGGCACTGTATCAAAACTGTTAAGCTGTGGGAGACCCAGTCAGATAAAGAAGGGAAGTTGAATGATTGGACAAGTGGAAGTTCACTATTCTAAGCCAGATCTGTGGTTTAATCTTGGTCTTACAGGGAGAGAGAACAAATAGCAAGACAATCAGAATTTCGGATGGCATGATATTATCAGTGATGTATCTACTGCTTCTCTGCCTTGGTACTGAGGACTCATATGATTAGAAAGTAGGATCGAAGAGCAAAAACAAACCATAGGGCTCTGTTGGGGAGAGGAAGACGTTAGCATATACCATCCACTTCAAAGCTGTAGCTCCAGTATCTAACCCAACATGGGTATGTTTCTTCATATGATGTTGAAGAGGTTGGCCACTGGTGGTGTAGTAGAAGCTGAAAATGCTGTGAACGGTGTGTTTAGCACTGACTGTGGCAGATGGTTCGTTATACCTCAGTGGCTGATTAAGGGTTTCCTCTGTGGTAAATCTGTAAGAAACCTGTAGGCTCCCTATCAGTTAGACTAATAAGATACTAATCATAGAAAATAATAATTGTGAAATGAAAGAGAAGAACACAGAAAAGGAGACAGTGTATGGGCTGCCTGAGTACACTGGATGCCTCAGGAACACTCTGATGGGACATTCACAGTGAGAGATGGGAGGCCTGGGTCCTATGCTAAACTCTGCCATAAAATCCTTACATTCTTTTGGTCCTCTTATTTAATTTTATCAAACTTCAGTTTTCCTTTAATTCATGGTACAAGAAAACGATGGGTGGGGAGATGTAGGGGGTAAGAACAAGGTATTTTGAGCTCTTGTGTAGAACAAGATGTCTCTAAGAAGCCACATCTTCAGCTGCTTAACCTTACTTTGGTGAAGACTATGATTTACACAAGTTGATGACCCTTTTCTAGTATGTCAGCACACAACCATCCCTATGCCAGCAACATTCATGTCCCCACTGCAAGCATTTAATAAGTTTAAGGAAGTTCCTGTTTTCATCTTTTGTTATAATCAGTGTTATGATGAATACAAACAATGACCAGAACAATTGTGGTCATCAATGGAACTATTGGTGAAGAATACAGGGCTTTCCTGCTTAGACACAACTATCGAGAGGACTGTTTACTTAGCTAGACTGTCCTTTTATAGTTACCAACAGGAAATGTTTGCAATGTTTGTGTAAGAAGGAGACTTCGAATTATCCCACATGATCTCTTCAAAGGGATGTAAGAACAGAATGTATGTTTTAAATCAAACCTCACAGCCCTTTTTTCGCCTTATAAGACTGAGCACATCTGGTTTTGATGGACTTGTCAACCTGTTCTCCATGTTTTTACAGCCACAGTTTGTCACATTCTTACTTCCAAGTGGAAAAGCTTTGGGTGAAAACCCACTTTTGATTTTTGGAACCTCTTGATTTGCTTTAAACATCAATAGACAACGTGATGAAGTCAACTTGACTCAAATAGCATCTATTATTGAGTGGCCAGACATCTGCTATGCTGAAGATTAATACACCTACTACACATTTGCAGTTGTGGGTGGCTGGAGTGGGACTGGCTGGGTGGAGAGGACAACCCTTGATTGTTGCATGTGACAGCACGGTTTTTGTCAGCTACAGGAGTGCAGTACAGAGAATTCACTGGACTGCTAACAGACTAATCAGGATGTCTCTTTTTAAACAAGTATAAATTAGGGCCTAGCTTTGTTTAGGTCTTGTTTCTCATCATGGAGAACTATACAACAAACAAATCACAGTTTAAAAAGTTTCTCAGCCTCCACCTCAGTAAATCAGTGATGTGCATGAAGCAAGTATCAGACTCATTTTCATCAACAGACTTTTGCCATTTAAAGTTTCAGAATTACCTGTTAAAGCCTATTAATACATGGTTGGTAGGGTGAAACTTATTGCAGTGTAGATAACGGAGATTATTTACGAACAGTGAAGCTGTGAGTCCTTTTAGCTGATCACACACAAGTGAGTAAGGATTGGTCCACACACATAACTATTTTCTTGCTATACAGTACCATTCACAAGCCAATTTAAGATCTGAGTCCCATTAGGACTGGGAGCTGTTTTATCCACATTTTACACATGGGGGAAGGGAGGCAGAGAGACAGATTAGGGGACTTGCCCAAGGTCACACAGGAAGCCTGTGGTAGAACCAGGATATGAACATAGATTTCCTGAGCCTCCATTTGCTGCATTAAGCACAAGCTCTTCCTTCCTCCCTCATTTGGGAGAAATGACAAGTTTTCTTCAATATGAGAGGTGCCTTGCAGGGAGCTCAGCTCCAAGGTGTTTCTTTGCATGTGGAGAGGATGCTATTAGCAAGTGATGTCCTTGCGCTGCAGCACATCCCTGTTAGTATGTATGTGTTTGTACCAGAAGACAAACAAACAAACAAACAAACAAACAACAAAAAAACCAAAACAATCAATCTCCCATGAAGATCTCTACCCCTTTCTCCTTGGCACACTACTTTGCAGATGAAGGGTGGCTGCTTTGGCTTTCTAGAGCTGTGTGATTTGGACATGAAGACTGCAGGCTCTGGGAGGTGGTTTTACCTGTCTACTCACATGTGGACTTCTGCAATGTGGATCTGAGCTGCATGTCAGAGGGCCAGTTTAAGGAAGAGCAACAGGTTAAGTTGAGCAGTTACATCAATCACACAAGGTGCAGGTGCTGTTGTCTTCACCCTTGTTTGCCCTAATGCCAGCACTGGGACTAGGACAAATAAACAAACTCTCAACTTGTGGTTTCATGAAAAAATCTGTTAATTGATCAGTGAATTCCTGTCTTTCCACACACGGCAGAAGTAAGACTTTCTCTCCAAGATATCAGTAGGAAAGAGTCCTGCAGTATGGACAACAAGGACTAGAAAATGCTCATGCTGGATGAGCACCTTGGGTGTCAATGGGTAGGAATGTCACTCCCACACCTCATGGTGAAAAACTCTGTCTCCCTCATCAGAGACATGCTGGGGAAAAATGGGCCAGAGACAGCATATCACCAGGTTTAAGTAATTTTTGTGAGAGCAGGACTTCCTTTAGATTATAATGTTGATTGTTTTTTCAAGAAATTACATGTCCAAGGGAGAGATTGTTTTCCCCTGGGATTCAATGCCATAGCTTTATAGCATAACCAGCAAGATGTAACCAGCAGCGTTTCCTCTCTCTACGTGTGTAACCAAGCCATCATTCACAGAAGGGACTTCTTAGCTCACACACATATATAAAAGAATTACATGGTCAGTGGCTTCAACATCAATTATGAAGGACGATAAAGTAATACGGTATTTTATTGTGCTGGTTGAAAGAAAAGAGCACACCCAAGGAAGTTTTCGTGGTGATTTTTTGTGGCCATCTACTTCCCTTCCTATGATATTGTCCCAAAATTAGCACAGGGATCAGAGAGAGCCCACAGACCTTTTATTCTCTAGGCATGGTGGTGGTAACTGTCAACACTTCACCTCCAGTTGCATCCAGGCAGGCACCCAGCGGCTCTTCCTGGAATACTTTTGTGCTGAGCACAGGATCTGTTGGCTTGTGGGGATAACAGAACCTTCCCCATCTCACCACAATATCAATGCTCCCTATCTATCCCTGTCCCAAACAAGGGAGTACATCTGGTAACAAACCATAGGGATTTTCCTTCAAGAGAAACATTGCCTGAAGAAGACTGTACTTCCCCAGCAAAGGGGATAGTGAGATGCAATCACCCAGCCTAACGCCCGGCAGCAGTGGCAGAATGAGAGCAAGGGGGATAGTCTAATGGGTGGCCCGAAAGGTCTGCTGGTTTTGTTTCACTGATCTACCATTAGCTGGTCCTAGATAAGATGTTTTTATCTGAAATACTGAGACCAGTTTTCTGCTTGGTTAATGACAATGTCCTTAATACAGTCTTATAGACTTAGCATATACTAAGAAAGTGCAAGCAGGGAAGCTGTAGATGGTGTTTGAAGAGATTTTGGGGGTGGGAAGAATATCAAGCATCCTGTTAAAAATTAATCTCTTGGGCTTTGGCAATACAATGTGAGCATAATTTTAGTGTTTTCCAGATAGTTATCTGCCTCACAGGCACACCCCATTATTAAAATATTTTATTGAGCTAACAAAGATGAATCCGGAAACCAGGAAAAAATATTTTTGAAAGTGCATCCCATTCTAGCCATATGTTTGTCTTCCTTTGGTCAAAGGTAGCTTTTTCTTTTTTTTTTTTTTTTTTTCTTTTTTTTTTTTTTTTTATATGGTTTAATTTTTTTTTTTGAATTTTTTTTTTTTTTCTTGGAATGGCATTAAATTATTTCTTGAGAATTTTTATGTATTTGAGATCTTATCTGAGTCTAAAGTTTAATTTCATGACATTAATTTACTTCAGGTCAAGTCCTTGTGACTTGTAAATCTGAAAAATGAGTACATAGAATTAAATTGGCTGATAAAAATTATCATGAAGAATTGTGATAGATTTCCTCCTTCCTTATTCATGGTATCACACTCAGTTAAATCTCAGTTCTTTGCCTCCAGTTAAATATTGTTGTCCTCAATGAGATATCATTGTGGATTTAAATATTACTAACATGCACAAGCATAGTAGACTCTGTTTCATTTTAATTGATAACAAATTTTCAGAGAGCTGCCAAAGTGCTGAAACTCTCGCTGAGCCCCAAAAGTTTATTGTTATTTCCTTATAACTGTTTTCTATTCAGAAAAAATATCTATGCATTTCCCATTAGCCATGATGCTTAAATGATTTGGCCAGGCCGTCACAGTTCCATATCTTGTGACACAGTGACCACACAGGTGGCAAATATTGATCAGTGAATGGTGTGCATACCCTGCTTTTAAACAAAAGCAGAAGGATGAGCAATGATTGGTGAATATTTGTGACTAGTTGGGAAAGACAAAATCAGGACTTTCTTGAGTTAAGAAAACAAGGTGAAGATCTCAAAACTCACTTGTGGCTTGTGGCAGTATAGGACAGGCTGGACTGTGGGAATTATACAAATTCCCATGACCCCATATGCACTAAACACAACAGAAATCCTCTGATACTGCTGCACGAGAATTATGAATTTTACAGGTGAGGTACCTCTTTTGAGACCACAAAGGCCAAGACTTCAGTTTCATTCTCCTGAAGTTCAGAGCAGGGCTGTAGGCAGAGAAAGGTCCTCTCTTAGGGAGAGTATGGCCAACTAATGGCTCTGGAACAGCAAGTTGCTCATGAGTAGCTAAGAAGTCCCCCCATGAAGGGCTATGATTCCTGATGGCAGCAATTTGGAGTTGGAAGGGAGTGGTATGAGGGTTGCTGAAAAATCTGAACCTTCAGCTTTGAGGGACACAAGGTGATAGGAGCAGCTGAGCCTAGCGCCACTGGGAAAGGATTTTAGACATCTAAAAATGTCTCATTTAAGATGAGAGGAATCACACTGGATCAGCTGTCCATTTAGTTCAGATGAATCTCACTTGTTGAAATAATTTGTATTTTTAGGTAGGGCTACCCAACACAATGTGGAAATGTATGGAAATATAGATTATTGCTTGTGCTCTGGAAGCAGTGTTCCTTTGTGGGACTCTTGACCCTGCTGAGGAGGAAAACAAGTGCATGGAGCTCTGCTCCATTTACAACCCACCCTAGCGCTGTGCTACGTATATAGACATGCCTGGTTGTATATGATAATCTAACAATGCTAATTATGAAGACATTTTTCATTCTCCCCACTTTCCTCACAAACTTTGACAACAAGTCAGATTTTGCCTTTTGAAATGAGCAGTTATTTTTATTCATGTTGCAAAAGATTTTCCAAACTCCACATATATTGTTATGTTTCTCAAATGCATTACATCACAGGACTCTTCTGAAAGGTGTCCAAATCCTGCATTAAAACACTTGTGGGAAAAGTTGAAAAAATAAATGTTTTGTGTTAAATGGGATTTGGAAAAGGGAATGAAAAGTATTGCACTGATACAGTGAAAAGGTAATGTACTAATGGATGCTTTAGTTTTGAATTAAGTGTTATGCTCCCTCATTAAACTCCATTCTGAAGTTATGCAAGCTTATGTATACATTCCCCCCTCTTTCCTTCTTTTCCACAGGGTAGTATGTAACAGGAGAGTGGTGAAGTATGAACTCTCTGAACATTATGCTATGAAAAACGTAACCAAAGCAGATGGTTTTACGTTAAATTAGGAGAGAATCTGGTCTGCTTGTATTTCAAATACTGATTTGGAGAACTCTGGAAATCAGCAGACCCAACATGTGCCTTGTGGCTTGATGGGACCCAGAGTGTACAACCTCAGAAAGCCTTTGCTGCTAAAGTTCAGGCTGATAAAAAGAATAGAATTTAACATTTCCATCAGCACATTCTTGCTGAGTGTGGTGGACTTTGGACAGTGAAGTTTGGAGACTACGGACATTAAAGATCTTTATTAACGAAATTTTTGTTCTTGAAAGGTTTTTCTACCTTGTTCTTTTACAGTGCTCCCATGGGCCCCACAAGGCCAAATATTCTGATTGTTTGCACTGGTCTGGGTTTGGGATACCCTGGGGACACCTTGGTAAATAGCTTTGTTTGCATGCCATGAAGAGAACTTTAGGGCCTCTTGGCCTTCATAGCATCCTCCAGGACCTCCTAATGTGCTTTTCTGGACAACTCCAAATCTGGAAAGCTACCTGTCTGGAGCATCCAGAGTCTTTAAACACATACCCCACAAAACACGTGTAGCTCCCTCAGCACTCTTTAGTACCCTGCATTTCAAAGGGTCAGAGACAAACCTTGCACATATCCAGCATTCGCCAAGTCCAGAAGAACATGGGATGACTACATGTCTACACATCATAACCCAACAAAACATGTGACAAAAGCACGCCGTTGGCCTTCCTTGGACCACCTCAAAAGCCAAGCTTCCACAGGCCTCATTCTGGGATGGGATAATAACCTAAGCATTGCAAACACCTGCTGAGCAGTAACAGTGACCAAGAAGAGGCTTATGGGCTCCGAAGAGAATTTTGGTTCACTATTTATGGTTTAGAGTTCTTCTTAATGGATGGATTGTGCTGCCTTTGAGAAAGAAAGCAATTTGAATGCATTTTATGAGGGATCTGATACTGCTGGCATGATTTGTACATTTGGAGGATCAGCATCTGCAAGGGATTCTCTATTAGCTCTGACCATTTTCAGGTTTTGACACATCTTAGACAGAAGTCAGGCACCTCATAGCTCAAGCTGGGCAATTCTAACAAACCTGGACAGTTAAGAAAATTAAAGTGAGTCATTCTGTGGAGGTACCTGTCTCCCAGGTGATGGTTGGATGGCCAGCATAGATGAGATGCATAACTCAGATGAGTAAAGTGAAGTGACATCCCACAGTTATCTACCCTGCATTTAGATGTTTGGGAATTCAAAGCACGCGAGGATTAAAAAATAGAATGTGTAAATCCAAGCTCATGACATTGCAGGGTCATAAGCATGCTTCATTTGCTGCTTCCATTAATTCCTTTGCTTCTTAATTGATAAACACTAATATAAAAAACCAGAAGCTACAAAAACCACACACACACAGCACAAAAGCACAGTAACAAGCTTGGAATACATCTTCTAATCTATTTCTGCATAAACAGCATGTTCCAAAAGCCATTTTTGGAGTGAGTGCAGAAATTGGATTGCTTCAAGCAGAAAACACAAGGCTAATCCAGTCTACCTTTAGTGGTCAGGAACTTCAAACTGACAGTTTCAACCTTTGCTCCAAGTAGAGGTCATGGATCAATGTTGCAGCTTCCGGAGCTGACCAATCTGTGGAAAAATAACAATCAAAAGTATTTTTGGATCTTGGATCAGAATTGGTCATTGACAATTAAAGAGTGCAAGACAGAATCAGAGAGTGGCAAATAAGAAATGTTTAATTTTCCCCTATGTCATCCCTTTAGCAAGCAGTCGAATGTACATGCATTCCATTTGCTTTGCTGGGAAAAGTCAATAATAAAAACATATAATCAGAGCTTTCTTTTATTTGTTATTGTCTGGTATCTAAACCATATCCATAGATTTAATTGCAATGCATGCTATGGTAATGAGGAAAGAAGGGTCCCAAGTCAGTTGCCTTGTGAACAGAAAAAGCTTCATGGATCTGCAGTGGCGTGGCAGGCCTGCTGAACACCTTCCAACTTCAACGGAGAGTCAGGACTCCTGTGACACATACATTTTAGATGAAAATAATACTGATGATGATAATAGGAAACAACCACTATGCCAAAAAAACTAAATAGACCACCTTTTTCTTGGGTTTTGGGCACTTCGTGTGGTTGGCCAAATATTTAAAGAGAAGTCCTCAAAGAGAAAATGAAAAGGTTTACAAGCTAAAAGTGGGAAAATAAAAAAAGAAATTTGATTTAATATTAATTTTTCACCACAATTCAGAAAGATTCTTCTTGATGATATGTTTATTCTTTTGTAACTATTGACGTCATCCAGAAAGTTTCGTTGCTGTTATTGGAAATGAGGACTTCTTTTTCATCGCAGTTATCTTAGGATGTACAACAAAGGAGTGTATCCATTGTGTATCCCCAGATTCAGGCCATCCAAAATTTAGGGAATTAGTCCAGTGTGAATGTTTCCCTTAGTTCTGTGGAATGAGACTGATTTCAAAGCAGTATTAGCTTATTCTAAAGTAATTGTCCCTCATTGCCTTCTAGATGTGCCTGGCTATTTGCCATGACCCCATGGGAACACAGAACTTTAGACTAGATAGTTGAAACTAATTTTTGATTCTGAATTTTAATGTACCTTAAGCTAAAGGAAGGAATTCTAAGATATTTTAACCACCGCTTATTTAAAACCATCCCCCAGTTTGAACTCTAGGAGTTTATCTTGTCTGGTTTCCATCATATATCTGGTTGCTTTGGCACTCACCAAAACGCCTGTTCAAAGAGCTTCTTCACTTGTTCCTTCAACCACATAAGACCTTCCTTGGCTTTGGGGTAGTTCAAGCTCATCTACACTGTTAAGGCTTTATCTAATACTGCCCACAGTTACGTGTCTTCTCATTTTTGCTTCATGTTCCCTGCTGAAGTTTTAGTTCTGTGCTGCATTGTGCTGCATGGACAGCATCCTCCTTTTAATACCGTTGGTGCTGCTCATGCTGAGACCAGAGGATGAGGATCAGGACACCTGTGCTGTAGTCCGAGCTGCTATGTGCTCTTCATGGGACAGGATGGTCTGACTGCTGTCAGGAGGATTGTAAGGTGACTGAATTTTAAAAAAAACCTTCAGAAAAATGTAAATGCCCAGATGAACAAATTCTTACACGGTGTGGGTGGGCCCTGTCAGGAATGAGGGACCTTCTCTACCAGACTCACAAAGGAGAATGGAGGTTACATGCAGGTGTTGGGGATATCAGCCTTCCTACAGCTTCTGGCTGGCTGGCAGGAGGGATTTGGAGGCAACTATCAGAGAAGCAAGTTGGTCTTATTAGAAAAGACTGAATACCGATTGCAGAAGCTGAAAGAATTCACTTGGATTTGTTTCTATTTCTGTATTTAAGTTCACTTTTGCATTCTAGACATAGCATAATTTTGCATTTCCCAACATAGCAGCAGTTGGTACTGATAGCCCATGAGGCACCTGGGAAGGTCAAAAAGATGGACATTTTAAAGAAAACAGGCAACAGTTTCCTTTTATTTTATCTTGTAAACACATTTGCAGTCCAGTTAAAACAACAAAGCAAGACATTTCATGCATTCAGTTCCTTAATAGAATGATAGACCAGAGCCTTGGCTGATATAATTCTGCATCCTTCCCTTGCAATCACTTTAGTGCCATGGGAAATTCACTTCCAAAACCCATTTTTTAATAGTGAGCACAGAAACTTTTCACGTAGTTTCTGCAAAGTCCTCTGCCACTGCTGTTAACGTCATCCCATTGCTTGCAGTGTCTTGGGCTGCTACAGATTCCTCTCCTGTCGAGCACCTGAGCACCCTGCCAGCAATCTCACTATGACTGAGAACGACTTCGGCTATCTTCATTTGCTGTCTGTCACGGAAAACCTTCTGCCAAGCAGGGCTCAGCACCATCTTAGGTTTGGCTGGCCACATGACTGGCTTGCAGGTGACGTTCATCGTTGCTTTTTTTTTAATCTGAAAATGTGATTGCAACACTGTTTTTTTTTACTGCATTATAATGACTTTATGATAACTTGACTGAGTCAAGTACTTTTCTACTTTCTTTCAAAGAGAATTTAACTCACTTTTAAAAGAAGTTAACACTGTTACCCAGGCCGACCTTTTGCAGTTTTTTGGTTATAGTTCATGAATGTACACGTTTCCTTTAAGAAAATACATGCCTAAACCACAGTGCATGGACATGAGTCAATAAAGGAAGCAATTCTTGTAAGCTTGTGTGCATGTATTCAGTTTCTTAAAAACAGGCACTGACAGTAGCATTGCAAGATGAGATACTGTCATCTGAAATCATATACTGCTGTATAACACTGGTATGTAATGTATGATCAGTGAGAAAAGTAGTAAAAAGTCTAAATGGACTGTCTGTACTTCTTAAGCTTCAGAAAGTATTCAAAAGTATCACTGGGTTTTCAAATGCCAGTAAAAAAATTAAAATAGGAGCCCTCCCCTTTATTTTTATAACCTCACATTTTCAAACTGAAGATGAAAGTTTGTATGGAGCTTAGAAATTTGAACACCTCTGCAAAAATAAGAAAAGAGGGGAAGGAATGAGACAAACCTCATGATTTTTTCACTCCTGTCTTTCGTGACTGTCCCTGTATCTGTACATAGGTCTTCAGGCAGCTTGAATATCCTAATTTTTTTTTTTCACAACTCATTCTGGCAGATGATTTAAGGGAATACACTTTGGCATAAAAATAAAATCCCAGGGTGATTTTTGCCTATGTAAAAATGAAAATGTGAAATGTAAATAAAAAAAAAATTACCTCTAATCCTAAAATAGTGCCAAGGAGGGCACCTTCTGCAGGCTAATAAAGCTGATATAGGGCAGAGCAATCAGAGAGAGGCTTGGGTACAGTAAGCGGAAAGCAGAGCATCTGCACTGTTTTACCTCTTTGAAACCTTTAACAGGAAGCAACCCTGACGTGAGGCAGGGAACCAGTCCTTCAGATGCTCGAAGGCTATCAGCGTTGTCAGCAGTCAGCACTTTGCAGAAGGCACCCATGACTCCTCCAGGTCAGCAGCTAAATGTGCTTTCGGAAACAAATAGACGCTGAAAGCATGCCCCTTCTGCCCTGTGCCTACCCTTTCACATCACTGACCCCAAATTATACAGTGCAAGATCAAGATTGTTTTGTATACTATTCTCCTGTCTGCTACAGCTTCTGCAGCTTCAGATTTTATTGGGTTGGTTTCCCCAGTGCTGGCCCAGAGCAAATGATCACAGCTTCTGCTAAGCCTTCCCTTTTCCTACGGTGGATTTCCAGTACAGCCAGCAAAGCAGCTCAGCAACGGGCCAGTCTCCCTCCTAATACACTTCAGGTACATTAAAAATTGCACACCAGAAAGAGGAAAGGAATGTCTTTGCCACACATGCAGCGGCAGTATTAATAATGCCAAGTCACAGCCTAGTGACAGAAAAACATTTATATACATACGTGAAATTCAGGACAGCAAAGTAAATTTATAGGCATCCCAAAGGCCAAAATATGCAGGTTGCTGTAGCTATATTTATGTGAGCACAAACCTTGCTGCATGCAAACGCACATGTACACAGACACCCGTACACACACAGCTTGCACATACTGCACATACAAAGAACTCTTTTTTTTTTTTTTCTCTTCTTGATATGCATGTTGTGGAAAATGTGTGTCTCTGCGGGTCTGGTGACATGCAAATGTTTATGTGGGTGTTAAAAAAAAATGGAGAAGGTGTGAGGCATGTACTCGGAGAGCCAGAAAGCCACACACAGGCTTCTATTTATAGCACCCTCGTGGTGAAATAGAGAAACCGAACTGCAGCTTCTACCTGCTGTTCCCAACTGAAGTTTGACAAGAGCGGATAAAACCTTTCAGGGTCTCTTTGTAGTTTTAACTGACAACCAAAAGTGATGAGTTAGCTGTTTCCTTTGCGACCCTCTTAAGCAGGTGAAGAAGTCAACCGCTGCGTGAGAGGAGTGGAACAAGCTGACGCTGCCTTGGTGCCTGGAAATGCACCCTGCAGAGCTCGGGTTGAAAAATAGAAACAGCAGTTGGTCTGAGCATGACGGCCAGACCATGTCTCTCCACCTGCATTCCTGCCCCCAGGTGAAGACTTCGTGATGTGGGCACCTCGGCGTGTATGGGCATTTCCATTTCTTTCTAGTTTCATCTATCAGAAAAAGAAAAATAGAGATCCGGGGTCCTGGTATCAGACTTGAGATCTGAGGTTATGGTTCAAACCCACTGATTTCTTATACCAATAATAGAATGACTGCAGTTTTGCTCTCATGTTGTTCTTCGACGGATTCTTCTAAAATGGGATCAGATTGATATTTTCCTATTTTTGTGAGCCTGTTGCTGTTTAGTATCCATTATTGCAGTGTTCACTGATTGCTTTCCTGAGGGGACTGATTCAAATATTTTCCTCTTTGAAGCCAAGATATTCTGTAATTCAGAGGCTGGGGTGAGTAGGCATCTTACCACCCACCTCTTTCCACGACAAAGGCTGGTCTTTGCAGTCCCCAGTACTAGCCACCATTCTGACTCGTGCACTGGTAGAGGACATCTCCTCTTGCTCAGCTCCTCACTTCATGACACCGTGCAATCCTCCAGATCGCACCACTTGTGTGCAAATCATGGATTGCTCCACAAGTATTTGGGAGCTGTCTGGTGGTTTTTTTTTTTTTTTTTTGTAGTGAAGATGGGTCTGGCAATCAGAAAATGACAGAGCTAGGAATAGAATATCGAGATCCTGCCTTATGCCTGGAGTTTGGTGCAGTGATAATGGAGCAACTAATTAAAACTAAGCACTTCCCCCCGCCCCCAGTTTTTTAATTTTATAAAATGTAAAGAAAGCAAGAGGATGAAAATATTGTGTGAGTTGAAAATGGCTACAGCACATATATTTTTCAGAAAAATTGTTGAATTAATAGATGTAACATTTTTAAAAAATATATTTATATTGGCATTTTTATTTAAAAGAGTTCTGATTCGAAATTTGTGTCAATGTGGTTTTAAAAAGTGACATCTAAAACATTGAGGAAAAAATACACCTGGTTTCTGGTTGAATTAAGTCAATGTTTTTGGAACTAATCTTTGAACTCTATTGACTCACCAAAAACTCAGAATATTTTCATTTTGAATTGGTCTGAATCAAATTTTTGTCAAACTCTGCATTGCAGAGATTCAAGAGAGTCTGCAAATTAGTTATTTGCATGGTCAGCCCTAGGATAATAATAATAAGCAGTGAGTTTTGCCTGCTTGCATCTGATCTGAAATTGCTGGCAAAGCAATTCTTTTGAATTTCTGTTTCATTCAAAAATTTGTTTCATTCATTCAATATTAAAACTTTTTGATTGAACAAACTGTTCACATGACACATTGTCTGTTCCTTGACTGGAACAGAGAATATCTCCTAGGGATGGTCAGCCTTGAAGGCTTTTGATATCTCTCTACCTCTATTTTTAGAAACATGTATGTTAAAAAGCAGTAGTCCTCTTGTGTGGACAAAGACATAACAAACGAAAGGTACATACTGGTATGGGCAGTGGCTATGGATATAGAAATATAAGCTGTGCTGACATAAGGCATTTTCATAATATACCTGCAACTCTGTGAAAACCACAATCCCTAACTGAAGCTATGAGATCAATACTATAATTGTTAGATATCAGATTTGGACCTGGCCTCCTGGTGCAAGCATTGATAAAATCGCTACTAACAAACTCTTGCATTTTCTTTGGTGATTATTCCTTAGGACTCACTTGAATTTGCATATTTTCTTCTCTGTCGGTATGCAACTTTGGTAGATGCTGATGAGGAAAAATCACAGGGGAGTGACAAATGCTGCTGAGATGGATTCCTTTCAAGCAATAACTAATAAAGCACCAAATTTTTTGACAAAATTCTTGTTTATATTTGACTGTTTTTACTTCTGTCCTTACTGTGTTGCTTTTCTTGTGGCAAAATGAGAAAACATGCCCTTCTAGAAAAAAAAAAACAAAGTAACACGAACCCAGAACTTTCTTTAAAAGCATAGGTCCTACACTGAAGACAAAGCTCAGCAGTCAAAAATCTCTCTATTAGAGAGGAAGCAATCAAGACTTTTGCAAAATAAAGAAGGCGGAACATATTCCTCACTCCCACTGCACTCACACATCCAGACCAAAAATCCCCACGAAAATCTTGGGTTTTGTACTCACCTAAAAGACAACATGGGCAAACAAGTTTAGCCCCTAAGGCATGGCAAAGCACTGCTGTGGGTGTGGGTGTGACACAGGAGGACACTGATTTGCACAGTACTTCAGGGATGAGTCTTGTTGGGTAATCTGTTCCACTGTGATGGCATGACAGGCCTTGCTCAAGGTCCTGCCCTCAGATGAGACACTGTCCTTGCCCCAGAGAGCTTTCCCAGGAGGGAAAATAATGGGGAAACTGTTGCCCAGAGTCATAAAACAGGCCAGTGCTGGAAAATCTGCTTTTCTTGCTTCTGCTACCGGATCATGCTGCCTTTGAGGGAGACACTGTGAAGACATGTCTAGTCCCGGGGTTTTTAGGCACATTTCTCTATTTGATATTTTAGCATAGCTATGAAGTTTTAGGTTAGGCACTACATAACTGTTGGTTCTCAGCCTAAGGTAAAGCACTGCTAGGTTTCCTTAGGATTTTAGACTTGTGTTATGTTAAACATGTTAAAGCACAGCCAAGCCACTTCAGCTCTCTAATCAGGGCGAAAATACAGGGAGGAGAGGTCCTTCAGTTTTGCCCCAAGGCAAACTCAAGGAGGTCATGGAGGGGTGGAGCGAGGTGGGTTTCACGGATGAAGAACTGACCTCAGCAAATTCACTCTGGTCAAAATAAAATGCTTTCTCTTTATTATAATTTTACCTCAGGATAACTCAGGCACCTCAGTCATTCTGAGGTTAAGAAAAAAACCCACACAAACCCAGCTTTTTTAGCAGTGAAGGCAAGCCCTAACTGTAGACCTAGCTTAGGGGCTCACCTTCACTAGGGATACTTGGTAGATCAGCGCTGCCAATTAGTTAAATGCTTTAAAAAGTAATCATCGATATTCCTTCAGAGACCCCCATCTTTTCTCCTTCCAAACTAAGTTCATCTTTAGTGTAAATCAGTGAAGATTTGGCTGGTGTTTTGGGGGAGAGGGGAAGATATCAGTTGCTGAAACAAACTGACAATAATTAAGAGCACATCTTCTAGAGGTACATTTGCATTGAGCTCTGTGAAGAATCTCTAAAAGAGGACCAAGGAGGATTCATCAGAAAGAGCTGCTCTTCTATCATCTTCAGGTGCAGCATATGGACTTTTTTTTTTCCAATACAAAAAGCCACCCCACCACCACCATCCCCCAGCTTGTACTAGATTGAACCAAGCCTGAGCGAAAGCTGGGGCTGGCAAAGCTCCAGCCGAGTGCAGAGGGTATGCTCAAAAGCAGGAAGCTGTGGCAAAGCTGAGTCGCTAAAAAGCTACTGGAGCTAATATATTGTGGTCATGAGGATAGGCAGCAGCATCTGAGTAGCGATGGGAAGACTCAAAAGCACCTTCAAAACAGGCTTGAAAAGTACTGCTGATCTTTGCACTTTGACTGGGCTTTTGTGCTCACGGTTATGCTTGAAACATTTAGGCCAACTTTTGCATTGATGGTCTGGTGCAGTGCACACGGTCTATCCCTATGCAAGGTGCGTGCCTTGCAGATGCCTTGTTTGCTGCCTGTGCACCTAAATGTAGAGGTACGCTTTGAAGGTGAAAGGGATGCGTAGGAGCAGAGAATTGGGTTCATCTGGCAGCGTTTGTGACAGCATCTGGGGCAAAGCAATCTGTAAACACTTGCTGGTGAATAGCTGCCTCTTTCTGTGGCAATGTGAAAAGCCCATCCCACACTCATGGATTGACTAATTCTTTTATGGGATGGAAAAAAGGTACTGCTGTGAAGCTAATAAAAACACCAGGTGGTCGGCATATTGTGGAGACCCATTGTTCTAGGAGATGGTTTCATTCATTAATATGAACTGCAATGATAAGAGCAGGATGTACAACATTACCACACGAGATAGGGAGCAAGGAGATGGAAGGGGTGAGGTAAGATGTTCTTTTGCTTCTCTGGTCACCCTTGGGAGAGGAGTGGGAGTGGCCGTCTTTCAGATCTGAAGAACAGCTTCAAGTAGAGATAAAGGGAGGACTTCCACTAGTTTCTCAGGGGAGAGGTAGCTGCTACCAAAAAGCCACAGTTCCTTAGATAGCTGCAGCCAGTACATAAGGAGGGAATGACAGGCTCCTGTCTCCATAACTGAGCTGTGCTTTCTACCCCTCTGTGTGCCTGTAGGTGACTACCCTTGTAGCTGTCTTTTTTTGGGTACAGCCTGGGAGACTGTTTCTTGTGTTTCTCAGTGCCTTGAATGGCCACAAGAAACCACTTGTGCAAGATGGAGGCACAAATGTAATTTCTGTGGTCTCTACTCTACTGAGGGTCAGAAAACATAAAAACATCTAAGACACTGCTTGTCCTACTTGTCTCCTTTGTACTGGCCTGTGGACCCTGGACAAGTGAAGCAGGAATTACTGAGAAATGGCATGCTGTTTTTGTTGCATTTTGAGTCTTTTCAGCTGTTCCCTGCTCTCAGGTAGAGGAAACTGTATGTGTCAACTGGGTTAGCAGAGCTGTGTTGAAACCCACTCTCAGATCATGCTCACTGCTTGCCCATCATCTGGGCTATAAACCTAAGGCCTAACCTGTCCAACCATAGAGAAGGATCTGGTCTAAAGACAGAGTTGAGGGTGCTTAGACAAGTGGATAAAGTTGGACAGGATGGGTGTGGACCTAATAGGCCACATCAGGGCTCCATGAAGGGTGACATTTTGGGTCTGCTTTGTGTCCTAGTGTGGGCCCAAGGAAGTTGGAAAGAAAGACGTGTGGATAGAGAAGGATGTCACCATCAGCTCCAAGCTGGCTCCTTTCTAGGTAGCATAGGTACTTTGTGTCAAACCTGCAGCCAGTGAGGTGGTCAAAGAGGGTGTAGTGATGGAGCTGGTGTGCTCAAGACTGCTCTTACATCCCAACACAGAAATACCTTTGTATCAGGTGCAGACAGTAAAACACACTATCAGGTCCGAAGTATCTTCTGTGCTGTATCTCCACTGTGGGATCACATTCAAGCTTGCACTCACCACCATGCTCAGATGGTGGATGGGGGAGATAAAGAAATGAAAAGCAAAATTTTTTTCTTTCTTTTTCCTAGAGAGTATGCTCTGTAGCTTGACCTAGAAGCAGAGTTGAAAAAAAAAAAAAGGAAAAAAAAAAAAAAAAAAGAAAATCATTTATGTGTCCTGAGCCTGAGCTGTGGTTTGGAAAGAGAAAAGGAGAAAAGAAACAAAACAAAAACACTGGCCCACAAAGAAGAGAAAACAGGAAAGGAAAAGAACAAAACATCCTGTACACAGCAGCCAGTCAGTCGAGAAGGGAGGGTCCGTGTCATCTGCGTTCCTGTCCTGAAGTGGGCACAGGCAATCTTAATCAAGTCTGTGTTGCTCAAACCTTCCCTTCATTTCTTCAGGCTTTCTGCTCACCCCGTCGTGTAATGTCTCTTGTTTAGCTCTGAGCTGGATCAGAAGGACCAAAGGTGGCTTCAACCTTCCCTGCTCTCTAGCAAGCTCCTTGCTTCCTTTTTCATCAGGTGTGGCATCTGTAGTCCATATTTTTCCTTGCTCCTGTTGTGGGATGGGTAACAGGGACCCCACCAGGCACAGATGGACATTAGCTCAGCCTGCCCTGCTCCAAGAGGTGGGACAAGATCTGACCCTGAGACTGTGACGTGCAGTTAGCCCTGTATTGTGACCAAGCTAACAAAATTGATAGCCTGAACTGAACTGGAGCTGGCTCAGAGCGCAGGCAGAGAAACTCGGGTCTCTCTGCACCTGCCTGTGCAAAAATGCCTCTTGTTCTTCATCACAACAGCTAACCTGAGAATGAAACTTGAGTGGAGACCTGGCTGTTGTCTCACCTCAAGAAGGAGCCAGCTTGAAGGGTGGGGTGACTAGGATGGGTCACAGAGGGAGGCTGAAACCCTTGTTGTGTGTTCTGAGGTGAGGAGGGAATATGATGCATTGAGTCTACTCATAGATCATCTTTCAGGAGGCTTGAAAGATGGGTGCAAGCAGTGGTTTTGATGAGGGGGAGACCTCTCCTTTAAGAAATCCTTTACCCAATGAAACACTAGTCAGGTTCTTCTCTTCTGGTCATCATTTGTGTGGTCTTGCTGAAGTGGATGTGATTTCCTCCAGAGACCATAAATGCCAGTTCTTAATCAGTTCCAGAGTTACTACCTCCTCCTCCGATCAGGCTATGTGCATGAATCTATCACTGGGACACTGGAGCTAATCTCCTCGCCTGCCTTTCCTTCTGGAGAGGGCAAAATTATTTTTTGAAATAGGAACAGAGCATTTCCAATGAGTGAAGAACATGGTCTTGTAGCTGAGAAGTCGGGTGCACTAGTTCTGCCCTATCACAGACAGAAGGAGAGGATGGACAATTCATGTATCAGCAAGGCGAAATCTGAACAAATTCCCCAGAAGCTGGTGCTCCTTAATAGTGCTGTCCTTGAGGTTAGCTAAAATGGTGTGAAAGTGCACACAGCTTCTCCTTAGACAACTTCACTAAACTTGAAGGCAACTAACCTGTGTGGTAGCACATTTAGCTTCTCCCATGAATTTTGCCTTGGTTGAAATTCAGCTCATAAGTCACATTTGGGTAGCGTAACAATTAGTGACAGATCCCAGAAGAGAAATTGTGGGGACCTATTATAACACTGAAGTTCTCTCTACTGAATGGTTAGAAGAAATGTGTTCAAGAGGGCTTAGGGTTTGCAGATGTATTTTGAATCAGCTTCCCTGTGTCTCCAGATCCCTTAAACTTGGATACTTTTTCTGACATAGGGGCAATGAAATGCCTTGGCACACATGTTCTTTCCAATAATGTATCAGTTATTTAGGTACTTTAACAGGCACTGCCTTCATACAATGTCATTTACTGTAACTCACCACTATCCCCTGTCCTCTCATTTCCACCCCCTGCTATCCCATACTTTCTCTTTTCCAGTTTGTTTATTTTAGAGCACAAAGCTACTTAGAATTATTTCTTTTTGGATCAGTTACTGATTCACTTAGTGACTAACTCATTTCATCACTCCATGCCTCAATTTACCTATACATTAAGAAGGATTAATAGTACCTACTTTTCAGGGCTGTTAGCAGCCTAAATTAATTCATGCTTATAATGTTTATAAAGAGATTTGAGATCCTTGGTTACTGGAGGCTAGGGAGCTGCATAATATCTTACTTTTACTTAATACTTTCTTTTTTTTTTTTGGTGTAACTTTGCATTATAAAAGTACAAGAGACCTTGCAATTACTTGGAGAGTCTATTGTTCCCAGGGCTTAGTTCATATTGCAGTTCAGATGTGACTATTTTGTCTCAATACTTTTTTTTTCCCTGATGTTTCAATCAGAGATAATGTCCTAATCTACTTTACTGAGAAATGTTGTATGGTGGGAAATACAGCAATGAATATCACAGAGTGCATAACAGAGCTGTGCAATGTTCTTTGGTGTTCTTAAAAAGCTGATGTGAACTTCTTCTCAGGTGACTGCATTTTGTTGTGATTATTACAAAATATATAGCCAAAAAAAAAAAGAAAATTTAGACTTAACATTAGAATTTGTGACTGTATTGTGCATTCACTGGGAACATTTTATTGGCATGGTGGGAGATTGCTCTGACTCTATAAAGAAGACTGAAAGCACAGCAAACCAGGTGAAGGCACAAAGAGAGTGTCTCTAAACGAATCTTTAATTCAATTTGCAATTATTTCACATTTTCTGAGCAATCTACCAAATGATAGTGCCAGTGACCACAATCTGCTGCTGATTGCTATGTAAATATTTCTTACAGAAGGGGTATATTTGGACTTGTCTTCTAACATCATGTAGAAGAGCTGCAGAGTGCGAGATGAACCAGTTGTTGACAGCAACTGGGGACCACTGGCCCTGCCTTCAGCCTTGTCTGTGGGAATGGTGGGAATTACTCCTCCAGTGGCCACCTGAGGGTCTCCCATGATGGTAGAATTGATGAGCTTTCTGATTGCATGCATCCAGCCTTACAAAACACTGTAGCCAGAATATGGCCCAAAACAAGGTCTCCCTTTGACAGGAACTTTGTTTTCTGGACTTAGCCTGTTAGCTGTTGTCATTTTTCATCTTGTCAGACTGCAATAATCATCCAGATGACATGTATAGAGAAGCCACGAATTATTAACAATTAACCTAGCTCTCCAGCTCTGGAGTCACTGCCAAACATTTGTTGGTTCATGGAGGAAGTCTAAGTGAGTAAACCATGCTGAGTGACAATAGCTCTGCTTCCGAGCCAGACTGAGCAGCCTGTAATGTAACTCAAATATTTCCTCTTTCCAAGCCTTCTTATAAAAGAGAAGACAAGGAAAGGGCAAAAAGAACATTTAGAGGAACACAAAACTGGAAAAACAACCACTGATGTAATGTACTTTCTAAACTAAACAGAAGGCATTCACTGTTGCAGCCATTTAAATAACAATTAAAAAGAAAACTAAAACAAATAGACACATGACTTTGTCTGCTTAGTCTTGAACACTGAAAGAAAAAGTGTGAGCAATTCCTTATTGGATGTCTAGGGAATGTTTGACTCACGTTACGCATTTTCTGAGTCATCTCTACTTCCAGTAGAGAGAAACACCAAAAAGTTGAAAAGTAGGATGAGATTCAGGGCATAGAACTGTGCATGGGAACCAGAGTACACAAGGCAGAGGGGCAATAGAAATATCGTGGTCCTCTGGTGACCGTGTTATGTGGTCCTACAAGGCCCAGCTGAGATGATGTCTTCACTGTGCAAATGCACAGTAAACTGGTTGGGCTTTGGAAAGAGCTTAGAACTTGAATCAATAGGATAACGAAAGGAGGATTAATATACATACCCATTTCACAGAAGGAGAACTAAAGTATGGAGAGATCAAAGCCTCTTTGCTGCCTACACTTTTCCATGTCTAATCTGACCTGTTCACTGAGAGAGCTTACAACAGCACAGTTAAGTAAGTGCATTGGTGTTTTCAGGATAGGGACCTATACAACTTGCCCCAAATCACAGAGGAAGTGTGCAGGAATAATACCCTGATCTCTTGAGTCCCGCATCACTCTCTCAACCACAAAACCATCCTTCCTGTCTCAGCATAAAGAAAGAGCTGAGAGAAGTGATTTTATGTACACAAGCACATATACAAAGTGCCTTATAAGGAGTGTAGGCATACTAGGGTGAAAGTTTCATTAGAAATCACATTAATTCAGTCTCAGAGTGAATTTCGTTGTATAAAGGAATCTTGTTTCTATACACTCATTTGCCAACTTTCTCCCATTTCAAGCATCACAACAGGACTTTGTTATATGAGGTTTCTGACCGCATTTTATGGAATGAAAGAAAAATAACATGAATCTGAGCTGGAACAAAGCCATAGAGCTTGATTTCATAATGCAGATCATTACAACTTTGGTGCATCTGGTATGAGTCACTGATCTTTTTCATTGAATTTCTTTGTATGTGAAGTGAGTCCTTTTCTGTGGGAGGGTCCAAAGCAGAAACGATGAGAAACTGGTCTTCCTTCTGCTCTGAGTGCTCAGGTTTGATATGAGCAATGGCAACTTTGATCAAGTTACCCAGCAGACTTTGGCTAAAGTTAATAGAGTGTTTCTATATAAAACTAGGACACAGCTGGGCTATATTTTCAGATGTTCTTTAATAAAGATTCTTATTAAATTGGTAGACAACAAGTTCAAAACATGCAAAAGGAAACAGTTCCTCTCTCACCATGTCACTGAGCAGTGGAATTCCTTGCTGCTGTAAATTGTCTGGATACTAAGATGTTTACATGGATCAGATAAGCAACTGCTTTTCTTTCAAAAATCTGTGAAGGAAAAGATCATCTGGGGCTGTGGATTGCAAAGATACATTTCTGCCTCATGAAGTCTCTGAGCCACAAGTTGCTTGGATGAGGGAAAGACTTCTGGGGAAAGGTCACTTCTAGCCCTGTTCTTTCATGCTTTGTTAATCTCACCCAAAGGGATGGGACAGATGTCAGGGTAAGAGTATGTAAATGTATGCTCCTCTGATTCCCCATACAAGTCAGGTTTTTACGTGTTTGGAATGAGCCCCATGAGGTGCTGAGCCCCATCTGTAGGTGGAGGAAGCAGAAGACTATTTTAGTGAGCTCCACTAAGTTAGTAAGAGCTGATTCCAGTGAAAGTAAAGAGAAACCAGTGAAGAGGATGGGCTGTTCAGTCATCTAAAAGACAGGCAATGCATTTTATTTAATATATATTTGACATATGGTTGCATAGGCTTACTCTTTGTTTAATGGGGAGATACGGTCATCTCTAGAAATTGATTCATCACTTCCAAAGGCAGAAGTCCAAGATAAGTGGGGTCAATCACCCACTGTCTCACCCTGTGACTTTAACAGAAGCCACAATAAATAATTTATTTGGGATGTCTATCGCAGGATTCAGTTAAAACTGAAATCTTGGAAGTCTACTTGTGAAGTAGGTGCTTAATCTCTCTTAAGAGGCAGTGGAGATGTAGTAAAGACAGTCTGTGGAGCATGGAGGGCTGTTTCATAATGCTCTACAGCACACAAGTTTGATCAGCAGTGTGCTTCTAGGCTTGCAGATTAGTTGATGTTTATAGCTGTCTGAGCAATCCTAGTGGGTCTTGCCTCACATCCAGTGGATACTCCAGGAGGATGTAGGTACCATGCCATACCAGCCTTGTGGAAATCTTTGATGCATGAGATGATCTCAGATGACACTAGATTTCTATGTTTAGGCAACTGAATCACATTTCTGCTCGCCATTTACTATAGTAGGACTGAATTTACATGTGCCGCTAAGTGGTGTCTAGTAGTCTTTGAAGTGTCCTATGGCAATTTTTTTTTTTTTTTTATGAGCATCTCTCCTGAAGGTAGATTTCCCATAGGTTCTGTGCCATTTCTACTAGGTGTATGGACGGCTTGGATAGCCTACAACTTCTAAAAGGGTAGTGGACATCAATGTGTTAGGAATTGAATTACACCTGTGATTCACGTGTAAACACCTACACACAGGCAAGTGAATTTGGGTTTCTGTGTCTGGAGCTGCATCCCGTTTCTGTCTTCTGGATGACCAAATGCAGGTAAAATGAGTTCTACCAACTGAAAAATTCTACCTTCAGAACAGAAAGAGCACAACAGATTCCAGGAGCACTCAGTATGTTCAGTAAAGAGCTCTTTCTTATTATCTCTTCTCCTCAGTATTTGTTTCTCCAAAAGACTTCGTTGACCCCTTCCCTTCCCTTCCCTTCCCTTCCCTTCCCTTCCCTTCCCTTAGAATTTAACATTGCATAATAGTGGAAAAAAAAGCTTCTTAAATTTGTAACATGATAAAAAAAGCCAGTTGCTACTTTACACTAGTGCTCATACAGTAAACGGAAAGTGGCTTTTAATCACTGGTTGGCCATTAGTTTGACAGAGCCTCTTCATCACAAACCACAAGTCACTCTTACACATGGAAGCAATTTTGATTTTTCTTAGGGAGAAAAAAATCTCTGTTGTTTCCAAAGATCTTTGACAGTTAGGATGGCTTAGCTTAAAGCTTCTCAGTTAGGGCACATTGACATAGATGGGCACAAATGGATGAAGCTCATTTTGCCTACTCTACGCCGGCTGGATGTAGGCCAGCTCTGAACTGGAAGCCAGAAATCATGTTAGGATGGAGCTTTGCCCAAGCTAATAAGATCTGCTGACGGCATATGCTGAGAAGCAAGGCGTATTAGTTTGGGCACTGCATCATTTTCATGCAGTTGCAAAGCTTCTACGTGCTTCAGCTCACAGGGGTTCCTGGTCCTGTGTACCCATGTCCAGGTGCCTTCAGCTTCTCTAATGATGGCCTCCAAAGAGAAAGCAGAATATTAGAATTAGTCCAAAGCTGACCAAGAACTTCTGCTGTCATATTAAATGTTGGATAAGGCCCATGGTCAAGAGGGCTTAGACCTTTCCCTCCTTAAAAAAATATACAGGCTAGGGCTTACAGGAAAATATTATTCTAGAGAACCTTATCCAGCAGATTTTGCTTTTTTCAGCTATTGACAGAACAAGGCTGCAGCAGGCTAGCTAGTCATCAGGGCAGCTTGCCTGTGCGTGGCAGGCACATCGCTCACAGAGATAATGCCGGCATTTACCACATGGACATAACAAGCAACAGCTCAAGGCTATTTTGTTTGTCTCCATTGAATGGCAACCCAATACAAAGCCCATGAAGATTTCAAGAAACCTCACACTCTTGAAGAATGCTGTGTGGTCTTGTACACGAAAGTGTTTGCTTAAACATGTTCACCTTCATGCTTTGTTCATGCTCTACGAGGTAGGATGTGGAATTATTTCTTTTTTTACTTCCCTTTGCACATTCGAAGGCTTCAGTACTGCAGAAACTGAAGTCCAGCCATGTGAGTAACCCTTCTGAGCTTATGAAATACTCTTACTCTGCCTGGTGTTCAATTTGGCTCACAAGCTGGGTCTTTGCAAGTTTAATGGAAAGTGCTGGAAGCTGCTTGTCACTTTTTAATAATGAAAATAACTCGAGGACTGAAGGAAAGCATGAAAGATTGCACGCATGAGGCCTTTTTTCTCTCTAAATATCGATCAAATCAAAATAGGAGCTTGAAATGAAAATGCCCTTTGATGGTAATTTTGGTCCTAAGTTCACAGTTAAGCAGCAGGGCATCAACAGGTAATACTGTAGAACCTACTTCTTCCTAAACTGGTGTGAATAGATAGCAAAGCTAGGGATGTCAAATGCATGACACTGATGTGAAACTAGCATGAGTGAGAGTAGAATCAAACCTCTTGTGAATTATCATTACTCTGAATTTCTCTGATTTCTGGCAGGTTTATGGCAAGGTCTTTATAATATTTTAACTCTGCATTTTCATGTGTGTGTTTAACGTCCTGTCTATTTGAATGCTGCATAACCACAGTGTGTTCCCCAGGGGCATCCCTCCTACATATACAAGAAGTTCTGCTTAATGTTTCACTTGGATTTATTTGAATCTTTTATTATTACAGTACTGAATGAATGCTTGCATGAAAAACACTCGTCCCAGTAATTTCACCAAAAAATCTTTTTTTTTAAACAAGACCTCATCACATGGAAGCAGTGGCACATGGACCACTGTGCATACAATTCATTGCTGCAGAGGTTCTGAAAAACTAAAGTTTTGTCTAACCACAAGATTTTTAATAGTCTTATTAAACACGTATAAGAACAAGTGTTTTCAGGTCCTAGAAGAACACTTAAAGCTTTCAAAGCAGCTTGTATTGATTAAATTTGTTTGCGAAAAAAGTCTTTTGAAATATCTTTTCTGATGGACTGGTTTTCTGAATGGAAACTGAGAGCATTTCTTAAAGGAAACTAACAAGATCAGAAGATTTAAAGCATTTCACAAATACTGCTCAGCACCTCACAAAATAGATTTTTTTTTTTCCCCTCCAGCATGGCACAGAAAATATAACTACACTAATTCTCGGGTCACTATAGGTTATCTTGGGAAGGACCATATGGCTGCTCTGAAGTTCGTACTTTTAACTGATCAAATTTAGCTAATTTCAGTTACTCTATATAAAGACCTATATATGGAAGAGATACGCAAGCCATCTGCTGGATCTCTGAATGCTCCTGGGAGGTCCTATGATAAACACTGCTGGTTTCCATCAGTATTGACATAACTGTTGACAGGTCAAGACATGCTACTGTGTGTAAGAGTTATTGATTTGGCTCCTTGTTCCTGCTATGGGACCCCTGCCTATCACAGACAGCACGAGGCTGTATTTTCTGCATCCTCGTGAGGTGGAAGTACTATACATAGCTGACTGGGTAGCTGGCCAACTGTCTCTGGGGTTTTGGATCCTGAGGAAGGCAGGAGAACTGCAAAGCAGCCTGGGAGTTTTTTAATCGAGTTGGCAAGTTTGAAGAGTTTCACTTAGCAAGCTGTGTTTCTCTCGTGTTATTTTGTCCTAGTTATTGGCCCTTTTTTTTTTTTTTAAGTCTAGTTTCATAAGAAAAGAATTATTCAATTTCATTGTTGGCGAGCCAGTCATTTATTAACCCTCTAATTTAAATTAAGCTGGGGGAAAGGAGGAAGGAAGAGGAACAGTAGCTTGAAGATATGACTTTTCCACAAAATCTGAGAACAGTTTGCCAAATCAATGCCCTCACTGAGACATCTCCCAAAGAGAGGATCATCAGTCTAAAGTCAACAATGATATTAGATACTGGAGAACTCACATAAGAAGTAGTAGTAGGAAACCAGGCTAACATGTTCTTTAGTTTTCAGTGGCTTAGAAGTTGAAATATTCTTAGTCACAAAGAGAGTTCACGAAAGGCAGTGTTTTTGCATCGCTTTGAGCACCTGTTTTTGTTCATTTCTGTAGAGAAAAACAATGATTTTGCCACAATCTCTTGGCAACATGAAGTCTTAATTTGGAGTGACCCCCTCTGCCCAGGTAGAAGTTCAGGTTATGCTAAAAACAGGCCTCTTTATAACCAATTCCAGGCACTTCTCCAGGATGATTTATTCCATCCTAAATTAAATGGCTGAAATACATAGGCTTACTAACTATTTAGGGGTGACATGTTCTCCACTGAGTATAGAGAGATCTTGTGCTGTTAGCTCATCCTAAAAAAACAGCAAATAAGAGGAACATGTGATTAATTCAAGACCAATGGCTGTTTCCCCCCAGGATGCTGCGAAAACCCCTGGCAGGAAGTGACCTGAATCACTCACCACCCCCTTCACCTGTGCCACCAAGGTAGGTGGGACAGCTAAATTAAGCAATGATGTTAACTGGGCTTTTTGTTTGGGACTGGGCAGAGTCCCAGAGTCCTAGGAAGAGAGTGGTTCTTCTTGTCCGGCCTAGTCAAGATAAGATCCCAGGGCTGGTAGGCGGAGGGAACCTGAAGTGCATTTTGCAAAAGCAGTTTTCTGCTCCAAGCTCTAGGTCTCCACTCAGCCCGTCATTGGATTTCCCAGTTGCTCTACTAAAAATAAATTGATGAAAAGAATAGCTTTCTCTTGGCAGGGATTTTGACAAGTGTCTAATGTAGACCTATGCTGATGCAGTCAATGAGTAATAATATCGGCATAGCCAGCTGTGAGAGAGGTATATATTTTTCCTTTTTCTCTTTCCTTAGGAAGGGGGAGGGCTGCACTGTAGCACATTATTTACAGTACAACATGATTCAATTGCCAGAGGGGGAAAAAAATCAACCCATTGTTCAAGGACTATACATGGATTGAACATTAAGAAGTAAATTTCCCCGCTTGAAAAACGTAACCCCTTCTCTTTCACTTTGGCACAGCTTCATCTGGAAGCTTTACTTCTGAAACTTGGTTTCAGAAGGGAGATCAAAATTCTTGCTCAGGTCAGACACAAATGAAGGCCATCTTTGTTGCATCCTAGAGAAAGAATTTTTCTGCCTTCTGAAATAGGATTTTCTATTATTTATTTATTTATTTGTTTGTTTGTTTATTTATTTATTTATGTTTTAAGAGTGGATTTGTTACAGTTATAAAGAAAGCTACAAAAGTAATTGAAGCACTACTGAGTTATACCATCCCAGGATCTTGCATATGTATTTTAAAAGTCCCTTTGACTAATTTTTAAATGCACCAGGTGTAAACCAAAAAGAACAAGACCAGCTGCAGCTACAGTGGGGGTAGGAGTGTGCTCAGCCTCAGGCCTGCTATCATGTCCTGGGTCAAGGCCTCCAGGAGCTCCAGCGAGCTGCTGTTCCTACTGACTATTGAGACACACAGTTCAGCAGGCTTGGATAGTCATCCTTAAAAAAATATTTAAAAAGCTGGAAACAGAAAATTATAAATACAAAAGTAACCTTAAAAGCCCGGAAAATACTTGACAATCCTCTCATTTCTCGTCTTGTGAGAACATGCGTCAGCATGCACTGAGGACAGACAAAATGAGATCTCTTCTGTAATTCTGAAACCCCTTTGAAGGATGAGGAAAGTGTCAGAAAACTTTTGTTATAAAGCTTTCAAAATCGGATTATGACTTACCTGTAGTATACTTCATTGTATTAAGTAGTATAATAGCTGAGTAATTAGTTGGAAGAAAATGTATTTTCTATCAGTTTATAGAGAGTGTTGAGTATGCCAAAAAGAGTGAAGCATCATATGCAAATTAAGTATATATTGCTGAAGTATAGGGCGCTGAGCCTGGCTGTGAATTCCCAGAGAGTGCTGATAAAGCATCTATCTGGAATTACCCAGGCCCTGCAGTAATAGCTCACTTGGTACTATATGTCATGCTTACTGAATATTTGCAAAAAAGATGTGCAAATGACGGCATGTACCAAGCATTTGTTGTTACATAGCCACTAATGAACATTTCCAGATTTATTTTTCTTAGAGTGTTCCTTTCTCTAACTGAATTACAAGTGCAAAAACAAGATTGTGGTCATATCATGTTTAAACAGGCAAAGTTTCAAACATGAAGCCACATCTATTATTCAGCACCATCTTCTAAAAACATTAAAAGATACCCTTTTGAACTTTGTGGTTATTTTTGTCAAAAGACAAAGCTTCTTCAGGTTGAATTCTACTCTGAAACCTGGGTGTGAGAAACAATTACATGACTCTGTGTGTGGCGCAGTGTTACAGCTTGCTTGTCTAACAGCTCCCTGCCAGTGGAAATGGCAATGGCATTCCCTCTTTCCTTCTCTTCCTTTGCTTCCTTCCTCACACCCCTGGACACCATCAAATAATCCAGCCCCTTTTTCCGTTGAAACTTGCTGGATCCTTTGCTGAGCTACTGCTGTTCAGTAACAGGAAGAAAACTGCTTAAATTTACTGCCATGTTAATTTTCTGCCAGTTCAGAAAGGGATCTGAAGTGCTGCAGAAGCTGATGGAGCAGCAGTGGTGGAAGGACTTATGTAGAAGTGAAGGAGGAGGAAGGGAGACTGGAGTGAGAACACCCCAGCTATAACTCTTAAATACAGCAGCTGTGTTATCCACTTGAATACTATGTGTAGCTGCGCAGAGGTTTGACTGACTCAGTTTTCTCTGTACTCATGGTAGAAATTAATGAAATAAAAGATGCACTTAAAATATGGGTTGAGAGGTTACATTGTTTGTTTAGGCATTTAAAAACTTTTGTCAATCTGGCTGGATTCGATTAACTTTAATTTTAGACTCATGTTTGACCTTAAGTAGGACTGTAGTCTCCCAGAGTCCAATGAATCTGCTAATCTGCTTCCATTTTAATGCATACTTATGTTCTTCGCTCAGAACGGGTGGAGGAAAGGACTTGATAAAAAATTAATACACACAGATTAGCTGTGTGCACCAATTCTTTTCTGTGTTGTATCAGCAACCTTGGCTCACCATCTTCCTATCCATTATCAGATGAAGTTTTCTCTGTACTATGAGATAGATGTGAATTCAGAGGGAACTCCAAGGTAGTTAAAAGGCCTGAAAGTAGCTTTAGGGACTTAAAAGTATTATGAATAATTAGCTATCTAGATATATCCCAAATAGATATAAAGTTAGGAAAGTCACTCTCCTTACCTGTAAGGACAAGAGTTCAGCTGACAGAAATTTGAGCTGAAAATTGCGCAAGAGCAGAACAGAATCAGAAGTCAGGATTATTGTTCCATGTCAGATGCCAAATCGTAATTTTTTTCTGTCTCCCATTGGTAAAAAATGGAAAAAAAAACACCTGCACAGCCAAAATTCTGAAATGATATTTAGGATAAGTGGAATTGACAATGTCTTTTGACTTCATTGATTCATCTTGTCTATTTTGATGTATAAACTAATTCTGGACTAAAGTAGGAATGTTTTAAATACAACAACAATACCTGATGCAAGAACTTTTCATCATAACAGTATATTTAGATTTTATTGTAATGAATTCTTGGAAAATACTGATGAGATGAAATTAAAATTTTCTGAAAGAATAATGTTGATCATCACAACTGAAACATTTGGCTTGAATTATCTCTGACTTGCACTTATCTAATTTAGGAGTGGTACCACAAAGCCACCTGGGATAAAGGCTTGAAACTGAGAGGGGAGTATAGGTAGTGAAGGAATCTCTTAATCATACCTATTGGCATTGATTGGCTGTAAGTCTTCCAAGAGTGGCAGTAGAAATCTTGATCTAGAAGCAGTTATTTCTTGTCTTAATTTCTAAACTGATGGCTTTTTCACCATCCAGTACCTTTCAAAAGTCATTCTGCTTGTTTAAATAGATCTTAATGCTCCTCCATCCATTGTTGTGAATGACAGAAGAAAGAAATGGCTGCAGTTTCCAAGAATGTGATCACTTGGTTTTCATGACCTTATTTTTTTTTTTTGTTTTGTTTTGTTTTGTTTTTTCTTTGCCAAATGTCTCATGTGGTCTGCAGTAGACACGTAGACAGTTTAGGAGGAATATTGAAGAGGTATATCAGTTTTGGGGAAAGACACTGAATAGAGATCCACAAGGTCTGAATTCAGTTTTCTATACCCAGACTGACTTCTGGAGCCATGCTGTTGCTCCTAGAAAGCTGAAAGAGAAATTGGAGGCTTTGTTAGCTTTGTAAATATGTAAATATGGATATGGACTTTTGCATTGCCTTTCCCAACTCTACCCCCTGAAGAAATTCTCATTTTTCCTCTCTATTTTTTTGTATCCTTATTTTTTTTTAAGCGCTTTCTCTGCTTACATGTGTGTCTAGTAGAGAGTATTTTAAGCTATCTAGTTGTTAGTCCATAAAATACTAAAAGTAAGAAAACATCAGAAGGATTTGTTTCCTTTGGCCAACTGTACTAGCACACATGGAATGACCAGCTGTCAAGACTCCAATGTTATCCCTCACTGGCCAAGCCCAGAAGGGAAAAAGGATATTAATTTCAACTGGTAGAAGCATCTGAGGCATTCCAGCTTTAAAAATGAGGATCACCTCAATATAAAGAAAAAAGCCAGATTCCATCCTCAACAAGGAACACAACCTAGTACCTTATTTTGGAGGCTTTCTGGATTGCAAACATCCATCTGGAAACTGAGGCAGAGAATGAACTAGGAGCATCCAAAAAAAGTAAAGCCAAGTTCCTTCTCAGTGACTGTTTTCTGGACTCTTTGATACATAAATCATTTTTACTGAGCACTAAGATTAGCACCTCTGTGAGGCCACTGGTGGGGTGGCAGATTTTATGATTTTGCTGTTGTCTACTCAGAAAGAGATGGAATGAGCAACACAGTCTTGGTAAAACTTATCTTACCACATCTCATAGGTCTTTCACAGAAGGTCTGTAACTTCTTGTTTTAAAGGTTAGTGCCCCTCTCCCTTCAAATGCAATAGAAAAAAAAAGCAAAAACAAAAACAAAATTTGATTGAATACCTGTGCCTTGTTAGACATTAGATGCACCCAATTTTTTCAGTTCCTTTTATACTCCTTACTACCACTACCAGAAAGAAAGTTCAAGACATTAATTTTGACTGTGTGCCCATCTGTACCCCTTACCTCCTTGTCTCCTCAGCATCAGCCTTTTTTTAAGTCCGAGGGGTTGAGCTCTCAGAACTAGCACATCTGCACCAGCTTCATGAAGACAAACAGCCATATCAGGGAGAAAGTTCCAATGAGACCTTCCCCACAAGTATGAGGTCAACATTACAAGATACCAGAGAATACATGTGTTGTAAGAGATGTGCAACAAACATCCAAGCCGTGCCAAAAGCCTTGATCAGAACCTGTACCTCTGGAGGTGTCAATCACCCAGTAAGCCACAATTTTCATCTTACTGCCTCTATTGAGTTAATGCAAGTAAAGATGAATAATATTTCATGAAGCAATAGGACCTGGTACATACCAATTCCTGAACCTGTTAAGTCTGCAAAGGAGTTTATCCAGTTAGGACCAGTAGTCATCCTAATTTGACTGGGACAAATTTGGAATACCAACACGAGGCTCAAGCTCAGACAAAAGTTCTTGGGTTATTTTCCCATAGATTCAAGCAAAAAAAAATGTTAATCAACTCACAAAATGAGAGGTTTCATATGGAAGCTCAGAATGAAAGAGAACTTAAGTATGTGGACATTTACTTAGGTATGGGGGGAAAACCTCCTTGCAATACTTTGTTCAGTGCTGGATTTTCATACTCACCATGACAGTCAGTTAGGGCTGCCTCCTTGTAGGTAAGTAAGGCCTTACTGACTGAGGTTAGCCAACTAAACAGCAGAGCAGAGTCCTACCTATGGAAGAATACGCTGTTGACATCAATCTTAACACCTCTGTGGGATTCAAGTGCCTGACTGCATGTTTACAGAGAGCACTTACTTTGTGTACAACTTCACAAAGCCATATGCCACATGAAGTGCATGGGGCGGTCCTCCCTTCCTCAGCTGCTGTTAAATAGCTTAGTTCACACTTCCTCCAGATATGTAAGCCACATGGCCACGTTCCTTGCGAGCAAGATCTGAAGGAGCAGCACTGTTGAGTGTCCAGGCATACCAGCGCAGCACCTTCTTGACAGTGTCACATTGCCATGGAATGGTGATTTCGGATTGAAAGCAAGAGAGCTGCATCTGCCTAAGGAAGCTCAGAGACGTTAACTGTACAGTACATGGGAGACTTTGGGAAATTACATTTGCAGACAATTAAAGGTCACATTGTTTAGATAAGTCATAATCCATCACTATGAATAAGGCATTGATTACTGCTCTGGACTACATTCATTTTTAATTCCATTAGCGGAATAAATGACAGTTTCTGTATTTGCCTCTTCTCTTGATACATAGCAATAAGAATGGCAAATTACCTCAGAATTCAAAGAAACTAAACAGATAAGCTTCTTTCCATGCTCTTTTTTTTGGGG
>VXAL01017143.1:133244-208107 GCA_013399475.1 Chauna torquata | reverse complement strand
GGGGGGGGAGTAAAGTTTCCTAGCCTTAGCTAGCCAGAAAACATCCTGGCAACTGCCTGAAATGACATATTAATGGACTAGAACAAGATTACTGTTATCTAATTATCTAAGGAACATTCACTGAGGTGTGTGTAAAGCACAAGCCAAACTGCAGTTTCCCCATCAGTCCTTGTATGTCTGATTTGCTGGAAAAAGAGTGAGCCACTGTGTTAGGTTTTCTCTGATTTTTTTTCTAGGAATAAAAATTGTTCTTAACTCCTTGGATATTGGGCATGAAATCCAGGCTCCTTGACTGCAGCCTTGGGAAGCTTGCAAAAAGCCTTTTGCAGTTCAGTTGTGCTAATGCTGCTGTTTGGGGGAGCCTGAAATCATTGAGGTTTAAGGAGAGAAGCACAATTTTTTGGTTTTCTGAATCTCATTCACTGTTCATTAAGCAGTACCCCGTTCTCCTCTCCAATCTCCAGGTTAATTGAAAAGTTGGGGCAAAAGTGGGAATGAATCTCTGGTAAAAGAATTTGTTAATTTGTGTTTACCTCCTGATGTAGGAACAGCAGTTTTAGCTGGCCAAGCTACGTAAAATTAGTTCCACACTAAGTAATGTAAAGCTAATTGCACAGAGATTAACAACAGAGAATTGGACAACCGCTCCATGGAGACACAGTGTTTTGTGCTGACCACAGCTGTCTCATTAGTCCTGCAAGCTTTCCTGTTATCTCCTGCTCTGTACTACAAGCTCCTTGGGTTTTAGGGCAGTGCGAGGCAGATTGCTACCTTCAGCTGGGTGTTGCAGTAGTCTGTAAGAAATGAATCTCCGGGTATTTAGGTGGTAGCTGCCTAGCAGGATCTGTAGGTGGGTTCAAGTGTTCTCTTGACTCTCAGAGGCAGCTAAATACCCGAAGGACTTTAAAAAATCCATTAGTGCCTAGTGGCACATTTAGTTGCCTAAAGAACTCAATAAATCTCTTTGTAAATGAGAAGAAAATGATAATCAAAATCGTTAACATTTGCAAAACACTTTATGACCGATAGGTGTATCAACTATTATTAGCCCAAAGGCAGAGCTACTCTTATCACTGCCACCAGTATCTAGGCTGGTTTTACTTAGCAGGATTTAAACCTAACGGTTCTTATCATAAAAAGAGAAAGAAAGTGTCATCAGAACTGATTGAACTATATATTGGTTACGTTATGTTGTAATGGCTGTCAAAGATAAACACAGAGGTGGCTTATCTTGCTTCCTAATCATCTTCAGGTGTAATGTTGTCATTCATTTTGTTAACTCTCTCTTTGTATTTAAACTCAGGGGAGACCACAAACTGAAAAATACGCATTCAGTCTATTTCTGCTTTCTATTGGTCTGTTTGTGGGAATAATCGTTTCAAACTCAGTGACCACAAATGAGCTTATGTTTATACAAAACTTCCTGAGAAAGCGCAAAGGGGACCTGCCACCCTTCGCGGATGGGTTAACAAAGTCTATTGCTACACACCCTACTTTGGGTCTGCTCTTGCATAAGCCTGACCTGCCCTTGCTTTTCCCAGATTTCTGTACTTCTGTGGGAGCTTGTCCTGTATCTCTGCTTTATCTTAACCTTCTTTGGCTCCCAAATGAGGTCCTCCCTGGCTCTTCCTTGTGTAGATAAGGAGAGACTCCTCCGGTTGTTACAGAGGCAAGTAATGTCCTCTAATCTACCAGCAGGAAAGGAGGAAGAAGAAGCTATTCCAGCTCTGCTGCATCTGTGGTCACTGGCTCTGAAGAACAAGCTGAGCCTGAAAAGACGACAGCAAAGTGGTTGGGTTAAAAACAAAACAAAGAAGGAAGCCCCCTCTTCTTCTTCTTCTCCTAGAGCAAAGGAATTGATCTTTTTTTTCCCCAAAGAATTGCTGCTTCTAGATACTTTCTAACTCCATCCTAAGAGTTTGAAAGCAACTCTCACTAAGGTTTACCCTAATAATAAACCGTGACGGAAGGAAGTAATCTTAGTATTCTCATTTTATAAATAGGGAACTGAGACTCAAAACGGGGGGTGTATCTCGTCTAATTTTATGCACTTGAGCATTTGGTCTAAGCCAGTTGTTTGGCTTCCTTCTGTAGTCAATGGAAGAAGGTATTCAATTCTGGATAGTAAATATCCCATTTTTTCTTATCCATTTATTTTAGCAGAGAGAGAGTTGCCCTTTGCTTAAGCCCCACTGGAATGCTGAGCTAGGTAGAGCAGCACTTTGATTTTTGACTGTGTGGGTGTCCTCAGAGTTTGCCTAAAATATTCTAAGATCAGGGCCCTCACAAAATGCCATTTTAGCTGTTTTACTTTGAAAACCCAGCCAGTGTCATATTATCCTTCTTGCTTAATAACCCACCGGTTTGAACAGTCATTTAGGAAGTGAAAGCTCTCAGTTCAGCCCTGAGAGAGTCTGGTTTTATTCCTCCTAGAAATGTGACCTAGATACTTTACAGCTCTGCTGGGTAGAGATGTGCTACCAAATTAATCACAGACAACATTGAGAGTGGTGGCAGAGACCTTGGGGGATAGGGACCAACATCGGGCACTCCTGCATTACTGTATACAGAAGAGAAACTTTGTGTCTCCAAGCTGAGTGCTCACAACTGCTTCCAGAGAGAGGAGGCAGGTACCATGGAGAGAGAAGGCCACTGGAGGCAGTTTTTAACAGCAGGGTTTATCTCAGCCAGTTCTGCTGCCCTGGAGAGCCTGGATAAGCACTTAGAGCTTTCAGACTGCTTGACACAATGCTGTCCCAATAGCTTGTGTTTGGGGATTATGTTTTCTTCCTCTTTTTAAAACAAAACAAAACAATACAAAACAAAACACCTCAGTTAATTTCTCAGTCAGCTTAGGATGGTTAAGTCAGTTGTTGGAATTTCATACAGTTTGGAAATATGCTTTTCAGCCTTCCCTAAATAGAAATTGGCTTCCTTTCACTGAACTTGATTTCTAAGGAACAAGCATACAATTTCTGATTCTACAGAGTGAAGAGAAGAGAAGAGAAGAGAAGAGAAGAGAAGAGAAGAGAAGAGAAGAGAAGAGAAGAGAAAAGAAGAGAAGAGAAAAGANAAGAAAAGAAAAGAAAAGAAAAGAAAAGAAAAGAAAAGAAAAGAAAAGAAAAGAAAAGAAAAGAAAAGAAAAGAAAAGAAAAGAAAAGAAAAGAAAAGAAAAGAAAAGAAAAGAAAAGAAAAGAAAAGAAAAGAAAAGAAAAGAAAAGAAAAGAAAAGAAAAGAAAAGAAAAGAAAAGAAAAGAAAAGAAAAGAAAAGAAAAGAAAAGAAAAGAAAAGAAAAGAAAAGAAAAGAAAAGAAAAGAAAAGAAAAGAAAAGAAAAGAAAAGAAAAGAAAAGAAAAGAAAAGAAAAGAAAAGAAAAGAAAAGAAAAGAAAAGAAAAGAAAAGAAAAGAAAAGAAAAGAAAAGAAAAGAAAAGAAAAGAAAAGAAAAGAAAAGAAAAGAAAAGAAAAGAAAAGAAAAGAAAAGAAAAGAAAAAAGAAAAGGAATCTTTAGTTATTGAATGTAAGGTCACATAAAGAAAAGAATTGTAACTGGACTGATAACCGTGTCCCTTAAATTAATACTGAATAATTGGAAATGATAATTTGCAAGTGACATTTCCTGCATGGTTAACCATGATATAGACTTTATTGTTATATTGTTAAAAATGAATAAGTTGCTGCACAACTGCTAATAGCATTTGTAGCTATTGAAGATAAGGCAACAGTAAGGAGTAATCAAACCACATTCTGTCAAGTATAAAATGACTATGTAAAATGACATCTGTAAATCAAAGCTTAATTATCCTGATGTAATTTACAATAACTGGCCAGCCCAAGTGCTCCTCAGGCGAGCTGCCCTGATGGAGCAGCTGATGGCACGATCAGATGGACCATTCTGGATGTAGCTGAACTTCAAGGCTGTTGCTCACACCTTAGGTGACTGTCATTGATTCTTTCCCTCATTCTGCCCAAACTATTTGGGTTTAAAAGGCTTGTCTGAAGGAGAAAAAAAAAAAAAGTTTGGGCTAAACCAGAACCTTTTGGAAGAATCCTTGATCATAGAAGCCAGATGAGGAGGTCTGTGCGTGTGTCATGAGACTCACACTGTGAGTTGGGTGCTGTAGGTGTGGAGGGGGTACAGAAGAGAGCCACTGGAAGGATTAGAGAGTTAGGAAAAATGCCTGACAGTGTAAGAAATGAACAAATCGATTCATTTAGCCTGTCAGAAAGAAGACTAAGAAATGCTTTGATTACACAGTATAACAGAGAAAATGCAAGATACGAAAGGGCAGTTTAATCTGTCAGAAAGAAGATAACAAGAATCATGAAAATGAAAGCTAGACATGCTCATCTTAGAAATAAGGAACATATCTTTTTAACAATGAGGCTGATTAAGAAACTACAGAAAGGAGCAATGGAGTTTCCATTTCCTGATGCATGCTACTTTATTTAAATCGAGTCACTTTCCAGGGAGAAGTGTGCTAGTTCAACACAAGTTACAGGACTAGATACACGCCTAACTGGATGAGATAAAACAGCAAGTCAAATCAGATAATTTTTAGTAATAGCTTTAAAATGTAAGAATTAAAAACACTGTCCTGTGGTTACAGCTGAAAACTTAGTACCATAAAAGCTGATGTCTGCTTTATCTCATCTCATATCTCATCTCATCTCATCTCATCTCGTCTCATCTCATCTCATCTCATCACATCTCATCTCATCTCATCTCATCTCGTTATTCATTGCAATGTAATTTAGGATAAAAATACATAAGTTCAGTCGGTAATCCACATTTCTCTTCCCTATTTTACAAGCATACAATTGGAAGTGTTGTTATTATTATCACTATTAAAGCTTAAGCATATGTTTAATGTTCACTTAAACAATTTTTTGAACTTGCGGTCTTAATCATCATAGTGTAATAGGAACTGAATCATTAAAGTGCAGCAGATTACTCCTCAGTGCTTCTGTACCTTATGTGATGATGATATTAATTCATACAAACCAAGTAGCACTGGGCCTGGCAGGTATCTGGAAGGGACACATCCAATGCAAATGTATGCTGTTGAAATTAACTTCTGTTGAAGCTACTCATGTACCTACTAAATAAGTGTTGCATTTAAAAACAGAGATAGAGAGTAAGATAACAAGAAGATAGGAAGGCAGTAATATAATAGGTGCAATCGGAACCACTATAGGAAGTAGGTGTGAAATGAATAAAGGCACACACATAAATGTGTGAGATATGAATCAGATTCCAAATGAACATATATAATAGGTGCATCTATCCACAAACGCTTCAGTCTCTCTGATTTTTCCATCTTCTAAATACAGCAGAAATTTTCTGTCTTTGTGTACTATATTCACCCCATGGAAATTACTTCTGCTGAACCATATATCGTTCAAAAAATCTCTGGAATTTTCCAGGACTATCCAGAAAAGTCTCTGTCCTCTACCATTAGCCACATGCTATGTAACTGGGCTGAGACAGAAAAGGTCCATTTGAAATACCTCTATGATCATGCTTGTACTATCAGTATGCAAATTATCCGGGGAACTACTTGCTACCAAATACTGCTGAGCTCAAGGTTTAACAAGATTTTAAAATAAATAGCCAGTCATAAACAAAGCAAAAGAAAGCTTTGTGGATTTAATTTCCCAGGCCTATTCTCTAAAACATTATAAAGTGCAAATGTTGGTCAAATCTTTGTCATATTTGCACCTTTACGAAGTTTTTCTTCTCTGCAGCTTTCCTGGCATCATTCATTCACTACTGACTCTGTTCTACTTCCAGGCTCCTCTTAGAGTAAAACTTTTCAGAACTTGATATCTTTGTATCTCTGCTTCTCTGTCTCTTCTGGCTGAAATTGGCCTAGGGACTCAGAACTGGAATTGGTAGAAAGACGCTAAGGCACAGAGAGTGTCATCTCATGTACTTTGTCCGCTAAGGAAACAAGACTAAAAAAGGGTTGGCTATTTATCCAGATACCAAGGATAACAATATAAATCATAATTAAAGACAATACAACAATTGGAAAGCATATTAAACCTTGTACTTCAGAGCTTAAGCTAAATTCTAGCTGCTAGAGAGGATTATAGCTCTATATTACAGCAAATAATTGATTTTCTGGGTCACTTCACATGCACTATCGAAAAAAAATTTAAAACAGTATCAATTTATTTTTCTTCTCCTTGTTTTTGATTTCTTTTTTCTTTTGTCTGACTAGAACGATTTGACAAAAGTAACCAGAGTTTCCCAAAATCATTTGGTAAGTCTAAACTTGTTCTTCTGTGTACTAAAAATATTTAATACAGAGTTATTTCTTCTGTATTTCACCAAGAGGGGAAGTATGTGTGGAGAAGCAAGGTGGGAGTCACAGAATATTTCACTGATGGCTGTTGTGAAGCTTTTCATTTCTTCCTCATGGCGTTCCCCTCTTCTGGCTTGGCATTTGGCTGGAGAGGGATACTGGGCTAGATGGATTGGGGTCTGGTTGGTAATGTCCATAGGGCATGTGCAGGACACCACCGTCTGGAGGCCTTCCTCCAATAATCAATATATCAATATAGTGATATCAAATATCAATAATAACCAACAGCCTGTTTGATTGAGATGTGACTACATTTCTCCACTGACTGTAGGAGGAGTGAGGGTCTGACAGCTGGTGGTAGGTGGTCTAAATTGCTCATCAGTCTCTTGACCTTACACTCATTAAGAGGTGAGATACTTAAATTAGCTCTTTGTAGTGGGCAGCGTGAATATAAATTTATGCATCTACAAACTGAAGTAAAATTCTCTAGTGTTGTGCTTGCTGGAGGGAAAATTCCTGCTGCAGAGGTGACATCTCTTTGGCAGTCCGCCAACATCTCCTTCTGCTGAGGTTAAGGGTACTGTGACAACCATTCACTTACCTGCAATTGCACTTGATTTAATGATTTTGGTTGGAAATTGCTGTGGGTTCTGCTAGAACATTATTATGGGAGACTGATGCAGAGTTTGCTTTGAGACCTTTCTTTAGAAGGATATCTTCTCTCATCCACCAGCCCTGGTGGCTGAAGAGGTGAGTGAAGCCAATGCAGAGCCATGCAGAAATCCCCAGGTGAGCACCAAACTGTGCTGTTGGCTACAAACAGCCAGGGAGCGTTGGCACTATCTTGCTCCAGCCAGAGAAATGCTATTGCTTCTCAGAGAGAGTCCTTGGCCTGTGCTTTTTGTGCAGGCTTTTTCAGAATCCCACCTTGCTCTCCTGTCTCCAGGAAGCGTGGCGTGTCTGTGGTGCACAGCACAGTGACAGCTGTGGATAATGTGCATGGCCATGGATTTGCTCCAGTCTGTTGGTTGTATTCCAGCATGGTGCTTAGTTTTACGTTCGTGTCTTCTGCTTCCTTACGTGAGACAGCTTCCACATAGCTGTGGGCCCCACAGCTAACCCAAGGTCTAGCTTTGCCCCTGCTCCTTTTGGAAGAAGCTTGAACATGCCACTGTTAACTACATAGCAGCCACCTTTGACCTGTTAACTCCCTTGCCTGATGTGTGAGACTGCTTCCAAATCTTATTTCGTCTTCCACCGTGTTTCTGAGATCTGGTTTTCCTCACTTCATTTGCATTCAGCTCTACGAAGCTACCCTGCAGATCAGGAAGGAAAATGCAGTGTCTGTTCACTACCCAAGAGCTCTTACTCCTTTGGCACAACTTGCACCAGGCTGTAGAACCTAGCAGTAACTTCTACTCAGATATATGAGACAGAAGTGTACGGGTCCCAGGAATGGGCATTGTGTGACACACAGAGCCATTGAGGGTAGCTACAACCCATCTTAGCTGCCTCAGTTAAGTGCAACAAACTAATGGAAATAACTCACCTGACAAGGATGCGTGGTACGTGGCCCAAGCCCTCACTCAGGAAAACTGGGCTGGGTTATCCAGAGACATAGAGAAACCCACTAAATGCTAGACCATCCTTTCTTCCTCACTGCGTACCTTTCCCAGAATTTTGTATGGAGTTTAGGGGTAGGCTTATTTATGAAAAATAAGATTTATATGTCTCTAACATGAGGAGAATCAAATTCCCAGCAAACATTGGATTCAGGATTATTAAGTGGACGTTTCTTGATGTGCATTTTTCTCTCTGTTTTTCTACCCCTAAAAAAGCAGATTAAAAACAACAAGAACAACTGAAAGGAACATCCATTAAATAACAAGAACAACAAACCAAGAGAGCTGTTGCTGCAGTTTACACTTCTTCACCCATCCCCGCAGCACCTCTGCCAGTAAAGACTCTAGCCGAGGATTTTACAGCTCTAACCACGGCTGATTAAGACACTGTCACCTCCACCCATCCTTTTCATGAGGCAAAGTCAGAGCCTGTGTGTACCTTACTCAGATGCTTCACTTCACTGAAGTGAACACAAAAAATTTGTTGGGATGTGTTCAGACCCCAGTAGGTCAGTGGCTCATTTGTACAGTGGGGGAAATAAACCTTCCTTGCTGCCTTGTGCTCCTGTTCTGTTACAAACTTACACTACTGTGAGAGTTATCATTTAAGAAAAAGCATAAGCCATTTATTTTGCAGGAAAATAGATATGTAGGAATGAATATGATTTGTTCATCTGACGCAGTTCTGGTAGCTTAGTCAGAAGTTACTGAGCTGAAGTTAATGTTTTACTCTCAAACAAGGAGGAAATAGAAAATGGCTTCTTTACTAGAAGCAAAGTTTTCTTAAATACAAGGGAGCAGATACTCAGTAATCACTTGAAAATACTTCCTTGGCTTTAGTAATGCTGTATTGATTGATCTCAACAGAGACTTTGGCCAACACTATAACCAGATCATATTACAGCAAATACTGTTCAGAGCATCTTCATGTAAAACTGGAGTATACCTGAGCAAAATAACCAAGAGGAACTGCTTGAAGCAGGTTATGATTCTGACAGTAACAAGATGGTCTTATAAAACAGGAGTTCAGGGTGTGGTACAACAGGAACTCCACTGATAGAGAGCCAAATCATGCTTTCTGCTGTGCTATGGCCTCTTGGCAGGGACAATGGAGAGGCATTTTGCTTCCTCTTTTCCATTAATAAAGATGCTCTGAATCTTCATTGTTAATCTATAATAATAAAAAACCTCAAAACTTGAATTTTTGTCTTCTGGGCGTGGAGGGGTGGGGGGAGAGATGACAGGAAGGTTGGTTTTGCTACAGTTCACAGTATTTGAAATCCAATGGGACCCTTCTGTACAAGAGCTTAATTTGGACTTGATAGGAACCCAGTTTACCAGTTTAAGTCACTGCTGGATAATACAGCTTGAAGCTGTTCCACAATAAAGCACTACATTCAGCTGTGAGCCTTATCACTGGGACTCATCTGACCTTTCCCAGGTAAGCTGGAATTGCTTAACACTGTGGCTACCCCAAAACTAATAGAACCTTTCAGCTTGGCTTAGGCTATCACTTCGCTTCCCTGACATCAATTTCTAAAATAAAATAGAAGGCTAATTGGTAAATCAGGTGAGTATTTTTTTCCTCCCCCCTGAGATATAATGGTCAAATACATTTTCAAATCTAAACTACCAACAATATGAAGGCGCGACTTAAATGCACAAATAAAAGGGGAAGCTCAGCAGGAGGATGAAAGTTCAGCTAGAATTTACCAGGCCAAATTTGTCACCATTGGTGGGGATGGGTATTAATTGCAGTCACCAGGCTTAAGGTGGTGTGGTCAATTTTAATCACTGTGGTGGAAAACTTCAGGGGAAAAATGGATATGCAGGAAGTAAAGTGTAATTCCCAGGCTTCTGGCACTCCAATTTTGCCTCATCATATCACACTACTGTACCGAAACACTTTTAGAGCAATGCAAGACCACATATGTGGACTAAAATATGAATTCTTCAGAAACTACCTGGCACGCAGTTCTGAGACTGAAGTTAGCCACTAATAGGATGCTCAGCATATTTTGCATTAGATTTTGAGATGTGTCACAAAGCCCAGCCAGAAGGAACAACAGAAGCTGAGCAACTGATCCAAGTGGGTCAAGGGCTGAACCATAAACATTGTTCATTAGCAGGAAGGTTTTGGATAAGGAGCAGCAGGTGATGTGAATGATGGGTGTGAAAAAGTCTCTACAAGCTGTCAGAGGAAATTAAGAAAAAAAAGGGCAGTGAAGGAGAAGCACTGAGGAAACCAACTAGACCTGTGGATTTAAATCTTTCCTAAATGTTCCAAAGACAGGAATCAACCCATACCATAGAGGATTCACAGAATGTAACATATTTCAACAGCCAGTCTCTCTGAATATGTGGACGTCATCAGGAAGGAAAAGATAGGAGGGAAGCATGACGGTGTGAGGGGCTTTTAACCCTTTTGTACTTATTTTACAGCAGTTGGGACTATGAACACCAGCCCTGAAGCACAGTCCCATACTGCTGCTTTGTACACTAAACGCAGATGAAAAAAAGGAGAGTTCCTGCCACAAACCACTTCTAATCTCAGTATAAGGCAAAAATATCCTCTAATCATCACCCACAGCATATGAGGTGGGGAACCTCCTGTCTATCTTAAAAAAGCGTGCCCCTTGGCAGTGCTGGCATCGCTCCCCCAGTGAAGTGTCCTGGTGACAACCAGTGAAGGTATTCCCATTTCAGGTCCCTATTGAAGCCACACGATCGAGGAAGCCAGAAGCATCCAGGAGCACTTGTGATTGCTTGAGCAAGCGCCCTCTGGCCTGGTCCCTGGCAGTGCTGCCCATGACGCACCCACTGCTGCCGCTGCTGTACTTGGGGCTTCCTCCAGAGCTTGGCCAGTGCACAGGAATCTGATGTTTAGAAAGCCATTTTCCTGTCCATATAAACAATTCGACCACAATAGCCTGATTCCTGGCTCCGAGGCCTCATTTAAATGTTGGTCAGTTGAGGCCCACAATTAACATTTAATTAGTAAACTCATTACAAAGGCAGGAAGTCTCAGACTTTCCCTTCATTCTCTTTCAGGCCTCTGAAGGGAAGGACCAGGCCTGTCTTTGGCTTTCGATTCAGCAGACGGGCTTTTTTTTTTTTTTTTTTGTTCTCTCTCCTGATTTCCCTCCACCCCCCTCTACTTCCAGAACATTTGCTTTCCATGAAGCAGACAGGCATGACCTGAATATGCTGAATGTTTGGCTGGAAATAACCTACTTAACATAGGTATTGCTATCTAAGTGTCACCCCTGGATGTCTTCCTCTGTGTTGCTGGGGGCCGAAGGAGCGGTGGTTTTCAGGGATGACGTGGTGAGGACACTTGTCACCTGCTTTCAGAAGCTTTTGTGGTAGGGTAAAGCCAAAAAAAAAAAACAAAAAAAAAACCAAAACTGATTTTGTGTGGGGTGTTGCAGGGTTAGGTTTATTTTCTGTGACATCCAGGAGAAAACAGGCTCTTGACAATATGAAGGGCAAACGATGAAGGTTATTATCAAGAGAAAACACTAATGTAGAGGATGAGATCAGACTATGTCCATGGTACCTTGTTGGAGATGTGTGATGGGACTGGTACAGCAGCCTTTTTCCTAGCATAGGAGACAGTCTATAAATTCAAACTGGAGATTATCTGCTGGGATGTTGCTTATTGATCCATAGGATAGAGGAACCCTCCTTTGGCCACCCAGTTGCTTTTCATGAGGTAACTTGGGAAATATGAATTACAAGTAGAGCTTCTTTTTAGGCAACGCTAAAAAAGTCTGAACTCACTGATCTGGAGGATGATAAGACAGACCATAATATAAATGCTCTCCCAACACTTATGGTGTTCTATGGTAATTTATTCACCTGATCATGCCCTGGAGTAGAGAGAAAAGCAAAGAAGACAGTGCAAGAAAATAATAATTGAAAAACAGGTTTTAGAAATTGTTTTTCTTTTCTCTCAATATCAACTCTCCATTGCAGCACAAACTAGGATTTAAGTACTGTGCAATTGGTGTGGTATATTTTGCATTTTGTCATTTTGAGAAGAAATTCTCAAAGTAAACTTTGTATTTCTCACCAAATGGAAAGGTATTTCTCACCAAATGGAAAGCTGTAGTGCTTAGTTGTATTACTAGTCATGCAACAGTTGCATCCTTTGTAAAGAGGGATGGCAGGGAGTACAAGATGCTCTAGTTATAAGGCTTGTTGAATTGTCCCTCTTACTTATCTTGTTTGTCTTTTGTCAGAGATGAGGAGAATACAAAAATTTATTCTTTCATAATTTTAATGTCTGAAATTATAATGATCCCTTCCATGTTGTCTGGCCATCTAAAGACCAAATTGGCCTTGGATTCATTGTTTTATTCCATATGCCTTAAATTCATTGTTTTGCCAACACTATAATATTTTCCCCCTTGTGTGCACAGAATTGGAAGGAGATAGCTAACTTGTAGTGATTTATGGAAGTGTTTAGCCCTGGTTTGCTTTGGTTTTGCACAAGTGTTAAAAAGTATTTATTATCAGGCAAAGAACTTCTGTTTGCTAGGACAAGGACTTGAAAAAGTCTTCTCCTTCAGGGCCTTTCACAGGTCTCTGAGTATGGACAAGTTAGTGAGGCCACAATTTTTGCATTAGGTATGTAGGTCAATATTTAGCAGAATTTTGTTGGAACATCCTGTTTCCTCTATATTTCTTCTGCAGAGAGAGATAAGCTGCACTCCTTTATACAGGTCATTTACCCTTGTCCTCATCCACACCAATTCCACTCACATGGACAGATCATGGGGTGAGTAGAGCCACCACTTTAACTCCTTTTTTCATCCCTCCCAATGGTGCTTTGAAATTTACTCTCCTCTGGTACCCCTAACAGTAGTTCTGGCAGCAACACAGAGGATGCAGGACAAGAATGCTGGACCTTACAGTCCTTTGCTACATTCAGTGACTTCCTATGGGCTAAATGTGGGAGTTATCTGACCAGAACTGTTCGTCTATAAAGTAGATAAATACACTTGAGCAAATCATCTCAGATCCCTTGCTATTAAACGGAGAAAAATCAAACAGGGTCAATAGAGACTAGGGGGTTTCTTCTCCTTCCAAAGTGGAGAAATCATATATGTTTTTCTCTTGACTACACTGACTACATCTCAGACTATAATGACATCCTAGATGTTCATTTGTAGGTAGGCACCTACCCTGTAGTCAGCTCAACTGAGATGAGATGTGTTCATCCAACACATAACATGTCTGAATGTATGTAATTTTCTTACTACAGTTGTACGGTATTGTTGTACTTGCTGTGATCAGGGCTTCAAGACCCTCTACAAAAAAAAAAAAAAAAAAAAAAAAAAAAAAAAAATAAATCATTAAATAGGCACTTCCTGACCAGGAGATTTTAAAGTTGAAAGGTCCAATGCAAAACAGGGGAAGTCCCAGTCACCTTTCTGGTAAGCATCACTGGAACTAAATAGCACTTTGACATTTACAAATACAAAATATGAAAATGCTTTTTCTTTCTTTCTTTCTTTCTTCATTAGCTTCATTTTGAAGAATTTGTTTCAGAATTTCTCTGTAATAGGCATCCTGTATCAGAGTGCTCTTAGTAAGTATTGAGCATTCTTTTTCATTATAAAGTGAGATAAAAGTTTGTCTGTATGCTAGTGGTTGAACAGACAGCTGATACAAGAGCTCAGCTCTCCAGACCCATGCTTCATTCATGGATCAGACTGTATCAGACCCCAGAGGTCTGGGGCCTCAGGTCATATCAGTTTAATTCTGCTTCTTGAAGTGCTCATTTCTCTCTGATGGCTGTAAAGAGTCTCGTATAGCTAGCTCAGATGTAGATACAACATGAAATAAGACCAGACACATCCCACACCTCACCAAGGTGCCTGAATAGTCCAAAACTTCCTGCAAGCATCTCATTTACTGTACAAGCACTGGCTGGAGATCCATATACATGCCACAAGACACTTTGTCCCCAGATTTGTGTACATGTCCAGAACACAGTATAGCAGTTCAAAGCAAAATGTACAAATGAACTGTGGAAGAATGATCTGGATGGTATCCCCAGGAGACTTTGCCACTGTGCTGTCAAGGTTAAAGCTCCTCCAAACCCAGTTTTCTTTCTAACATTTTTGGTTTTGGTGCCAGAAATAAAGGAACCCTGGTGCAAGATGACTAGGTAATAGGCTGAGCCAGTTGGTATATAAAACACATGATTCTCTGAAACAATAAATGACTGGCCTCATAACATATGCACTGCAAGAATAAGCATAAAGTCTTAGATGTGTCTGTTCACTTTTCTTTTACTATTTTTTTTTTTTAAATTAAAATTAAAATCAGGAATAGAAATGAAACAGCCCAGAGTTCATGACCTGTTCAGGAATGCAATTAGCCCATAAAAATCATGACTGGGATTTGTTGCAAGGTAGAAACATGATCCCTTAAAAAAAAAGTTGCCCCTTTGCAAAGTACCAAACGATGGAGAAGAACAAAATAAGGGAGAGATGAACGGTTTTTATTTTAACCCCACTTCCCTCCCTCCTCAACCAGAAAGAGCTGTAAAAGAAAAGACCCATCACCTCCTGTAGTCAAGTTTCATAGCAAACAAGAAGTCCTGAGCAACTCCATGATTACTTTTATCTCTGTAAGACTAATCCCATGATAAACCTCTTGTTTCCTATACTTGATGTACCACTATTTTACTAGTCGTGAATGCATCAGGCACATTGTGGATGGCTCACGACGAACAAACAGAACCTGACAGTTTCCTTCCTTAAAGTAAACAGAAGTGGTACTTAGACACAGTTCAAAGAGTTTAGCACTCCCAGAGTGGCTATTATTACCCTTTAGGTGGGCAAGGAGACCCAGTTTTCCATTCTAGTAAAGGCACCTTTTTTATTTTTCTCCCTTACCATTTTTTTACTGGCAGTTAAATGACTACATAATTACCAAGCCTGCTTTTTTTACAGTCCTCTACTTCCACTTTTCCATGCAAGGTGATATACCCATTTAAGCCACTGCTTGTTTACTTCCACCTTCTTTTCTGAGAAAAAATCATGCCTTTCAGATTTCTCAGAAAGTGTTTTAGCAATGCTTCCCTCTGTCCTAAGAGCTGCACAGTACTGGACTGTTACTGACAGCAGGAGAGATCATTTTAATAATAATATTACAGTGACCTCTATGAGGCCTTTGCTCCAAAGATTTCTGAGCCTTAATAGTTATCAGCAATGTGAAGCAAACCTACCTACATATTCCCCTAGAGGCTTTTACTCATTAATAGTCACAAATTCTATGGTACCTACAATGGAAATAAGCTTTTTAAGAGACCTTAAGTGCCCTTGACACAGAGTTCATAAAAGAAATGCAGTGAAATAGAGTGTAAATTAAAGTGCATTTGCTGTTCTGAATGAAACCCTTATTTGCAAACTCATTCATCATTAAGGCATGTGTTCATCCAATGTGAGTGGAAGAATCTGCCCATAACATCTAGAACCTCTAGGTTATACACCAAGAGGATGGGTGGAAGGGAATTTATTTCCTCTAACACTAAGGATCAAATATCTGATTGATACACTGGAAAAAGTCTAGTGCAGGGTAGCCAAAATGGCTCATACTGGAACATAGGGCAAAACAGGGGAGGCTGAGGGTCCTGGGTTTGCTTGGTTTTAAGAAGAGAAGACTCAAGATAACTTATCTTATGCGATTAGGTATTGCAGCTACCTTGTGGGGGCATGTAGGGAAGACAGAGCCAGATCCTTCTCAGAGATGCACAGCAAAAGGACTAAAGCAACAGATGCAGGAAAACTCTAATAAAGGCATTGGGGACTTTTTTTTTTTTTTTTTTAACCTTGGAGGTGGTCAAACAGTGGAAGAGAGGTCCACAGAGGCTGTGAAATCTCCATCCTTGGAAATATTCAAACCTCAATCAGATGAAACCCTGAACAATTTAATATAAATTCATGGATGGCTCTGCTATGAGCAAGGGGTTGGACCAAATGGTCTCTAGATGCCTTTTCAAACCCGAATCATGATTGTGTAGTTTAATGACAGTAGGAAGCTAGCTTTCTTGGCTCTTTCTGTAAAGTGCACCCCACCATCCTGATAAAGGCATCTCAGATAGCTGTGTGTAATGGCCTTGATAAGTCTGTCTCTCTCTTGACGATAGGGGGACGCTAGAGAGTGCCTTGGACTATTAGATGGGTAAAGGTAATTGATATGAAATATATTCCTAATCAGCCAAGGCTCACTCTGTAGTGAACAGAAGCACCTGTTTGTCTCTCTTGCCTATAGCAGAAACTGAAGGTATTCACTCCTAACATCTTGATTAAACCCAGGGCTTTCTCAGTTGCCTACACATAGGCATCTTGTGTTTCTTGAGACACCTTGGGTATCTGAGCAATGTATCCCAGACACTGGCAAATACGACACAAGGCTTCTCAAGGAGCACTTGACACCCAGCTGTGGGCAGCGAAGTCAAGCCTATGCTGTTAGATGGAATAAATCCAGGTCCAAATGTCTTCCTAGTAAGCATGTAAAGAAAAAGTATTCAGCCCTACCTATTTTCCAGTGGCTATTTGGACCTTTGCCTCAGGCAGGCAAGATCCTGACCACCTGAATAAAGACAGACATTAATGTACTATTAGGTACATTATACAATAATAGTGCCCTGCAGCTCCCGTTTTGATATGTGTAATTGAATTTTCTCAGGAATTGCGTTGGTTTTTATTGCGAAGTCCTCTAAGAAAAATGGTGTTTCTGTTGTAAAAAAGGAAAAAAAGGCTGTAAATAGAAAGTTTTGGTTTTTAGATGGAAGACTTTCAGATTTTGTGGGGGAAAGTTGAAAGTTTTCAAGTTCTTGACAAAAATTTCCTGTTCTGCACAGAAGATACATGCCTCTTCTGATATAATATATACAAGTCCACAATTTTCAGTTTAGTAATGGTCAGGAGGTAAATGTTTTGAATGCACCAAAGGAGATATCTCTGTAATAAAACCTATTCACTTTGGGCTTAGAAATCTTCCTTCTTTATGAAATGCTCTAGAATGGCTAAAGACTCAAAGAGATGTAAATAGCTAAAGTTTAGGTCTATAATTCACAGTATGGAGAAACCGAACATTTTCTGGTGCTGCTGGGCTTGCCACAGGTAAGAATAAAGTGATGTGTGGCTGTTGCAACTCAGTTGACAAACTGACTTATGCTGAAACTGTGCTTAGACCAGATCTTCAACAAATGTTGCTGGTTTGGCTCTCTTGGTTAGAGGGAGTGAGCAAAAAAACACAACTAAAAAAACCATTTCTAACCAAGAAAGATGTGCCAGCGATGCTCTTCTCTCTTCTGCCATTTCAAGGGTGTCTTCTTTTGCACATAGTGTTGTTACCCTGCTATGATGGTATCTTCAATGTATGAAGTGGCGTTGGGTCAGATTTAGTAACACTAAACCTGCTTAGGTGACAAAAATAGGGAAGAGGCATGCTGGGAAGCTGCAGCTATGAACACCCCCCAAGCCGACTTCCTCTTAGTTGGGGTCCCACTCGCAGCGGACCCATGGGATGCTCTCCTGCAGCCTTTCTCCGCGGCTGAAACTCCTTTGCTTTATTCAGTTTGGCATATGGAAACGCAGGGTGAGGGGATGTGAGTGTAGGCAGTACGTACTTCCAAATGCAAGGGAAGACAAGGACAGGACTGAATGGTATCAGCCTCACACTCAAAATGCAATACTTGACAGGACTGTCTCTACCGGTTTGTCAGTGCCAGCAAAGATTCGGCTGTATAAATCAGCTTTGATTTTTCTCAGGTTGCCAAGGCTGGAATAACCTGTAACACTGATTAGGTTGTGGATGCTTTGGAGCCTCCTAATATATACAGGGAGGGGTAATCATTCCTTTTTTATAGCTGGGTAAACTGAGGCACAGGGAGGAGATGCTAACCAAAGAGCATTACACTGCTGCACCCTGCGAAAGAAGTGAGCTCTCCTGATTCCCCAGTGTTTGCCTTTTAACTACCAGACCATGAATCCTGTTTGCTTTGTTTTCTTGGGTTTTGTGCAAGTTTGTTTTTCTCTTTCATGTTCCTAATGATGCTGGTCCATAGCAGGCAGTGGACAGCTGACAGATTACAGGGAGTGCCTGGCTGAAATGGGAGGCAGGACGCTTCACCAGCTCCGGGGCTATTTAACTTTTTCCTACCGTGTGGATCTGGGTCCCTCCCACTCGTGCTCATATAACATCCCTGGGGCTAGGACAACAATCACCTAAATGGAAAAAGGAAACATTTCCTGTGTCTTTAACTACTTTTAGTGCAGTTTGGCAGCTTCAAAGAAAGCAGCATGCTTAGCTGAGTCAGCCAGCACTCTGTAAGTCTTCAGAAACCTGTGATTTCCGTGGACAAATCCATCAGAAACTGCGCTACAGGAGCATAGCTCATTACCAGAGAGTTAGGAAATACTTGTTGACCTCCCCGATACCCACAAGCTCGAGCTCCAAAACAAAGTGGTTTTAAACAGAACACCTCCCTCGGGTTGGCTTTCACTCTCATTTCACATAACTTCATTTTAGGCTCCCTCTGCTTCATCTGTTATAATCTAAGTGCACAGGCACCGGTGAATCATCTTCACTTTCATACTTCTCCGTCCTTCCACGGAAGGCTCCTGTTAGCAGATCAGAGAAAAAGAGAGACAGAGAGAGACGAGGCCACCAGTGCGAACGCAGTAGGAGCCGCTTGCTCTTTCTCTTTACCCCACAGCTTCTGCAAAACTGTTAAACCACAGTCCTGCCTAGTTTACTGGCAGGGAGGATTGGCCTAAGCCAGTGAAACAAAGCTTTTCTGCAACTGCTGAAAGTGAGTGTCTGTAGGCTTTCTTATTTGATTGTTGCATTTTTGGGGACTTTTTTTTTTTTTCTTTTTCTTTTTTTTTTTTTTTTTTTGTTCCAGCTGGATATCCAGAACTTGTTTTCAGTGTTATTATATCAGAAAAGAAAACCACAATAATTTTGTGTGCCTAGGAAAATGGCTCTGGTAACATTGAGAGATGCCTTAAATCCTCATATAAGTGTTTTCCTGCTTTGATGTCATATGCAGTTGCGTATCCACAACTGCCCTTAGTGCAGGTTTGATTTCCACTGATAACACACTCCACTGAAAGTTAGACTTGGAAAAGCCCTTTGGTGCAAAAAGCTAAAATGCCTTAAGAGAGATACTTAAGTACATCAGCCCCCAGAAACAGCCTCAATATATGTTAAATATCCCAGAAGTGCTTCTGGGCAGCAGAGGATGACTGGTTATTACTGGTGCTGTCGAGGTGTCTCCTATGGGACAAATTGGCAGCCCAAACTCCACTGTACTCAGTGTTGTACAAAACCAGCTCAGAGATAGGTCCTGCTGCAAAAAGCTGAGAACAGAAGCTGCTTTGTGTCCAGGCCATATAAGTGTCCTCTCCTTGGAGATCAGGACCCTGCTGCCATGCATTGCTTATCTCTAAGTCAGAGGTCCAGGTAACCTGCACAGTCTGCAGACAGAAAAGCTCCTCTAGAGCTTCCTTCCCTGATCCATCTCTTGCATACTTACTTTCTTAAATGTAGGCAATGAGATACATACCCATGACCATATATTTCTTCAGGGCAATGAGCATCTCTTACCATGCTTATTTGTGGGGCCATTTTCTCTCAGCTTTAAGGACCTGTAGCTGATGCTGCAGGATAAAAAATAATAATAAATGGATACAGACCAGGGAACACCTGAAAAGTCAGTATTATCTCCGGATGCCAGTAGCAAAGCACTTGCTGGGATTATTCTCATATTATTTTGCCATTAGAGATTCTAATTAAAATGCAAACTCTGACTGAGCTGGGCATTGCTAACTTATAAATTTTGACTGAGAAAAGCTGTGGTTTTAGGTCCTGCTGTGTGGAATGACGCAGTGTCCCAGCATGAAGCGTGTGAATGAGGATGCATGGTAAATGTCACAGGGGCTGCGAGCCTACTCAGCAGTGGGTGAGAAAGACCAAGAGTGAGGACAGCCCTGCTGAAAGGAGATCCTGCGAATGAGGTGTTACTGAAGCTCAGGGTGGCCTTGTGGCAGCCTCCTGCTATTTAATAGGTAACCGGGGAGGTGCACATGGCTTTTAGCAGTGTCAGTGGCATTTTAATTCTTTCACAAGCTCAAGAGAGAATGAGAAATCTGTAGGTTATTTTACCTCCTGAATTTTAGGAGTAAACATTTTTTCAGGCCTTTGCCCCTAAAGGTGGTTTTGATGACCTCATATAGCCATCATTTTGCCCTTCTGGCCCACTTACTGGTCCACCAGCAAATAAAGAGCTGACATGTCCATCAACCTACTAGGTTTATTTGAAGCTGTTCTTGGCACGTATCCCATCAAAGTCTGAATCATCTTCTTTTTTTTTCTTCCCCGCNTTTTTTCTCCCCCCCCCCCCCCCGTTATCAGTGGAAATTACATGTTCGAAAGAATAATAGATTTTGCCTGCGTGCTGTATTCTTGTAGTATAATGGGAAGAGCCCTTGGTCACTTAAGGAAAGTTTCTTCAAATATAACCCGTCCTGTCTCTTGCCAGGACTATCTGATGTCAAAGGCACCAGACTCACCATCCTACCTATTATTTGAGCTATGTCTGCTCTATGGACAGCTTCATACATCTCTGTGTTTCAGCTCTGAATTTGAGTAAGAGCAAGTGAGAAATTTCTGACTTGGAGTTTCTTTGGAGAACACTTATTCATTTAAACTGAGATGTTCAGGGAAAAAAACCACACACACACAAAAACAAACCAACCAACCAAAAACAAACAAACCCCTCACTTTTTTGGTTGAATTTCCTACTTTAAATTAAAAAAAAAAAGCTGAGTAGAAATCATTCTGACCTTTCTTTTTTAAAAGGCATGTTAAAATGAAAGCACTTTTTGTTTGAGTTGTTTAACCCCAGTAGTTCCTAAACACCTCAGCCATTTCTGAAAATGAATCCAGATCCTAGAAAGGATACAAGTGATTCTCTGCCTTTTAGGAGGAAACTAAGACTCCTGACTTCATTAAGACCTACTCAAACCCAGCACAATTCTCCTTAACACAGCAGGACCTAAAACCACAGCTTTTCTCAGTCAGAGTTTGTATGTTAGCAATGTCCAGTTCAGTCAGGGCTTGCATTTTAATTAGAATCTGTAATGGTGAAATAGTATGAGAATAATCCCAGTAAGTGCATCCGGGTCTTGTTTAGCAGGGTTTTAGGGATATCTGACTGTTGCAGGAGCTCAAGGAAGTCACCCTTGTAGGGTCCTCAGAAAAGATGGAGCTGGCTGTGTTGTGGGTTGTGCCCGACATGATCCAACACGGGGGCAGAAGAGAGATGCCAGGATGATAGCAAATGAGATGTCTATCATCTAGAACAGAAGATGGGTCAGGAGGTGAAGTAATGAAGCTCTTGTGGTGTGTGAGGTTTAGCAGGGCTTGTTTTGGGTAAGAACACCCCAAAGCTGATACAAAACAATGCAGTATTTTCCAGAGCCAAGAATCCCACACTTGTTTTCAGAGAGCAACCCTTGGTTGAGCTGTGAAGAAGTACTCCTCTGCTCTCCTATATCACGGGGACATGTCTGAAGTTTCTGTTCATGATTTTTTGTTTGTTTGTTTTGCTTTCCAGATTTAAGAAATGCAAGAACAAAAGCAAAAATGCTCCAATAAATATTTACTCCATCTGATTTAAAACAAGACAAAACAAGTCCAATAAATTGATTCTAGGAATAAATAAAGCAGCTCTTTAGAAATGACTGAGAAAGGGTCAGGCTGCAGTCAGCTACGTAGGTAGGAGAGTCTGACAAGGTGGAGTCTGGGGGTGGAAGCTGTAGTAGAAGAGAACGTCATTTTGTTGAGGCAAGGGAGCTATGACTATTTACACCAGCTGAGGATGTGACTGTCTATAAACAGGCACAATGATGATGAGAAAGGTTACAGAGGACACTCATGAGGCCTGCTGGATGGAAACACTTTTCTTTCCACTACTTATAGAAGTAGAAAGTGAAAAAGAGAAAACAAGTGTAAATCAGTAAGTCCGCTGCACGCTCCATCTTCTTCGAGCCGTGTTCTCTGACAATCCCCTCGTGAGCTGTGACCTCTTATTTTGCTCATATTAAATCTATGAAGAGTGTGGCATGAGGAGCAGTTTGAAATGGATGCTCAAAGGCACTGAATGTGATGGCTTACCTCTCAAATGGAGGAGGCAGCATCTGGAAAGTGTTTGGAGGAGCTGAACTGGAGAAAGGAACTCAGTGCCCTCTCCACTGCAGCTCTGAGGTAGAGCTGAGTGATGGGGAGGAAATATTTTAATTGTGAAGACTGGCAGGCTTTATTAACTTGGGCTCAAGTGCACTAATGCCAGGTGACTTTTAGCTGCACGAGGCTGATTTCATCTGTTAATTCCTAAATATGCCATCCAGATGAGCTCTTTCACTCATGTAAGAGAAAGGTCCCAGTCAAAACCCTGGCTGTGAGCACAGCCGGGACTCACAGGTGTGGGTTTACAAGGAGAGGGGAAAGAAGGGGGCTTTAGGTCCTCATTAGCCTCCATCTCCTTTCCTTTATTGCCAAAGCTCTCGTACTCCCATCCTAGCTGTGAGGCTTTTTTCCTCAAAGCAGCTAAGCCATACTCTCAGCACTGCTGTGGGAAGAGTGGGACGGTGAGCTGAGCATGGCTGTGGGGACAGGCCCAATGCATGATGAAGTCCTCTCCACTGACCCTGGGCCTTTTTCTTTTCCCTTGTGTTAAAACACCAAGGCCTAAGATCCGTTCCTCCCAGCCAAAAAATAGTGCTTTCCTGGGCTTCTGGCTGGGATGCTAGCTTTTTTTTTTTTTTTTTTTTCTGAAGACTCCCCCAAGCAACTTGCCTTCCCATCTCCTGGAAGTGCCAGCTACTGTCATGTCCCTGGCTCAACATTTCAGCTTCCTTGTTGGCGCAACATCCTGCTGCTGGGAGCAACTGATACTGTACGGCCAACATCAGTCCAGCATTAAAAGAGAAACTTTGGCAGGTCTGTTTTTCTCTACCCTTTTTGCCCTGCCATGAGTAACATCTCTTCCTCTCTTGTCCTCCTCCAACATGCACATCAGCTATTGAAAGACAATACCTGGAGCTTCATGTAAGTTTGTCAAAATAATGAGCCATCTAACCCTTCTTCAATTCTCTTTGAGGTTTCTGAGCTACTGCCTGCTTTGCATTGCAGCTCTGTAGTGTTACACCTTATTATGTCTGAGAACTTGGACTTTTTTTGTGTAATTCCTTAGAAAGAGGCCTTTTTGCATCTGAACATGATGTAGAGGACAGAATGAAGACTGAGCTTCTTCTCCTGAAGTGGGAAGAAAGGCTGTGGGCCATGCCTGCTAACTGAACAGGGAGTTAGCTCATTTCTGCCCTGCCTTTTGCATAGCCATTCCCAATGCAGGACTATTTTGTGTAGATATAGGAGAAAGGGACAAGGACCAGAGGAGCTGCAGCCCAATCCCGTCACTATTCAGTACACTGCATTTCACAGAATCACAGAAGTACAGGATGGTTGAGGTTGGAAAGGACCTCTGGAAGTCATCTGGTCCAATCCCCCAGCTCAAGCAGGACCAACTAGAGCAGGTTGCCCAGGACCGAGTCCAGGTGGGTTTTGAAGATCTCCAAGGAGGGAGACTCCAAGGAGGGAGACTCCACAACCTCTCTGGGCAACTTGTTCCACTGCTCCATTTCCTCCTGAGATCTTTCAGCCTGACCCCAGTGTGCATATATACCACAAGTGACTCAAACCGCAAAGCTGGTGGGAGCTGAGCTGGGGAAGGTGCTTATGTTTGGCCTTTTGCATTCATGCCCACAGGCATGAGCAACATGTTGAGACTGCTCAACAAGCTGCTTTGGGCACTGTTCATTTCTATGCTTTGCCAGAGTGGCACCAAAAGGGAATTTCCTCTGTTCTTTGGTAGCATCCTCTTACTTTTTACTTCACACCAAAAAAACTGCCCATGTCCTGTCTACTCTGTGCACAAGAAGTCTTAGCCTGTTACCTATGAGTATGGGGAAAAAAATAGGGTTATAAAATTCACTTCTTTTCTTTGGCTAGCATTATCACTGAAAAATGTGCTGCTGCTTATTTTTCTTTTTTCTTTTTTCTTTCTTTTTTTTCATTTTTAGGTTACAGAGTGATTTCTGTGTTATGACGGAGTCAGTTCACAGTACTAAGTGCCAGAGTTGTGGTTAATTAGTAGCCAGTTTGGGAAATTATGTTATCATTACCTCATCCTTTCTTAGCTTAGCAGCTTTCTCCTCTTCCATGTCCCCCCCCTCCATCCCCTGCAACCTTCCCTGCCCAAGGATATAATTTTTCTTAATGACATCCATGTCGCATGTACAAACTCAAATCTCCTAAACATACCTCAGCACCTCAGCTCTCCAGTAGTTTGAAATCCCACTTGAATTAACTTTTTTTTTTTTTTTTGGCATAGACACTGACCAAAGAAAACCAAACCCAAACAAAAAATATGTTGTTCTTCGCTTTCCCCTCACCTCCCTGGTTTCATGCTGGCTCTTGCATGTGCAGCTCTATACCAGGCGCTAAGGCTGACACTGGGCTGACCTCTGCCTACCCTGTGTTTGTTGATGATGAGCATGCTCGCTTCCACCCTCAGCCATCCTCCCCCATGCAAAAAGCAAAGAGGAAAACAAACAGAAAGGAGCAAACAAGCACGTCCCCACAACAAGTGGTGGCAATGTGCAGAATTAAAAAAAAAAAAAAACAACGTGGAGAGGGAGATAAAAACTACAAGATAAAAGGAGATTTTATAGCGGCGTACCTTGAAACCAGAAACTTGCTATTCATGGCAGAGGAGGAAGGGGAGTGGGAATTTAGAGATGGAGAGATTGGATTTACTGGTCTTCTGTTCAACTTCTTATTATGCCAGGCTTTGTCTGGGTCTACCAAATGTCTCAGGATGAAAACCCAGGGTAGATGCATGGGAGAAACACCTCTCTACTGAGTTTTGGCCCCGAATAATTTTAAATTGGTCTTCTGTTACTTTTCTTCAGGATAAAGTCTCCACTTTTGAACAACAGGTCTATCAGTTATGGAGTTATTTTCCTTCTGTGTCCTCCCCAGTCTCTTGGAGCTCTTTGTGGTGAGACCTGGCCCACCATGGGGAAGGGTGGTTGACGTGGAAACCTCTGGAGCACAAACCTCTGAGCTGCCAAAGCTGGAACCAAAGCTCTAAACTGTTCTTATCCTTGTGGTCACAGACTCTGTAAACAGGCACAGAGAAACATTTGCATCACCCACCTGACACTGGGTTGCTCTTGCTGTGCAATATATCAGCATTCCACCAAATGTTGTTTTTATTCTCCTTTTCTACCTAACTTTGTTTTCAGTTCCCTCTATCCCCGTCTCTCATACTACACAATGAGCATATTTGGCTAGATTGTCTCTGTTGCCTCACGTAAAAGGGATTAGATCTGGATTGTGACCTTCAGGATAGCTCCCCACACATTGCCTCTACTTCTTTTTTCCTCTACCATATACCAGTTCCCCCTTCTCCTCAGCTTTCACACCTTTCAGGCATTTGCAGACTGGGTGGGGCTGGCTCCAACATTAGTCATTTCTTCACCAAGCTGCTTATATGTTTTTGTGCATTTTGCCAGCCCTAAAAACTTGTGCTGCTCTTCTCTGCACCCTCCCACTGAACATGGACATGAGGGGCCTGGAAATGCATGTGATAATCCACACACAGTGTGCCTGCAGCTCGGGGAGAAGCACTTTTACTTCCCAATGGTTATCACAATATTGAAATTGGCCAAAATCACCCAGGCTTTTGCCATATCACATTTCAAGGCAGAACTATCTGTTGCCTCTCAGGCAGTCTTTAGGCTAGGGAAATAGGTTGTGTCTGAAAGTAAATAAATGCGTTACTGAATTTTAAACAGGACTTTGCACTGAGGATAAATCAAATGATATATTCAATTCATATGAGCTGGCTGTAGCCAACACTAGCAGTGGCGTGTATGGGGAAGGTTAATATATGAATTTCTTCCATACACTCAGCACTAATTCCCAATGAAAACTGCATGAGTTGGAACATGCTAAAATTTTTCTAGAGGTGTTGTGCGTCTTATTGAACATCTTCTTTCCCCAGGTTTGTTCTCACTTGTATGAAGTGAGAACAGTGTATGAACAGTGTATGAAACACACTGTAAACTGTGTATTTCAAAGGCTTTTATTGGTAAATGTGTTTTTCCAGGAGGAATCTCTCTCTGTTGCTCGAGTAGTGCATCTCCCAGGGCAGTTTTCTGCTGTGTCTCTGCTGCCACTTGTGGGTCAGGGTCATGATGGCACCACAAAGAGGACCTGTGGGACACCATAGCAGGAAACAGAAAGGGCAATGTTTCCAAGAGACTAATGCTGCTCTGCTTGTCCAGAATGATGCATTTGGACCACCCATCCAGCTCCTGCAACCACCCATCCTTTTATTTCCTGTAAATGTCAAGTTTCTGGGGTCCCTTTCTGCCTGAAGGGGTCAAGGCTTCATCCTGGTGGTTTTCATGGTGGTTTCACCATTTCTCAACCATCAGGTAACTACCAGCAGGGTGGGATGGTGAGAGCCAAAGGCAGCACTTAAGCTCTACAGAGTAAGTGACCTTAACCAAGGAGAGGACCTACTCCTTTCCTTGTTTGCTGAGAGGAGAGAACTCATAGGAATCTTGGCCAAGCCAGAGGCACAGCAAAGTGCCTGCTGGAACACAGGCTGGGAGCCAGCTCTGAACTGCGGCTGGAGCCAGCAGTGGTGTCCAGGCACGTGGGCAACTCTTCTGCTGACATACCCTGCCATGTCCAACATGCCCTGGGGACACAGCTGAAAGCTATAGTCAGTCACTGGTATAGACTTTCTGTAACTAGTCTAAGGTTTGTTTTAAAAGGTTTAATTTGGTAGGTTAGGTTACCCAATAAAATCCAGATGTTTGCTCCTGTCTCAATCTATCCATTAGGAAAAACAAATTTTTGCTGGTCCTTCAGTGAAGGCAAACTGGCACAGCTTTTCCTCTGTATGTGAACCTCAATGCCTCCCTACCCTGCTCTCTGCATCCTCTCTCCATAGAAAGCTTCAAATGCTTCAAACTGGCATCCTGATGCAAAGTAGAGCTATTTATTTTTTTACTGTTCGACAGAGGAATTTTGTCTGGGGGTAGCTATCTTTTAAGACTTGGATTCAAGGGATGCTACAGTGTGGTCTCAGCTTATTTCTCACACAGCTGGATGCACGTCAGGCATGGTTTGCACCAGTGCTTTGAACAACACTTGACTCCTCAGATAGACCCACTGAAGCCAAAGGGCATCTTAGCTGAGTGAGGTGTTATTTCCAAAGGGAAAGACACATCTACACCCTGGCTCAGGCTATTTTGTTCTGAATCAGTTATAAATATCCAGCTTCTGGGATGAAGTTATCATCTGAGAATCTCCTCATTTTTTTTTTTTCCCAGTGTTAAGTTGTTTTTAATCTTCATGGTGGTGTGCAAACTAGAAAAACATAACGCTAGTCACACAAGGCAAATTAAAAGATCTTTGAATTTTATATTTTGCCTTAGGACTTCTAGGTAAGCTTGCATTTTTTAACACCTGACGTCTACACCTTGCAGACATACAGCTCAAAGCACTGATGCCCAGTCACCTCTAAGTGAGTCTAAGGCCTGGTGCTGGCCTTTACAAGCTAATATTACTACAAGACTGTTTAAAAAAAAAAAAAGAAAGAAAAAGAAAAAGAAAAAGAAAAAGAAAAAGAAAAAGAAAAAGAAAAAGAAAAAGAAAAAGAAAAAGAAAAAAGGAAGGTGACATTAAACCAGCTAAAAAAATCTCAAAAGACCTGTCAATCAAGAAAGATATTTACTGAAGCTTCTATTGACCCATATATGCTCTTATCTAGAAACCTTTATCTTCTAAGACAATGTTGACTAACAGCTTTTCCTTTACTCTCATTTCTATCGTAAAAGAATAACAAATAAGCTTAATTCGTCACAAAATCTTTAGCAAATGCCTTTTAAGCCTAACACAATAGTAGTTATTTTAAGAAGGATGGCTAAGCACTGCATCACTTTTCTATTTTTCTGTCTTCGTTTTTCATATTGGAGCACTTAATCACAGTTAATCTTTGCGCACAAGGAAGGCACATTAACTTTGTTTGCACAGGACTGATATAAAAGCTTTCAACTGCTCTGTTCCCTTATTCATCTCCCTGGTAAGCCTTACCATTTTAAATAACAGATAAAGGAAATGCTGCAGATTCAATGATACAGTCTATTCTTGCTCAAGTAACTGCAGGGACTTGACTCTGTGAGCAAAGTTACAGTCTAACAGATGAGCCAGCTGAAGATGAGCATCTGCAAATCCCACTGAAAGGTTTGAGACAAAAAGAAGAGCCCAGCTTAAAAGGGTGTATCAACACAGTTACTGAGAAGATGCCCATACTCAGGATAGGTGAAGGGAGACCACCTCCCTGCACAGCAGTGGTGTTCAGATATCTTTGCTCTCTGCAGACACAAGCAAGCTTCATTGCCAGTGCTGTAGCCACCTCCTGAGATTTGTCTGTGTCCTCTCTCTGTGTTTTGCTTCAAAGGCTTGCTTAAGAGTCTTGTTTTAATAGGGTTATATTCTCCAAGGCTGTGAAATTAAGGGCTAAATCTCAGCTCCACTGAAGTCAGTGAGCCTGAAATGAATAGAGATTCTTTTGGTCTGACTCCGAATTTCACTGTGGAGGGTAATAGTAATTTAAAAGTCTTTTATGGCCTCTTTACTCTGTCAAAGCAATAAAAGGGGGCTTAGTCTTTGGTTACACCCAAAAGTAGTCCTGCTTAATTATCTTCGAATAGTTAAAGTAATAAAACTCTTTGCCTGCTCTTTGCCTCCTCCCTCACACCTACCAGAGCAGATCTGCTGGTACAAATGTACTGATGTGGGGCATGAAGGGAATTAGACTACAGTGGCTTGGGGGTGTTGACTGGAAGGAGACAGCTGTATGTTAATTCATTAAGTGAGACCTTGCTCCTGGATTTTTTTTTTTTTTGTCTGATTATATAGGTATGAATATAAACTACTGAACTCAGTATAAATTCTGGGCTCTTGCAGCTGGATGCATGTTGTGGCCACATCATGATCCCAGATCATGGGGAGACTGAGATGTGCATGGAAACACACTTGCCTTTGCTTGCACAAGAAAAAAGTCTGAATACGTAGACTAGAGGAAGTGATAGTGCAATAGTCACTAATGTGGGCATGTGGGAATTGGGGCTCTGGGGTATGGCGTAGTGCACATCCTTGCTTTCTCTATGAAAATCAGCAGGAAAAAAGAAATAAGGACTGGAGAGGAGACATCCCATGGCAACTTCTGTAGATGTTAAAACACAACTAGAAATCCTCCTTTGCTCACTCCTGCCAATTCTGCATCCTGTTTTGTGTTTGCTAGGATCCCGTAAAACACAAGGAATAGGTGTTGTTCCAAACTTCTTCTGTCTCTTTTCTGGGAGCTATTCACAGAGACCAAACTGAAAACCATTGTGCATTCTTTGGCCAGGAACCATTTCTGTTCTCTATGAAGTTCTGTAGTATAAATAAATATATATATGCAAACAAATGTATAAAGAATATTTGTTTGGTGGTCAGAAGAAGCAAAGCTGTCCCTGCCCTTTCATCCCAAGATGAGAGGACATTAGATCAGACTGATAACCAGCTAGACTGATTTTTTTTCAATAAATAAATTAAAAAAGAAAATAAAACGAAACAAAAAGCCACTTATTCTTTGCTATGTTTCAGTTGCACTATTTTATCATAACAGTAGATAGGTACAAGAGGGCTGTGCAGCCAATATCCTAACCAGCCATCCAGTAGACTCAGAGGTTTGAGAGTAAAAAGGTTGCACTCAAAGTACGTGTCTATGGCAATAAATAGGCCATAGCTCTGGGAGTGAGCCGCACAACATGACTCATATTCGCAAAGACTCCCTCTGTCCCATGTTGTCAAACAGTTTTGCATCCTCTGCACTGTTCGCTTTCCATACATATGCACTTAGTGTCCTTTGAGGTGCTCTAGGGCATGTTGTCTTGCCTCTTGATGCTGCCCCAGAAGATCATAGGTCTTCCATAGGTCCCTGCTCATATCTGGCAATGTGGTGCAAATATTAAGGATAGTCTAAGGTGTCAGTCCTGGTACCAGATGTTGGTGTATATCCAACTGGATGAAGCTCCTAGACAGTACAGTCACTAGTGACAAGATAGTTGATCATTGGGCCAAATAAAAGTATCTGATTTAACGTGAGCTCAGTGAATTTTTAGAAGCCATTTGCAACATTGCTAAAACCCCACCAATGACAGTGGGAGTTCACAGGTTAACATGTAAACATCTAAATTTAGATACCTTAATATGGGAACTAAATCTCATCCCAAACTCTTAATTGAATATCTAAATGCCACTTGAAATGCATGAGCTTGTTCATGGATCTGACCCTGGGTATCTAAGGCTTTATATCTTACCCACTTTGTACTAATGAAAGAGTAAATATCAAAAAAAAAAAAAAAAAAAGGTTTGTGAAGCAGGTTCATGTATAGTACAGATAAGGCAGAGGAACCCTTTCTTGCTACAGTCCTCTTTATAAAGTGCCCTGTTCTGCTCCTCTAGGACAGGCAATTTTCTATCCTGGGGAAGTAGGTAGGTGTAAAGAGATTGTTATTGCAGATATGCTCATTTCTAGCTCTATGTCTTAATGGTTGCAGTGTGTGTGTCAATTGGTTCTCATTGGCTTTGTTAAAAAAAACAGGCTTCTTGGGTTTCTTCAGATTCCCAAAGGAAGTTTTAGTTGATTGGCTCTGGGTATCACCCTACAGTGTCTGAATACTGGTGCTACTGGTTGGGTCTTGGAAGAGATTCAAAGGCAGTACAGTACAAGAAAACTTCACAGGTCTTGGCATGCTAGATAGTGGTGGGTAGTGGGGTTGCTTAATAAAGAAGTTCAGTTCAAAGTGAAGGTAGAGGGAGTGTAGGCTCATAGATCATAGCACACATGCTAGCCCAGAAATGCCAGGGTATTTCAGTTGTCATTAAAACATGCAGGTACATGAATTATTGGTAGACCTAACCATCCTGTGATGCCTGAGCATGGAGCCAATAGAGGCAAAACATTTCCAATTTTTAGCAAGTTTGAATGCTTTGGCAAATTGTTTAGCTTGGAAGTTACTGAAAGTCATATTCATTTAATTAGCCTTCCAGTGTACTGGCAACAGGTCTAGGAGTTTATATGTGCTCAGACCCCCTCCATGATAGGTGTTTTTCAGGTCCCACACACTGTATTTTGGAAGCAACTTCAGGAATTATGAACATGAAGGATGGATGGTACTTGTCTTAGTCAGGCAAGATGTGGGTGGGCTCTTCCTCATCTAACTTGCACAGCCAGTCCTCGCCAGTATCCCTCACAACCCACCTGCCAGCAAAGGGCTGGGTTTTCAATAGGGCAAGATAAGGTTTTTGACATAAATCTGTATGCCTTGGATTCACAATATCTTTAAAAGAGTCTCAGGTTTTAGGGGATGAGATGTTCAGCAAAGGACAGACAAAGGCTCTGAGGGACGTATTTGAACCACCTCCTATAAGTGCATATACACCTCAGGACAAGCAACCAGTGAACGATTTACATTGCCCCAATCTCTACAGCCTGGACTGTGAAATGCCTAAAGCACCAAAATTAGGCACTCCATTAGACAGTTTGGAGATAAATAGAATTATATTCTAGTTCTGTGGCACTTGAAAATGGGGACCATGATTAAAAGAAGTGATTTGTTTTTCAGAAGGAAGCAGGGAGGACTTGACCTTTTCCCTGACATTATAATTTCCTTTCCCTACTTTGGGATGCTCATGAGATAGGAAACCTTTTTTTTTTTTTTTTCCTGGTACATATTAAGAATCTCCTTCCAATGAAAAATATTTAATCTTTCATCATTGCTCATTTACATCTATCTCACTACCAGCCCAGGAATGCTGGTATAAACACAGACAATCTCAAAAAAACAGGGAGACATGGAGTACCAATGTGGACTTCATTTAAGACATCAAAACAGTTGTTAAGCTAGCAGTCCTATTTATAATGTTGGTAAATTTTCAGTGCACTTTCACAGAATAAAATGGACAATTAAAGAATGGAGGTTTTATGTCGATGAGTAAGTAAACGTTTCATTTCTAAAATGATTTGTCTTAAATAAGTTGCTTAAGGTTCTGTTTATAGTCCTGGAGTGCTGGAGCACTGTCACACCTCCCTTGGGTAACATCTACACTCAGGGACTCCAGGGAATAGCATCTGGCCCTGTCCTTTTTTTTTTTCTCCAATAACTTGCTAGCACCTGTTGCTTCGCAAAGCAGCGCAATTCTTTCTCTGAGGTTCATGTTAAAAAGAGCTACTGAAAGTCCCACATCTTTAGGCCCTCTTGTCCACAAAACATAATCCTGAATGACACAATTAAACCTTTATTTATTTATATACTTAATGTTCACGGGATTTTCTTTTCTCTGACTGTTGAGGCTTGGGCTTATGGAGTAACCCAGGGCTGGGAAAGCATGGATATTGGGCTATCCTGGTCCAGGTATTGCCAAAATGGTGACATGCAGGATGGAGGATATGATGGGGAGAGAGAGGAGCTGCTCATGGCAAGGCAGCCAAGTGCTGTTCTGGACAACAGGGTTTTGCCACAGGGTTTCCTGTGTGGCACCTTTCCCACCTGGGGGAATGTAACTAGCCTCGTCTGGGACTAATTAGTCCTGGTGAAGGAAAACAGGAACTGTAAACTGATGTTAGAGCCCTGCCTTCTCTTGCTGTAACATTCATCCAGCAATAACTTCAGTCCCACTATGGGAAAAGAGAAGAACTGCTTGCAAGAAACACTTTTGCTTTTGTTTACCCTTGGTGGCCTCAAGGAATGGATCAGACCAGCCTGGGGCAGCAATACAGGCTGCCCTTTTCCTCCCTGATGCTCATTTCTGCCAATACAAGTATTCTGTTTCTCTCGTGTCACTCAGTCCCTTCAGTGTCATATGAGACATTCCCAGAGTACCAACTTCTATGATTATGATTCCTGAAGAAAAGCCTTTTCATTTTTTTTTTTAAAGAGCCCATGTTCATCTCTTAGTGGTGAAGATGAGGTTAATGGTGTGGCTCCCTAAATGCTCTAGATCAGAAAGCAAATGGTAAATATTACCAATTGCTCCTTGGTAAAATCTTTTTTTTNTTTTTTTTTTTTTTTTTTTTTTTTTTAAGGTAGTCTCAGAGTCTGCAGAGCTGGATTACCTCATTTTTTAATGTTTGACATCATCACCATCATCTCAAAGACCATCTGTTTGAAATTGTAACCCAGTATTGGGCTGGTTATTTTAATGACAGAAAGGAACTCAGGGCAGACTTACTGGTCCTTGTATGCTGAACACAAGACTGGCAATATGTCATGCTTCCTGTAGCTGAGAAGAATGGGTACTTAGGGGAAGAGGAATGTGTTATGGCAAACAGTGGCAAACAACAGATACCTTGGAAAAAAAGTTCAGAATAATCATGTAGCAATACTTTCTCAAACACCCTCCCAGGTGTCAGCGATTTGCATTTTCAGGACTTCCTGAGCCAGAGAGGCTGCCTTTGTATTCAGTAGCCCTTGGGGTTTTTTTCTTCTATGAATTTCTCTGGCTGCTCGTTGGACCTGTGTAAGCTATCAGCAACGGCCTGTCACTGTTGGCTCCGGAGACCAATGCTGCAGCTTCTGTCCTGCTGTGTATTGTCACCTGCCAGGTGCTGCTGGTAGGGCTGGTCTGGTGTACACCAAACAGCAGGCTCACCTAGCAGGAATCACGGCAGTGGGAGAGGCTGCAGTGTGTTACTGTAAATGGGGTACAGCACCTGGCAGGGCCCTTCGCTCAGAGGAGGTCTGGTTGAAAGTACGCTCCAATGACACTCTGGTGTGGTGCAGACAGGGGAGATCTGGCCCGTGGGACATCTCTTTGGTGACCAGCAGCACAGCACCAGCTACTGAGTTTCACATGGTGTTTATTTCCCACTGTCGTTTGGGTAGACAAGATGAAGCCTGATAAACAGAGACTTGACTCCTGGGTGAAGTCTCTGCAGTAGGTGACAATGGGACTCTTGTCCTTTCTCCTCCTACTGCTAACCCAGCTGTGCCAATGCAGCTTCCAGGGCAATGTGAACCACACAGCAAAACAGGACTCCACTTAAAAAAAAAAAAAAAATCCGCCCCACTCTTTTCAAAAGCAGCACCAAAGGAGGAATGAGGGACCTGGATGCAGATAAGGGTGGGTGCTGTCCCTGAGAAAATGTGTGTGGAATCATGAAGTTATTTACTTGCCGCCTTTCTGAATTTGGACAACACTCCCAAGACTCTCCCTCCATGCAACCCTGCACCTCCCTTACCTCCCCATCTTCACATGCGCCTAACAGAAGATTGATGTTGACCCCAGTGATGCACAGGTCTACATGGGATGATAATACCAGGGAAATACTTTTAGCCCAGCCGAGGCCTTTCTTGTGTGTGTATGCCTTGCCATGCCTTGCCATGCTGCAGCCAAAGCAGCCAAGGACCTCAGCCCAGGTCTGGAGGCATTCCCACCTCCTCTCCCTTCTCCCCTCTGCCGACAGGGAAGTGAGCCAAGGTGCCACCAGGAAGGCTCTGCACCGATCCACCCTCCTGCAAAACCAAATGAAAGGCAGAATGCTTCCTAAAACAGCCTCTGAGAAGAAAGGGTTAACCTGGGAGGTAGTGAAAGCCACATGAGAACTGCACAGGTGCAGCAACAGTTTTTATTTGGTAAATATCACCTCTACAGCCCAAGAGGAGCCTCATGAAAGAAGATGCCTCTTCTGCAACTAGGAAGAGTGTGGTTAGGAGCACTTGCTGAGCTAATAAAGGCTGTTGAAGCTTCAGCTTCCGTTGGTGGTTAACCCCGTGACATCGCTCAGCTCCTCTGAAAACAGCACCTGACTGATACACAGCTTAATTGTGTGTGATATAAACACGTTTTTATCACATTAGCCGGCCTCCGAGCGTGCAACCGAAAGGCGCTGCTTAATCGAGCAGGGGGTAATTCGCACATAACAAGCTGGGGTTATGCGCGGCTGAATAATTTAGTGCTCGAGTTGGCACGAGTAATCAGGGCTGCCCCTGCCTGGTGAGTAACTGCTGGAGCGGGTGCAGGGCAGACAGCTGTGATGCGATAGGAAAATGATCACCCTTGCGGTTGAAAACCAAAGCTCGCCGACCTATTTCCTAGCAAAAGTATTCATTTTTCACTTTGGTGCTTTTGTCCATCTCTCAGGGAGGGATGCTTGGATCTACTGGCTGAGAGCTGCAGCTGTCTATCTGCATGAGATGAGGGCTGGACCCTGGCTTTGCAGCATTGTCACCTTGGTCTGCAACACCAACATTTCCTCCAGACCATGGCTCTGCAGGGAAATGCAAGCTGCAGAGCAGGATGGAGCCCTGAGCACCGAGCTGACTTCTGCTTTAGGTGCTTTTTGCATCACTGGCCCAGAGCCCTTTTGCATCCACAGGACTGATGTTGGAGCAGCCAGAAATACATGAGCACCAAGCTCCCCGCACTTAGTGCCCCTGATCCAAAGCTGCTTTACAAGCTCAAGAGCTAATTTTTTTCCTGTTTCCCTCCAGGAGTAAATAGTGTTAAAATTGGAGGAGGAGGTTACATGGACCTGGGTTCAACCTAGCCCATGGTAACATCCAAAAACACCATCACATCCTAAGCTGTGAACAGCTATAGCTTTTTCAGGGGTTTGTCAGATTCACAGTCTGTAAATATATGTGCATTTTCTCCATTCCTAAGCACTACTAATCTGTATTTCAGATACTAAGGAAGATAAGTGAAAAGAGTCTGCAATGACAGCCAAATTCACATGTAGAATCTGCAGTCCAAGAGCTTCTCCCTCTGTAAACATAGGCTTCCATGAAGGTATTTTATTGAGGGTAAAACATATTTTTTTTCCTTCAGAATTTTATTTGTCTGCAAAGCATCACACAAACACCCATGGCTCTGTAGGCACACCGCAATTTTAATATTGCTTTGGTTCATGTTTCACTCACTCCACATCAGCACAGTGGTGTGTACAGAGTTGCAGCCCACTTCCAGGCTGGTAAACAGCTCCCTGGAGGTCCTCCTTCACCTGGTCCAGCTCTGCTCTGCAGAGGTCGAATGTAAAATGATGGAGTTTAACACTTACCCTCAACGAAACCCGACAGAATTTTTTTTTGCTTCATTTTGCTTCACTGAGGCAGGATAGGGCCAATGCTGTTGCATGCTGCTGCGGGTAGAGGCTGATCCTACTCGACTTTCATTCCTCACACCTTCACCACAGGGCTTCCATCCATCGGTGGTGACAAACATTGTTTCCCCACCCCTTCTTCCTCTCTCCCTCATCCTCCTCTCCCAGCCATCCTCCTTTGCACAGCTGGGCTCGTCACAGCACTGATTTCTTCAGGCATTAATTTATGAATGGTATAGGCAGAGTTTTGGAAATTTACCCCTTCGTGCCAACTTCCTGCTATGTGAGACACCTGCATTTAACAGCAGAAAAAAGAAAAAAACCACCACAGTAAATCTTGGGTAAAACTGGTTTCAATTAGGAGCCTTAATTGCAATGAAACTGAAAGGAAACAAAATAGGATCTTTGCTTATTTGAGCTCTCCTCCTTCTNTTCCATTCCCTCCAGCCTGGGTGAAGCACCACATCTCTTCAATTCCCACCCAGGCACTCAGCATCTCCAAAAGTGGGCCTAGTCCCCAGATCTGTGCCCTCTTCCTCATTTGCACTCCTCAGAGGATGAGGCAAAACCTCAGCTGTTGATTCTTACAGTTGATTCTTACAGGGAATGGACCTTCAGACCATCTGGGACGACTTCCATACCCCAGGCCAGAAAATGTGTTTCTCAGCCAGTTACTTTCATGTTGATCCAGTAACTTGTTTTTAACTGAACGAAAGACCCAGAGACCTCAACTTCTCTTGTTTCTTCCCCTCATCACTTCTCCCCAGGGCTTGGAGGGCTGACCATCACACAGCTAGCATAGCTCATTTCTTGACTGAATGGAGCTCAACAGGAGGCTATGAACTTCCACATGTGTTTTTCCCTCCCCCTGTTGCAAATATTCTCGATGCAAGAAGCCTGAAAGGTGCAACTTCTGTGTTTTAACCCAGATCCGCTCAAGGTGCAGCTATTTTCATATTTCAGTCAACACGGTTTCGTGTCTCTTGGCAGAGGGAGCCTGGTGCCATATGCGGTATCATGTCCGCAGGTGTTATGGCCGCTGCCACACTAAGGAGGTGAGAGGAGATGGTTTGGACCTGTCACTCCTACATTTCGTCATAAAAATGTTAATGGATCATTCCAGAAAGTCACTGCAATCTTTTCAATTGCTTTTACAAGATGTCGTTTTGGACATTCTTGGCACCAGCACTGCCCATTTGTACCTAACTGCCGCCCCTGGAGAACTGAAGGTGGGTTATGTACAGCACTTGCTCTCAACTGCAACAGTATGCAGACTCCAGTTTCCTCCATCATTAAACTCAAAAGCACAGTGTTGCAGCCCTGAGCTGGCAGCACAGGACATTCAGCTTCTCTCTCTACCAGCAGGGGATCCTGATGATGATGGCTGTGATGGCGAGGATGTCTACAGCTCTCTCTCTCGGATCTCTGCATAATGATTCTTAGACCCAGGAGGCAACAGGACTTCCCACCCATGCAGATGATTGAGGTTCAAACCCTAGTGATGCCATCAGCGTGGGTGACCCTGGGGTGCCTGGGTTTGTTTATCCCAACATTTTTTCGGATGTTGTTGTACTAAATGCAAAGATATATATACATTAACCTGACATGAAAAAACACTACTTGATTGCCCTTGCAGGTGTTATTGTCAGGTTGCATGGTTTGCTCAGCAGTCACACTGCCTTGTGCTCTCTTTTGGCAGGAACTGCTTCATGTTGTGCCCTGTCCTTAGTGGCCTATAATGTCCTGATTGCTGCTATTTACCAGCATGACCTAGCGGGAGCAAAACTGAAGACAGATATTTACCCTGGTGGATGCTCCTCTGGAAGAAGCCAGGCTGTCAATGCTGGAGTAAATCCATATTCTTCCTCAGCTGAGGTCAGTGCAGGGCCTTGAAAACAGGTAGAATAGCTCAGGTCTCATCCAGCAGAGAGTAATATAGCAAAATTCAAGGACCTAAGGAAGGATGACTGGCTTCCTGTAGAATTAAGGAGACCGCAAATAGCATCCTGGGGTTGATGCAGACTAAGAGGACTGAAGAGCTCCCCTGCCTGCCAGCAGGAGCGGAGGTGGTCTCTTGGCAATTCAGGCGCTGCAGGTGGGCACTTAGGGCTCAGGGAAGGAGCTGGGGTTCCTGTCCAGCAAACACATGAGCCATCGCATAGCTTGCAATTCCCAGCTGCGTTTCTTTGTGCCTATACCACCACCAGCTACAGAAAAGTGCCTGTTCCTTCCCAAGCCAGTAACCGGTATTTTCAAGGAGGCAAAACCAGACTTGTGTGAGGTAACCAGGACGAGAGTGCCACCTTTCTTACAGCAAAGCCTCCTGTCGAAACCTTCCTGCTCGTGACACGGGCACAAAGGCAGTGCAGACAGCGCTCAACAGAGCATTCGCCCAGGCAGAAAGGTTTATCTGCCATTCTCCCGCAGCGCTGGGCATGTGTGGTAAAACCGAAATCTTTCTCAGCGCAGCTGAAAGACGTAACTGTGGTTGCTCTGCAGAGAAGGAAGGGATCAGTGTGCGTTTGATCTGGGGGATGTCCCAGTTTGCCTTGCACCATCATTGAGGCTCCCATCCCTGTTGTGGCCAGGACGAGTCGAACACTGGTGCACAGTGAGCAGCGTGAACCTTCATGGCTGTGACCAGCCCTGACCATGGGGAACTGTCTCTCAGTTCCTGGCGTGGTTTTTTAACCATTACCCACCTTCGCTCTGCCACAGCTCCAACTGCAGTCTTGTCCTTCCCTTCTTGCTGCTAGTTTCCTTATTCACTTTTAGAAAAATGGGACGTGTCACGCTGGTCCTCAAGCAGAGCCACGCTGGGGAGCTGGAAACTAGCCTGGCAAAAGCCTTATTTGTGTGATTTGTTGCAATAGGGATGAGGCATTTCAGCAGTGGGCACAGAAAAAAAAAAAACAAAATAAGCTTTTCTCCCGGCCCCATTGCAGATTTTTGTGACAGCTTCGTCCTGCCTTTTCTTCTTGCTTTGTGCCTCAGTTTCTCCACCTGCAAGATGAGGAGAGATGCTTGCGTTTTGGCCAAGCTACAGGCTGCTTCTCACGAATGTGGCTTGGGGAAAGATTAGACTGTTCATATCACGGAAATGGAGGAGAAATAGAGATCTTTCTTAGTACTGAGTGAGTGGGCCTTAGCACTCATGTTTTTCATGCACCAAAACCAACCATGTCCTTTCAGTATGCATACCTTTCCGGTGAGGTTAAGTTCAGGGGACTGGAAAGGAACTCTTGGATTATCAAATTCAATCCCTCGTGTTTGCCCATCATTTTCATCTTCATCTTCTCTCTCTTCTAAAAAACTCTTCAGGTTTTCACCAACCTGCCCAACTCTTACCCAAAGCTGCTCCAGACCCACAGTACATTAAAAATTAGCTACCTTTTCCCACAACGACTTGAAAGTGGGATCAAAGAAAAGCAAGACAAGAAAGACTGAAGGTCAAATCTTCATAGGTCTTCCTGGGAGTAAGATGTTTTGTATCTGGACAGAGGTGGCTGCACCATGAGAAGCAGAAGAGTGCAACATTCAGGAAGCAAAGTCAGAACAGCCCCATCAGCTTCACTGCAGGGCAGTGGAGGAATCACTTTGGAGTGCGCCAAGCCCAGCACGTTTGGTTACATGAGCGAGCAGCTGAGTGTACATTGCCACCAGGCCACATACGACCATTTGAGAAGAAATTCCTTCCTACAGACAGGCTTGCAATGTTGAAAAAACATCAGCTCCAGGGACCAACTTCAGCATGGGACCAACCCTGCTCCCCACACCAGCAGCAGCTTAGCTCCCCTCCTTGCTAGCCCCTTGGCAGCCAAATGTTCCCAGGCCATGTGTTCACAGGGGCCCTCAGGAAGGTGAATGAGCAAAGGTGTGAAGTGAACCTGCACCAGCTAAAGACCGTTAAGCACTAGTGGGGATGGTCTCATTCAGTAATAAAGTGGCCTTACATTGCTGTAGCTTAATCCTCAGAGGAGGATTAAGCACTAAAGGCATTTTAATCCTAAATGAGAACATGCACATGTGCTTTAATTTACAGGCACTGACTTCACACCTGTAGTTAGGTAAGTTGCCTTCACTCTCCTGTATATCTCTCTGTAGGAAAGCTCTAATGAGATGCAACTGGAATTTGGGTGATGCTGTGGTATATAGTTCTCTCTTTGAGGTTTCTGTGGTTAGGGTTTCAGTGCATTCCTTGTATTTTTTTTTTTTCTCCCTTTTTTGCCTTTTTATATACCCTTTCAGTTTTGGTGTATATGGATGTTTGATTAGAAGAATCTCAGATGGTAGAATTTTACCCCTAGAGAAACACGTGCTTTCTGGGCATTAAAGATGTTTTGAATCCTGTTGGGGTATAAGACAGCCACCAAGTGTGGCTTGGATTAGTTCTTTGAACATGAGGGGACTCTTCCTTTAAACACATGCTTCTCTTCCATAGAGGCTCATAACACTCAGCATTCAGCTAAGCTATTTAAGTTACCTAGTTGGTCTCCCAAGGCTCTATAAACATTGCAAAAAGTAATTTTCTCTGGGGTGGTTCAGTTTAGAAACAGTTTTTGGAGAAGTCTCTCTCTGTTGGCTAGGTGCAAGTTATGGACACTAGGCAAGTCAGATGCTTAAATTTTGGTAGTGCAAAAGTTCTCCACTGTGCTGGGCTGTTTTTTTTGCTTCCAAAAGGGATCTCACTCATGGTAGGTGTAAAGGGGAACCAAGACCACCTATATTAATTATTTTCATCAGCCACAGCCTTTCCGCTCTGAGGTGGCTACACAGACTGAGCTTGGGCAGGATTGGGATGTTCTAATGCACTGATGGCTTTCCTGGATGGCAAATTCTGCATTAGCCTTCTAAAAATATTCAAGAACTCCCATTAGCATGAAAGTTTATGTCTGTGGGGAGATGGACTTGGACTCATGTTGCTGCCAAGGTGATGAATTTATCAAAAGACAGTTGTATCTTCAGATGCAGTGGTACCCAGCGGGCAGGGTATTGGTTTAGGACACTGGGACTGGGAACAAAGGCAAATCCCCTCATCCTACCATGCTTTGGTTTTCCCATATGTGTAAAATAACATCTATACTCTTTGCTTTGAACCTGCTGGTGATGATTTAGGAATCTAAGGTTCTTCAGCAGTGATTTGAAACAGGCACTAACTTTGGAGTTCAAGAAGCGTTTGGACAAAGCTCTCAGAAATATTGCTTGTTTTTTGGGTGGTCATGTGGGGAGAGAGGATTTGGACTTGATTATCCTTGTGGGTCCCTTCCTACTCAAGATGTTCTTTGATTCTATGATTCATCTCTGACAAGATTTTCTTGCTTCATTGACTACATGGGGAGACTACATTCCAGAGTTAAACACAAGCTTTGGGTAGCACTAGGCCCCTTTCTAGGGTTCTGGGTGAAAAACAAAACAAAACAACAACAACAAAAGGATTGTGTATGCTATTATAATAATAGTAATATTATTATTATGACATATGCTCAACCTGATATTTCATTCTACCTGTAAGGCATGTGGATACCCTCTCCCATTTGTGATTATCATTATTTACTAATTATTCCTTTAGCCAATGGTGTTTATTGCTTGATGGAAATAAAAAAAAAAAAAAAGGAAAAAAAAAAAAGAAAAGGGGTTTAGGCTGAAACTGCCTTTCACTTGTAAGCACTTTCATCCACTAACAGGGAGGGAAAACAGCCAAGATTCTTAGCTCAAAGGACAGTTCATTTTTTATTTTCTTCGTTATTATTGTTGTTGATTACTCTGTGTCTTTATGGCAAATATAAAATGCCCACACCTATATCCTGGTACCTGGAAGACAGTGCAATCCTGGTGACTATTCTGAGCTTTTCCAATCCTCTTTGCAGGATATGAGCTGATGCCAGATTTTAAGCATGTGAGTGGTACTGTCAGAAACAGTGGGCTGCATGTGCAGCAAGGTGCACATCTTCAAGGCTGTTTTTAGAATTGGGCTTCTATTGGTTTCTAAACAATCAGAAAATTTGAATCATATTGTTCATCAGCAATTCTCAAAAAGCTTTCAACGAGCATCAGAAAAGCTTAATTCCACATTAAAATATGCTTAATTACACACCAGAGAATCAGAAAGACAAATGATCTTTAAACCATCACAAGATGTAGAAATGTGCTTCCTTCATTAAGTGGTGCCAACCGACCCTCAGTCTTTAGGGCTGAAAACTTTCCTAGGCCTTGAGGCATCTGTATACAGACTTCCCCTGACTTGAAATGTCTAGTGCTTTCATTTTAAAGTAATAATTAAATTAATATTTAGAGTAAATTTTAAAGTGACAAGTTGTTATATTGCAGGACAAGCTTCAGTACTGCAGGCAAATGAGAAGACGCTGTTGTGAGTATCATTTTCTATTCTTTCTTGTGTCAAATGTCTTTCATTCATTTTCATCATAGAGCTCACAGATCTTAAAAGATGTTACAAAGGAATTTCAATAAATTACACTTATCCCCTTTTCACAGAGAAGGAAACTGGGGCAAACAGAAATCAAGGAACTTGGCAAGCTCATGCAGCAGCTCTGCTGCTGAAGAAGGCAGAGTTCAACTCTTTGGGCCAGTCGCGGTACTGTGCAATGCTACGTGTAAAATATATATTCTGTCATTGTTATAGAGTAAATCCTAAGCGAATAACAAAATACAATAATTCAAAACATTGCATAACTTAACTTTTTTAAAGCAATATGGGAACTACTCTGAGACCTTCTTCTCACACTGAAATAAGAAAGATGTTGCATAGTCAACCCTGAGCATCCAAAAGTTAAAGGTAAGTTCTTCCCAAATCATGAAATCATGACATTCTTGATTTGAAAAGCAAGAAAACTTTTTTTTTTTTTAAAACATTTTCTAGCTCTTTGAGCAGTGTAACTTTAAAGCATTTCCCCACAACCACAGGGCTACCAGTGTGCTCTCTTTTGTCTTGTCTGAGGCCAAGGTTTCATACACCCCTAGGACTCCCACTCCCTGGGAGGTACCATGAGATTCATGCTACCATCAGGCTGTGGGATGCAGGATACAGTTGCTTTAAACAGTGCTAATGATAAAACTTATGATTTAGAAAACAAACCCAGTTCTTCAGTCCCGGACCAAATAAACCCATTGACAGCATGAGGAAAAAAAAACAAGACAGCTGTCACATCCATGCTCACTCTTTATGCCTTCTTAATGCCTTTAAGGGGATGAATTCTGCCTTAGCTTACATAGATTTATTTCATGGGGTAAAGATGTGTTTAAAGGGAGCTGCATTCTTTCATGCCGTGGTGAATTTGGCCTCTAGGTAGTAAGTTCTTCCCTCTGTTATTTCACTACAAGCTCATGTGCTTTCTGGGGCAGGAAACATCTTTTTGTGCAGTGCATGGAAAGGGCTGGGTGCACTGCGGTTCTGGGCCGTGGTTTGGGGCTCCTAGGCACTACCNAATAATAATAATAATAATAATAATAATAATAATGGCTGAATACAAGCGAACTCCATAACCTTGCCCTTGGGTGCCTGAGTAGGAAACACAAGCCAAGGCAATTCAAGAGAGACACCAACAACAGAGTTACTTACAGCAACCCCAGCAGCTGGCTTTCCTAATAAGCATTAGAAATGTGGCTGGGAGGGGGAGGCAGTGCACAGCAATTTCACATTGCTAGGCTCCATGTACAGGGCAGTGTACCATCACCGATGGAGTTATTTCAGTCTCGACTGGAAAGCCAGTGGGAATTATTGCTCCGGAACATTTTTCGTTGAAGGGAGAGCAGTCCCAGAACCAACTTGTGTGAGTGGCACTGGGGTGTAAAATGAATTATAAACCACTGTTGCTGTTATGTCTTCTATACAAATGTTCGAGTGATGAGACTCGAGCTATTATGGAAGGTTGTTTCGTGGTGCCAGTCCGTTGGCTTTCCTTGGGATGAAGGCTCTACGTGTTGCCTCTTTATTCAAAGGAAAGTGATCTACTTTTCTTCTCGCAGGTTCCTCCTGACTTTTGATTTGTTGAGGGATACATCCTGAGGGGGTGCTGAGCCTCTCCACCTTCCTGTGATGACTGCACTTCTCTGAAATGAACATCCCCTTGAGAAATTATAATAAATGAACAATCAGAGTTCATATTTTTTACTCCAGTGTTACTATTGCTATTTTGCCTTGATATACAGGCCTCTTGTGACTTCATAAGGCTGTTTGATACCTGGAGAGGAGGAACCTGGTCTTCATGTCACTCCTGTAGCATGGTGTTCCTGGTCCTAGCTTTTTGCTAAGACAACTTGTCCTTCCACAGCAAAGCTTAGGACATAACGCTGGGGGGGCTTAACACATATTTAAGTCCTCTGGTAAATAAGAACAGAGTCAAGCTATGCGCTCAGAAAGAAAAAAAAGGTTTGGCCAAGTTTGCCAATGACAATGTTCCTTATGGTTTCCGTTTAGCCTGATGTTGTTGCCTTTCCCAGGAAGACCCTTGATCAGCGGTAGCAAAATAATCATCATAATAAACAACTACTGCATGGATAAAGGACTTCACCATGTCGAGCCGAATCCTTCCCACTTCCAGTCTGCTACAAACTCCAAGAAAACTCTCTTGACTCCAGTGGTGTCGTGGTGAATGAAAAGCCCAGCTCTGCAGGGCCCTTCCCAGTTGTTCCTGGAAGGGAGAGTCTGCTCTCAAATCCACCACACCTCTGCTCTTGCCAAGAACCAATTCTTAGGTCACAATCATTAACCTTTTGCCAGTGCCTTTCAATTAGTTTTTTTTTGCCCCAGCTCCTCCCACCTGGAAGGTTTTTCCTGAACTTCACTGCTCTGATGTTTAGAAATCTTCAAATTTCCAGCCTTACAGCCAGTTTGTTCTTCTGCCAACATTGTCCTTTTGCTTAAATAGCTCATTTCCCTCTGTGGCGCTTGCCCACCTTCCCCTCCCTGCCATGTATTTATAGACAGCAATCATAGCCCCTACTAGCTGGTGCATGCTCAGCGCCTTCCAGTATAGGTCCCTGGCATCTGTCTTGTAGACACAGCTTAAAGTGCTTCCTCTGCGTCTGAACGCAAATAGAGTTCCCACCCTGTTCCAAACATGGTGCTTGCACACGCTGGACCTGGTCCAAACGGCCTCAGGATTGCCTATATCCTTCATCTAAATGGCAACAACAATAAATCTCAGCCCAAGCGGCCTCGTGGGATGGGCGCTTTGCAGAAGGGGAGAGCTGTGCCCTTCTCACAGTTCCCTCTGCCTAAGAAAAAGGGCATGTTCAGATGCTGAAGCTGGATTCTCTTCTCGCCCCACCGCTCCCCTCTGCCCTGTTATTGGGGTCCCGTAGGGGAGGGGAGCCCCTGCAGTGGTGCTGATAGGACCGCAGTTGTCTGGCTGCCAGGGTGAATCAGAACAGCTCTGTCTCCAGCATCCCGCCGCCTGTTAATTAATGCATTAATGAATTGCCTTCTAATTCCTATAATCGTCCGGATTTCTGGGGGGGTTGAACAGGCTTTCAAGGTTGCTTAGCTTGCCCAAGGCCATGCAAGAAGTCAGTGGCAGAGCCAAGGAAGAAACCCAGGTGCCCTGATGCCTGGGCTGGGCTGTGCTCACCAAGCAATAATGCTACCTCCTTGGACGGGCCAAATTGCTCTCCTTTTGGTAAAACATCCCATGCACCATTTCCTTCGCTCCGGCAAACATACTGTGTGTTATGATGCACCTTTTTTTTCGCCTTACAGCAAGACAACGGAAAAGCACGTAACAAACTGAGATTTGAAGCAGCCTTCAGCAGTTCCTAATCTCTGCAAATGTGATACTCTTTGTGGTAAGGAGCTTGGGAAGCGCTCCCTGCCTCCTTTGTGAAGGCTGATACGTTGAACCAGCAGGGTATTGTTTTCACTTCTGAGTTGAGCTTGCCTTCTGTACGCAGATAAAACTTCCTTCAAAGTCAATAAGAGTTTTGCCGAAGTACATAAGCCTGATTTGTTTTTAACTTATATGTTACTTCACTGACATAAACAAGTTCAAACTAGTGCTAACACTATACACATCCAGTACAGCTGCTGCAGATGGAGCTGCATTGTGATCTGGTTAGTGCATCGCTGGGAGAACTGTTCAGTTCTGATGAATAAATGTCTGTTTTTCTGTAATTAATAAGAAACTGACTTTTTTTTTTCATTATTCATACCAATACATTTTTATCTGCACATCTAAGTTAAAAATAACCTCCCAGAACTGCTTGTGTTAACATGAGTGAGATTCTCAGTATAGTTGATATTAGCATTATTATTTATTGTTATTTTACTATCACTACTACTCAGAGTTCATCACAGAGGTAATATTTCAAGACAAATTAGGTAGAGTTTATACTGACCAAATTCATCCTAGAGCTACTCCATGGTCTTTGAATTGACTGATCTTAAGATGGTTTCAAGGACTTTGTATATGAAGTGACTATTACCTTCTTTTCAATTTCCTGTGTAGTTGTTATTCACCAGCACAGTGTTTCTACTCACCAAACGAGAATCTAACTAACAAAATTATGCATGTAGTTTATTATATGGATTCATTCTCCCAACAGATTAATGTTTCCTGTGAGAGGTGGAGGATGTTGAATTTACATTGATGGTTATGGATTTTGGGTGGGAAACTTTCTCCTGAAAAAGAACCCTTTCTGGAAATAACCTGTATATTTTAATACTTTTTTCTTTTTTTCTTCAAAAATCTGTATCTGGAGAGACACCAACATTGCTCAGGGGTTTGCCGCTCTCCGCTCACGACTAAAATTGAAAGTGATCTCAATTTTATATTAAAGGTTATAAAATACACAGAACTGTGACCAGGTTCAACTCTGTACTGCATAAGTGGGACTTCAAGTGTCTTGTAATCAAGAGAAAAAACTAAACCTGTAAAGTCCCACCACACAAATGCAGAGACTGTAATTGCTCCAAGGGCTGCTCAGCCCACAGCCTTCCACCCAGAAAAGCACCACTCTTGGGTGATGAGCTGAAAAGTGCTGTTCTCACTGCTTGTACTGCTTGCGTGAGAGGAAGCATAAAAGGGCTATTGAGGATTTATGGAGAAGAGGCTGTGGAAGTCCTAAAGAAAGAGATCAGAGGAGGAGGCAGAAGGGAGGTTCCTGCCTAGTGGTATGAAGACTGCTGATTCAGGGCTGCAGCCCTTGCAGGAGTTAGTGTGCTCTGCGGTGTGAAGGGAGCCAAGCCACTTATGCAATATTAATATTAATAACTGCTTTGCACTTCTATAGTGCCTTTCATCCAAGGATTTCAAAGCGCTTTACAAACATTAATTAATTAAGGCCCATAACACCCTGTGAGGTAATGCAAGTAGATATTACAGCTCATGCAGAGGCCAGAATTGCCAGCATTACAGGTATAATCCTCTAGCAAGAGTTAACTTCTTCTTGAGCAAGCTTTCTTACTTATAGGCATAAACAGGCTTCCCTTTAACACCAAGTGTGTCTTTTTTTTTCTCCTTCCCCTTGATCCGTCAGTCTTTGTACAAGCAAAACTCCCACTACGAGGCAGCCAAATGAGGTGAACATGTAGTACTTCCATCTCCCTGCTCGCTACTTCCTCTTTGATTGTCTGATAAAATTGTAGGATATCGAGAGGCTGCAGAGTTGTGTCACATATTAGTGACCTGCTTCTATTGGGTTTCCCTGCTCTAAACATACTTTGCACCAGGGAGGTTAAAAAAGGAAGTGAACTAGAATATGTTTTATGGCACCTGCTTATCAGATGACCTCCAAGCAACCTGCAGACATTAGCTAACGTAGCGCTTATAGCAGCTGGTCATAAATGTCATCAGTGCCATTTTAGCCAGAGGTTTTTAACTGTTCCTAGCTCCTGTATATCAGGGTTGAGGTGGGAGCTGGCGGGGAAAAGGCAGGACTGCCAAATCTGTCTCCCTGTTGATTGCAGCACTCATTTAGCTCTTGTCCTTTCCATTTTGGGCTCAGCATTTGCGCCTGTCCCGTTTTCAGCTTGCCATTCTCTGCACACGAAGGTACAGGTGGTGGAGCCATGGTGTGCTTTGCCTTCCAGCCCCACCTGCCCCATGCAGCTCTGTGTGCACCTACGAAGGGGTCTTGTCCTGAAAAGCAGCACCATGTGCATGGTGAGTCCTGGGTTGACACAGCTGTCTATGCTGAGTCACCTTGTGCAATTAAATATGCTGACATTTGTCCTTTGGGGCATCCCAGCAGGAGCAGACCTGGCCATGAAGAAGCCTGGAGATCAGAAAGTCCATGTCTGCGCTCTTATAATCCTGGTCTACAATGCTGTCATGTACACCATGGTCTGCAGCATGCAGAAAATTGCTGTTTATTGCAAGAAATACCTCTATTTGCCCCTCTCCCACCCATGATGATAAAGCCTCTGTTATGGGACTGGATGCACTAAGTAACCTGGGCTGGAGAAGAGCTCTCCTGCTCGGACCTCCACGCTCAAGGTGAGAGTTGTCCATCCTGCACAGCCGTTTTTGTAACCGCTTGGTACAGCTGGAGAGGAGCAAAGAGACCTTGGGGGGAATTAGTCCAGGGCACAGCTTCGCCAGGATTTGCCCATTCAATTGCATCTTGAAACTGCACAGACATTAGCTAATTAATGTGGTGAGTTCATTAAACCAATTAATTGCATTTCTTTCTGTGAGTGGGCTGGGCCTATCAGTCATCTTCATAGAGTGCAGTTTTAGGGCGTTAAAAATATTCTCTTCATCAAATTAAACTTTATTAAATAATAACTCCTTCCAAATTCTAGGCTAGGAATGAACAACGTCACTCTAACCACAAGAGCTGTTTATTGCGCATAAACTTCGTTTACTGCCCTGCCAGCTGTGATAAAACCAATTCAGATGCATATTCTCAGTACAGTAAGCACTTTCTCCCCTTTCATAGTCTTGCATTAACCCAAAGACTCCATCCTTTTGTGCAGAACTCCCACTGAAATCAACGGGAATTTTGTGTGTGGAAAGAATGCAAGGTTGAGAAGTTATATGTCCTCATGTTGGCCAGCAAAGGCATTGTGCTTGCCACAAGGGGCTTTTTGGCAGGCAGCAGAATGTTTTGCATTTTTCAAAGATACGCAGAACTGAAGAAACACTTAAAGGCAAAAAAACGATTAGTCTTTTGCCTGGTTTTGATTCTACATAATTCTAAATTGAGTCTGAATCTCTTTTTATTTTAAAAGAAAAACTTTAAAATTTATGTTTCAAAAGAAACTTTTTTTGTAAGGTAAAAAGAAAAATCTTCCTTGATTTTACTGAACCTCTCAAAAGTCATGGGTTTATCTGTTAGGAGGAGTCTTTAGCAAGGCTTTTTTTTTTTTTCTCAATGTTTATTTGACAACAGAGTTAAAAGGACTATTATAAGCAAAAAGGACATTTTTTTCAAATTGCCCAACAAAAATCTTTTTTTTTTTTTTTTCTTTTTACATATAAATGTTGACTTTCTAGGCACAATTTAAAAAAAAAATCTTGATAGCCTTGTTTATGGCTAGTGGCACCCCAGAAATTTTCTATTTTAAGATATATTGTGCACCATGCGGTGCAAACCAGGTCTGCTTATTGGCACAGATTTTTTAAAAATGAAGGCACTCAAAAATCATTACATTTTAGTCATTTTTCTCCTCTATTTTCATCCTTGGAGATCTGCTTGATTTTGATCTATGGCTGCCCAGGAGCAAATAAACGCAGCATTTTCCAAGATTTAGTAAGAACGAAGTATGTGGGTGTCTAAGTGCCACTGCAGGTGCCTTCAGCGGAAGGACTGCCTGCTTCAGTCCCCATTCAGCACTTGTTTCTTCTGTGTGGTCTCTGCTGCCCCTTCTGATGGTTTTTGGGTCCAAGAGTGGCTCCAGGAAGGACCAAGTGGCCCTCAAGTGTCCCTTTTAAGATGTCACCTCACAGAGGGCCTAAGAAGGAAAGACATGTAGCATCCTCTTCAGTTGAGGAAGGACAAAACCCTTGACCTACCTCCTTATCAGCTGTTTAACACTGTACTTAGCTCCATGTGCACCTACCCACTGGGAAAATATCCCAGGTTTTAACTTCTTGCAGTCTTTGAAAGATCTCAAGGGAAGAAAACTATTTGAAAATTGCATCTTCCCTTCCTCCTACTCCCTTGTTTTCCACAACATGTTCCATGTTTCTGCAAGGAAGCTTAAAACTGCTCAGCGAGTCAGTTTTTTTTGGCTGATCCATCTTCAGCCAAAAGTGTCTCACCTCCCTAAGGAGAGCCTAGTAGCCGAATTCCAGGTTTTGGATTTCTTTCTTGGTCTCAGGCATCTAAAACACAGACATTAAAGCACCTAACTTGTACATATCTAAGTTCTTTTATTAGATGTCGCTCTTGGCTATGCGGCACTTTCAGAAGCATCAGCCTTAGACTAAAAGGATCTGCCCTAATACATCGAGGATGTTTACAGCAAAGCCTGGTAACACAGAGATCTGGATTCCCAGTTTCTTCAACTCATCCTTCCAGTTATTAATTAAACTAGGGCAATTCCTATCAAACCTGCTGAGAGTAAATTGGAGACTCTTGGAAGAACTCCAGCCAATTAGAATGACAGTTAAAAATAAATTCAAATCTAAAAGAGAAAGAAACCTGAAAGACCACAACAGGCCACAAAACACTGCAAGAACTTGAAAATAAAGCTGCAGGGAAAAAAATCAATTGCATTGTGGCCAATATTAATCTACCATCAATAAATACCATATCTTTCACTTCTTATGGTAATTGCCCCAGTGATTCCCCTTAAAGTGGTTCTCAAGTACTTAGAGGGCCCATTGATAGCATCTTATCAGGTCTCAAAGCAATGGTGTGAAATCTCAAATAGGAACTGCGGCCTAGTCAGAGAAAAAATGTGGTCTTTAGAATGTGCTGATTTGACAAAAGGTTGTTGTTTGTCACAGACATTAGTTTTTATCTGCTTAGAGGATAATTCTTCCAGAGGGAACTCTTCAGCCTCTCTCCGATGCTGCTGCTCAGCTCTACGTGAGGCGGATTTTCCGGTAAAAAAAGAGTATTGAAGCCAAATAGGCCCAGACCCTGACAGCTGCTTAAAATGGGCTTTTTTTGGAATTGCGGTCTGGATGCTTCAGGGTGGCGTGTGACTTTTCATGGGTTCCTGCCTCAAGGCTGGTACTTTCTTCAGCCTGAAAAATGACAGGAAGGAGTTCATGCTACCATGAAAGTGTTGCCATAAAAATAGTTGTTGCACTGAAGGAAAGTGGGCTTGATGTTTTTTTTTTCTCTTAGACAGTGTTTTGAGTCAGAACTAATGTCCATGCAAGCTGATTGCTGACCTTAGTTGACGTTTGGAAAGTGGGCACAATGTCACATTTGTTGTGCGTAAAACAGCATTCAGAGTCTCCATTTGTTATAAGGCCCATCAACTCTCTTGCACAGTTTAGGAGTTATTCAGTTGACTCTCTCCTCATGCTCCCTTTGCAGCCAGGTTTGTGTTTCAGAAAATATGCAGACCACATCCTGCAGAAAATGCATAAGTTTTCTTTGGTATGGAGTGAGCTGTTTGAGTCTGGAAATTTTACGTGCTTTTCACAACTGAGGCATCATTTTGCATGCTCATTTTACCAATTGCTGGTAAAAATGACCCTGCCTATTCTGTCACTGCCTGTACTGCAGGAGGTATTGGACAAATACAGAAAGATTTTTGGAATTCTGTTCAGGTAATACCATAGAAAGTCAGACAGCAGAAGAGACACATATAGGGATTTTCACCCAAAAATCTTTTGACATCTTGCTTGGATATCTCACATTTGAAGTGCACTTCAGTGCTTCAGAGATATATGCGTGCTCATAAGGTAACAGATTGTTATGGCTTTAGAAACTATATCCTAACTGTGTCCAAAGCAACCCAGTACACTCCAGGTCAGTTTGGAGGTGAGTTAATTTGGAGACAATTAATAAGCTGCCCCAACTGCATGCATTGAGCATAATCCTGTGAATATTACTAACATGTATAAGTACTACTCTTCTTGAAGACCACATGCAGAGTTTGATGTCCTCACGTTCTTACAGCAGTAAGTATTATACTTTGCTTATTATTTAGATTTCCTTAGGCTTCAGTGGTATTTTCTAGATTTTACAGAAATGTTCCAGAATTTATCCCTTCCAAAGTGGCATGTGCTATTTGAAATTAAACTAAAAGACATTTCTTTGATGTTACTTTTTATTCTAAACTTAGCCATTACATGTCAAAGCCCCACTTTTGATTGAACATGGCTTTCTTCATTTTTTGCAAGGTTTTTTTTTTTTTTAAAGTAAAGATTGTATTAAAAATATATTTTCATTGGCCTGTAATGCATCAGCAAGATTACACAACTCTGATTTACTGTTAGGATGGGAAATTAACTTCAAAAGACAAGAAATGGAAAGTGGTGGCTTATTCTCCCATGGCATATTACAGCAATAAGACAGAGTGATATAGTGATATCAGAAGTATGTTTTCCCTTTGAAGGAAGAAAGGAATATCTATTCATTCCTTACCTACATGTTTACTTGCATTTCAAGACATTTTTCTACTGCAAGTAAACATCTGGGACAAGTCACAAGCTGATATTACCATTAAAAAAATTCCTAGCAGATAAGGTTCATTTTTCTGCTACCTGTGATGCCAGAAATTATATCCTATTATATATTTTTAAGCTAAATTATGCAAAGTATTGTGTTCTGGCTTGCCTCCAGCTGTGTGTTTAAACCCACTCTTGACTATAAGCTCAAGTGCTCCCACTGAACCTGGCTATATGTCATAATGGAAGCACCAGTTGAATTGCCCAGTTGGGTCTGGGCCAGGGTGCAGAGCATTTTGAGGATCCAGGCCATCCCACAGTCATCTCTATGGTTTCTGAGTATCTGCCTAAAGTCATTAAATTTTTTGAAATGGCATCTCTGTTGTGGTATGTTATCCCTCCCTCCTTTATAGAATACTTTATTGAAGTTTCAGCTCTGTCCTTAAGGCCTGATCCAGACCAGGATAGGAGGCACTATGTTCACAGCACTTGATGGAGCTGGCTGAAGTCATCCATGTGGGTTGAAGTATCTTGCTGGAAGAGGCTTTACTCTTGCACAATTTTAACTCTGTGGACTTTTTTGAAGAGGACACCTAGAGAAGACACTAGACAGTTCTGGGGGATTCACCATCTGAGAAAGTTTTGTTGCTTGCAGGAGGTCTGAACACAGCAGCCTAAACACGGCTTTCAATGCTTGTTCCAGTAGGGACAACTCATGGCCATATCTAACTCTCAGGCACGTGTGCCCACAGTGGGCCCCAAACTCAGTGTTAGTACCTCAGGTTCAGCATGTGAAGAGTATTTAATGCCTTAGAAATGTCAGTCCAAACTTCCACAGTGAGCAGGAAGAAGTGAAGGAAGAAAACACACAGTAGAAATGCCCAAATCAGTGCTGCAAAAAAGCATTGCTGGGACATGTGGGCCGCAGGCTTCTCCCTTCAAAGGACTGAGCAAAGCCATCTTCATTTTGCTCCTGTAAAAAAAAATGTAGTCACCAAAGGAAAAGGAGGATCCTCTCACCATTTATGTTGTAGTCCAGTGGTTAAAACCGCTTGCCCAAGAAAAACAAGACAAGTGCTTGGTTTGCCTCTGCCTGGGAGGTTCAAACCTATGACTCCCAATTGCCATGGGAGTACCCCAACCACAACTGCAGGTGACGCTGGGTGGAGAAAGCATTTCTGCATTCCTTGGTCAAGCTGTGGGACTGTGCAGGAAAGACTAAGAGATTCCCACGACCCTTTGTGAGGAAAAACGAATGCCTAGGTCCTGGGGCATTTCCCCTTTTCTTTTCAATCTGATGGCTGTTTATCTAGACAGAGTATGAGATTCGGATTTGGGAAGGGGGAGTGGCAATTTTGGGACTGAGTCGAGCGGATATTTAATAAGTAAAGGATCTGCTCCTACAGATTTATACCCTCTACATCCTTCAAATCTCAGTCCGTAGCTCTGTAGTGCAAAATATCCATGCAGCAATATCCAAAATTTAAGACAATCCTCATTTTAATCACTAGGCCATAGACTCTTACTCTCCTTGTAAAGTCACCTTGGGGTACCACAGCTCTTTCATTTCTTTCTCTCTACTCATTGGAGTAGCTTGAATGAGGAAATGAATGCTTTCTCCTCCACACCTCCCTATGCCCGATATCTCACCCTCACCCAATAACTCAAGCTTTAGGACGGTTTCATGGGAAATGGAAACTCTGAACCCCTGAGGCTGAGGAGGGCCCAGAGCCCACTGTTCCACTTCCTGGGTGAGCGCTTTCATCCTGGGGTTATTACAGGAGTGGAGGGCACTGGCACTGCCGTCTCCTCCTCCGCCAGCTGCATTTAAAAGAAGAAAGCAACTATGACTGCATTCTTGAAGGGTGTGATCCTGCGAGCAAGAGGTAGGTGTGTTCCCAGCATACCTCCAGGATTGGGCCCCTCGGGGGACTACGGTGCCACTCTGCCTCGCCATGTCGACTTGCAGTGGGGCTGCCAGGGCCAAGCCAGGAGGCACTCAACAAGCTGAGGCACCTCCAGGGTTAGATGGTAGAAAGAGGGGCTTGGGGATTGTGATTTTTTTTTTTTTGGATGTTGAAATTCCCCCATGTTTCTTCTTTCAGCTGTCATCTGTAAGCACTGAGGCCCTTCAGGAAGGGTGGCTTCCATGGGGTCTCTTGATGGAGATGGTGCCTCCTGGCACCACCAGGGAGGGTTTTGTCCAACCTAATACCAGAATCCCCCTCCAAGATATGCTCTTCTGTTCGTGAAGCACAGAGAAAAGCTGCAGAGGTGCCTGAATGCAGGAGCCTGATTACATGGAACAACTATTGACCTGAACATATGCTTATTCACTTAAGATGACACATGGGCTTCAGCACTTTGTGTTGGGCTTAAGTATATGCTTAAATGATTTGCTGAATTGGACCTTTGACAAGACCAACAACAAGCTCTCATTCCCAACTCATTCCTTTAGACATTTGTTACTGAGCGAGATCCATCTAACGAAGGGGCTGCAGCAGTACAGCAGGCAAGGTAAAAACAGTTTCCTCTGCAAACTGGGAATTACCTCTTGGGGCACTGGGCATTACTGCTGTTTCTTTCCCTCTCTTTACTCAGTATGAAATGAAAATATTTTTGTGAAAATGTTCCCTGCATGTGCTAAGGCAACATGGAACATTAATCTGGAAAACAGGGCCATGTCTTCGCTGAGATAACACGGGTTTCTTTTTGTCTCCCATGCTGGCCACCTTTGCAAATTCCCAGTTTACAAAATGGAAATAGCTTTCTTGTGACTGAAGGTGTCTTTCATACACTGTTTCTTTAAATTATCATTTGCAATCCCTCAAAGAGAAAGAGGCAAAGGAACTGGGTGGGAATTAGTTGCGTCTTCACGTACATTGCACTAGTTACTGTGTGGGAGGATCATTATTTCTAATGATGATGGATGGTTCGTATATGAAAGGGTTTCTTGCCTCTGTTGTTACCCGAGTTGGAGCAAGAAAGGGTTACTATTTTAATGAGAGAAGTTGAAATACAATTTATTGAGAGGGATGAAAAAGAAGAGGCATAAAAACTGAATCAAAACAAATGGAATGCTTTACCTGATCACTTTTATGGCGTTGCTGCTTTCATAACACACACACACATACCACACACACGCATTCATGCTGCCACCGAGCTTTGACTTGAACTATTTTGTGCAATCTCTTTTTTCCCTCATATCTTCCGAAAAGGCAGTTTTCCCCAAATGAATGTTTCCAGTGCACATTTTTTTCTCAAAACACAAAGACGGGAAAATGTGTCTACAAAAGCTTATACGCTGACAATTTGTTCTTCTTTTTTAATATCCCGATGACAGAGACAGTCTCTATCACATAATGACAGAAACTTGAAACCTTATCGTACCTATATGTTACTATTATTCGGAGCGCTAAAGGTGCTATCCAAAACAATGGCAAAGAATGTGCTAAATGGGGACCCTCATATAAATACAAAATCGCTAGAATAAAAGCATCAGTTTATTCCGATCCACACTCAGCTAATTAAACTGAGGAGTTGTCAGGAAGACAGATAGATAAATAGATTGATCATATCATTTTTTTTTTTTTTAAATAATTGCAGCCTTCAAACTTAATGTATTTTGACAAGGGAGTATATTAAAAGCCATTAAAACAGCTGTTTTGCTGCAGGGAATATTACTTGTGGGTTGAATTCAGAGATATGTGTAGGTATTTATTCAGTAATCAATCATAGAGAGAAAAGACCTCGAATTTCAGTTGGAAGTTTTTATTTTTATCCTTTTCCTTACTACTGGTCTTTAAACCTGCTCTGAGGAAAGCTATACATGCCCGGCTGGTGCTCATCAAAAGCAAGCAATCACAGCTAAATCAGCATGCAAAATGCCACTCAACCTTGGGCCTTTATTAAAATTTGCTGGGACTCAATTTGAGATAGCGATCGTTCTTATTAAAAAGCAAAATGTAAGATAGTTTTTTTATATAAATCTCTGGATGGAATGGAATTGTTAATCAGCATAGGCTGATGTGATTTCTCTGTTGCAAATCCTGCCGAGGGCTCAGAAGTGGCACATTACCATAATTCCTAGGCTAGAGCTGGCAGCTTGAAAAAGACCTGCAAGAATCTTTAAAATGCTTAAGCAAAGCTGTAAGTCTCAGCAAACAACACACACTGAGGCTGGTTACCACAGGTTCTTCATGTTATATAACAAAGTTTCTTCCTTCGGTCTGTTGCTCTTACCACAATTTACTGTTTTGTTGGGTAATTGTCTACATTTTCTTGAGAAAAAGGGCAACGACAAAAAAATCCCAAATATAACCAAAGCTCTGCTATTTCCCCTAAGAACCCCTCTGGTTTTAATACAAACCCCTCTGCTGTACTGTGAATTCAATATATTTGTTCACTGACTATGTATATGTATAACCTAAAATTAGCACCAATTAATTCAGGATCAGTTTAGCACCTTTCCTTTTTGCCTGTCCTCCACTGCTTTTCTGCTGGGGCATTTCAGCCCAGAAGTGGCTGCAGGTCAGCAGCAAATATCTATTTTGTATATTCATTTCTAAATATTGGTGACCTATTTGTTATCCTGGGCACTAATAACATTAAGCTATTATTATTTCTAAGAATGAATGCTAAGTAATGCAAATTACAGTTATTTTGTACCATGGAAGGCAATGCTGATCACTGCATATAGAACTCAGCTGAACAATGCATTGCCAGTATATTTATGATTTATCACTAATATTACTGTAACATTCAAAGTCCGCTATTGTAACTACATCAGACACAGCACAAAGGTAGAGCAAAGAAGAACAGTTTACCTATATATGTTTTATTCTATCTGTAAATATACACAGCTAGGTTAAACAATGAGCAAATCGCAGTCCATGTAAATGTCATACTATTGGTAATACATTTTGGAGGCTGTGGCATCAATAGGAAGTGTTTTCATTGACTCGAACACTTTTGGCTCAGGATTCAAGACAGACAGTTGGCTGCTTTCTTCTTGTCTTTTATCAGGAATGCACAAGAGGCAAAGGAAACAAAGAGCCTTTTAATGAGGTACTTCTATCTTGATATTGCTGTTCCAAATCTAGCTTAGGCCAATAATGGACAAAAGTTGTTGGTTTTTTTCTTTTTTTTTTTCTGATTTTTTTTTTGTTAGGGATCTGAGAAATAAAGATGTTACTCATAGTCCAGTTCTTATGTGAAATGTGTCCACCCAAGAAATACACCTCCTGCCAGGGTTTTGTTGAGGTGTTCTGCATTAAGACACCCAAAACTCATTGCACAAAAAGTGAGCTACCTGTTGACCTACAGAGCAGCCTTTGCAAACTGATGCATATGGAAAGAGAAACTTGTTCTGATGTTGATTCTTCTGTACCTGCCTTGAAGATTGTGAGAACAAATCGGTCGTAGATTGCTGCCTGATAGTCATGAGCAAATTTTAATTCCAGCATGCAGGCACTCCCTTGGAAGGGAAAGAGAGACTCAACTGCACATGGAGAGATAGAATTGCAACCTTGCAAAAATCAGAGACTTTGTTTCAAGAGCCAAACAAAATTGAATGTGTTCCCCCCCACACATACACACACTATCATCAAATATTATCAATTTAATTGCTCAGCTCCTGCAGCTGTGAGCACAATATATCAGCTTGGCTGGAATGGAATTTGTAATTCTGTAAGACATGTTCAAAAATAAAATACTGAGCTAAATTCTCAGCTAATGAGAATCAGCATAGTTCCACTAACCTCAGATAAGCTACTGAGCAAGGAGGAATCGTTCGAGTTCCTCTGACTTAGTTGGAATGCCTTCACTCAGTTCAGCAGAAGAATATAAATTTACTCCAGGAATTTGTGTTTCTGTGCCTTTTTGGGATCTGATGTAGAACCAGTGCTTGGAATTAACCCACACGATGTGATATACCATAGCAGATCTTCACTAAACGTCAGCTGCTCTGCCACCTCGTTGTAGGGGGGAACTCACTGTCACGGGACATTGTGAGTGCTTAAAATCTACATGATTTAGGGGACCACTGGAGAAGTTAATGGAAGAGAAAGCAATTTTATATTCTTAAAGACAAGGACTTGATCTCTGGCTCAGAAATTCTTGTTCTGCAAATTGCTGGCATATTTGGGAAGCACCGTCATGTGCTTGCCCTTTTCTTATGTTCTTCTCCGTGCATTCGCTTTCGGCCATTCTTAAAGCAGGATCCAAAGCTGGGAGGTCTTCCTCTCTGGCCAAGTATCACTGTTTTTATGTTCTCCAAAAGTAGCTTATGAAGCTCAACATTTTTTCTTCCTTGTCAGAGCTTTCATCTCCTCTTCCCCGACTAACACACTCTTTCCCCTTTATTTTGAGCGCATAAATAGAAAAAGATAGTTAAGACAATGAATAGAAGATCAGAAATGCCACATCCTCATTTTCAGTTTTTCTAGGAACAAGACAAAAATGGGAATTTTTACCCTGGGTAAATTTCCTGTTCTGCACAATACTTTTAGCTTATAGAATTGCAGTAATGGGAATTTTATGAATCAAGTAGAGTATTCTTGTCTGCTATGCTTCAGTGAAAGTATTATTGCTAAAGATGAAGTCTAAATTATCTATACCTATTATATAGATATACACACACACATATGTATGTACATATATGCATATATATATGTTCCTAGAAAAATGGATTGTTTGTTTGAGTCAGAGTTAACAATTTGTGCATGCACAAAGCAGATGAAAATAATAACACCTTTCACTTGTTTTGCTCTGTTATTACTGATTTCCTTAGGTGCAAAACCATGGAGAATTGGGCCTTTTGCATTTAATTCCTTATGTCTCCCAACTATTGCCATGTGGCCTATTTGAGCAAGAGTTTAGCATTCTTGAAGGGTTATGTAAATGTATATGTTAGTGAATAAACAGATGGTCTTTAATGAAAAACATCTTCTTTTCATGAGCTGTGTCACACTGATTTGTTCTTCATTTGTAGTACCAGATCTTTGATGTAATGGAAAAATGCACAGAGCTGAGTTTACACAGTCCAAATTAGTTCAAATATGAGTGGACATCCCTTAGAAATGTAGGAAAATTGACACTACATCAACTAGTGGTAGGTGAACTAGTGCAGCTGATTTTTCATTGTTACTGATTAAGAACAAAAAGATGCCGGTTCTGATCCAAGGTTGCCCAACAGATCTGTTTTCTGGGCATCAGAAGTGCCCAGACATCTAGGAAACATGCCGCATATTTTCTATTTGAAACAGCAATCAGATTGGAAGAAACAGAAATTCTCTCTCAGAAAAAAAGAAAAAGAAAACAAAAGCCAAAGGAAAAACCTGAACAACCTACAAACTAAAAATGTAAAGAGATGCTTTGTTAATTTCCATTCATGTCAAGTCGAAATGAAACAGGAGTTTAGATGCCTGCGCTGCATTTATTTAATTTTTTTTGAATGACTCGATTTTTTAGAATCAGGTTACGCAGCTGGACTTCACATTGCATTTGCTGCGGCTGCTTCATCAGAAATGCTGGTAGTATTTGTCAGCCTGGAAGTGTCTTGAGGCTGCTTCTGAGAGATACAAGGAGGCAACTGATAAGGAGAGCATCAGAAGGGCAGTTAATTGCCTCCAGTCTCTCGGTGCTGGGGAATATTTAAAATCTATGGGATTAAAGGCAGATTAAAAACTGTGGAAGCAGGAGCCCAATAGCGCTGAAAGATCATAATCAGCAAGGGTAATGGCAGAGCAAAAATGAATGTGGCAAATAAAATGACAGATAGGAAATTCAGATCCGCTTCTAATGCTCGAAGTTCCATCTTGTAAGCACAATTCATCTACGTGTAAATCATTTTTTGGCTTCAAGCTTATCAGCCAATCGGTGAATTAAAAATGCTCTTTCCTTGGAGGATTAAAGAGGTTGATTGAAGTCAGTGTGAAAACTGGCTAATAAGTCTGGAAATGTCAGGAGGGTGCTTCATAGGAACTCAGTGTACTTTTTCTATCAGTGCTATGAAACAGGAAGTTTGAAAAGCTCTGTAGTTCTGTTACTTTGAGTGTAGCTTTTGTGTTTTTTTTTTGTTTTTTTTTCTCTCCTGTGTGTCAGAGTGTCATGCAGAAATATTTTAATTTGCAAGATGAATGGTGATAGATGCAAATGTTGAAAAATGAGATTGAGAGAATTTGCTAAAATAAGCAGAGAAGTAAGAGAAATTGCATTTCAGAAAGCACAGTGGATGCATATCACGGTCATGGGAAGTTCTAGGTTCCAGGCCATGAACTGCTTCGACATGTTCCACCTTGAAGAGGATGTTTAAACTTTGTTCCTTTACTGTGCCTAAAAATCCAGCGTAGGTGGCAAGGCCAGAGATTACGTTAAGACAGTCTCACTGCTGACTATGAGAGCTGCCATGACATCTCCAGATAGGGTGCATGTACAAAAACACACACTGCTGTGCAACACAAGAGCTTTCAGTCACTGCTATTAAAAATTCAACAAGTATTTCGGAGCTATACATGCACAAACTATGCTGTTAATGTTTCCACAACTAATATTTCCATCTGCAGTGCCACATCAGGTAAGTGCAAATAGACTTACATGGGTATCTTCAGAGAATTTCAACTACACTTGTCAGAAATGATTGCTCAGATTGGCTGGACTGCAGATACCTTCTCTTTGTTTCAGTCCAAAATCACAAAGGAGGCTAAAAGTTGTCTGCAAGCAAGTGAAAGAGAATTTTCCAGAGGGAAAGCTGCTACCTGCAGCTGCATGATGTCTAGTTCTGTGCTTACCAGATTTTCTTCTCTTGGGATCAAGGGATGTGTTCGTGGGAGAAAACACTTTATTAATCCTATCTTTCATTAGTACAGAGACCACTAGCTCCTTGAGGTTTTTAGAGCCATGAAAAGCAGTGAATGAATGAGGATGCTGATGGGGTAAGGAAGGAATTGGTCATTCAAGTCTCACATTCTAAGAATGCCACTCTCACCTTTGGCTCACACAAAGTCAAGCTGATGTCCTGCAGGCTGGCAATGCAGCATTGTGCTTTCACAGCTACCCCAGGAGCCAGATATGGCTGGCTGGCCCAGGCTGTCAATAGAAGCTTACTGGGAGCTACATGCTCCAGTAGCAGTTCTGGGCTGGGGTCTTGCCCTTTGCCACAGGTACATAGCCCACTGCATGGCAGCAGAGGACCCCATGCCCCCAGCATGTCCTCCCTTTTTTGTGTGATTCTGGGGAATATTGTCAAAAGAGAAAAAAATATAGCTCACTGGAAAGAAATCTTGCTTATGGTTAGTTTGCAAGGCCCCGAAAATGCCAAAAGTGATGTGCATGGATGTTTACCTGCTTCTAATCTGTAATGCTATTTACGATGTCTCATTCCTGGGCTTGGAACACCAAATTGGCAAGCTGACCTGTGTTTTCTTTTTCCAGTTTGTTCATAACCACAACCAAAGAAAGGACAAAGATGCCCACAGATCCACATAACCTCTGTTGAAAGCTGTATCTCAAAACACTTTGCAGCTGCCTGATTCCAGAGTCTTTAATACAGGCACCTCCAGTGGGGAGAGACAATGAGAGATACTGGATTCCTCTCCCTGCCGTGAGGAGCATTTCTGTTCTTTCTGTCCAATGACTGCTTTCCATATAAAAGACACTAAGTAGTGCAACTCTAACCCAGAGCTCATGTCGGCCGGCTGAGAGCCCAACCACTAGACTGCTGAGCGGTGGTCTATGCGTGTCTGTGTTACAGAAGGTTTCTTTGATCTCCTCATGCCCCCCGGAATGCATTTCTGGGCAGCTTCAAGAAGAGGCGGCTGCACGTCCTATCTCCCCAATCTCAACCTCACTTTACCCCCGTTGGTTCGGGCCCTCTCCTGGGAGGTGGGAAATGTGGTTTGGATTCCTCCAGGCTGAAGAAGGGGCTGAAGCCAGATTTCTCACTTCATGGGCCAGTGCTTTTGCTAACTTGTCTTCTGATTAAAAAAAAAAAGAAAAAGAAAAAGAAAAAGAAAAAAGGTGTGTGCACCCCTCTCTTGGTCCGCGTTTCAAAAAGAGTGAGCAAAGCTCAGTTCTTACTGCTTCCAGATGTCTCCCCTCGGGAGTGGGCTCGGCCCTCTGGAACCTAAGTGGAGGGAGAGATATTTTGCTTTGCAGGCCTGATTTGTGTACCTTAGGACGGGTTGGAGTTTGGGCACACCCTGTGTGCTCAGCATTTCCAAACTGGCTTGCTTTCAGTGGCTTCCGATGCACATGGAGTCTCGCCCCAGGGCTGCTCCCTGTTGTGGCAGACTTCCTGGTTTTAAGCCTCCAGGCTTGAGGCTGTAGCAGGACCAGAGAGGAGGTGTATGGAAGTGCTCCACTCTCTCAGATAACTAACTTTCCTTATGCATTAGGCAGGGAGAGCCCAGGGGCCTAATGCTGCACTTTGGGTTTCCGTTTTGGGGCTAAGCACCAAGAAAAAAATTAGCACCTAACTCCTTTCCTTGCATCTACTGTTTAGTTTTCAATTTGTGAGAACCCTGCTCAGTACTTTGCCGCACCATGTATTTTCTCTTACTTCCGAGGCTAGATTACTAGAGATATTTAAACTTCTTAAAATGGAGATGAGAGCCCGGAAGGCTTTTCAAAATGTAATGGATGTAGGCAATAATTCCCAAATCTTCAATGGTACTGAAATCAGCAGGACTTTAGGTACCTAATTACCTCTCTTCAATCACTTTTGCAAACCCTAGTGGCTGTCTGTGTACAGCTGAAGGCACACAAGCATCTTTACAAATATGGCTTCAGTGACCCTTGGTACATCTTTGGTGCATTTTATATAGACCCTCAGGTTTACATGTGCCTTAACCAAAATGCTCTTTGTGTTCGGGTCTGTGCTAACTTTCAGGCATGAACCTGACCTTGTACAACATCTGGCATGACTGTATGGGGATCTTGTGTAGCCTTGTGGCAGCATCTGTCATGCTGGACTTCTCCCTTGAACAGTCCTAAGTTTACGATCCATAAGGTCAGTGGGATTTGCGGAAACTGTCTTGGCATTACCTGTGGTGTGGATGTCCACAGATAAGCAATGGGCTTCTTACAGACAGCAGACCCTTGAAAAAAGGTAGAATATAAACACATTAATGATTTCTTCAAATGTAGTTATTTCAGTTTGGAGATGGCCTGTAACTACACCATAGCTATGCAGGCAGGCATGCAAGCAAGACCATGCCTCTGTGCATGGAGTACCATGGTCAAATGGCTGTTAGACCAATGCTAAGTTTTGGCTGATGTGGGTCAGTTTCTACATTTACCTAAACAGAGATGTCTGCAAAGACCTCAAACTTGTGCTTTCTTCCCAGCCCTGGCATTGCCGTGCTGTACTGTGTCACCCTTGCTGATCATAGATGACTCACCTTTGCTATGTAGATGGCTCTTGACTGTGTCAGAAGCAGCTGAGGGTGCTTAGGGTGGCTGTTGGACAGGAGAAATCTTGGAGGAATTGTTAAAAGCTGTGGGTAAAGAGAGATGCAGCTGATGCAATTAGCTAATTAGCACAGGGGTCAAGTTCTTTTTTCAGACATAGTACTTTCCCTTAAAAAATGATTTGCCTAGCAGTATGAGAAAGAGATAGCTGAGATGTTAGAACCCTTCTCTAAATATAAGTGTAGAAAAAACTCTGTGGTGTTTTTAGCATCACTTTTCTCCAATGAGACACCTGCTGAGTTTTCAATGGTATATCCCATGAAGGAAACAAAACCAGAAATATTAAAGACTGTTAAAATGAAGATAAGTAGCTTATGTTTAATGTGACAGAACTGGAGAAGGGATGCACAGAGGTAGCTAAGGCTGCACACAAAGAAAAGGGTCTGTGTTTGGGTTTGAGAACTGGGGTAGAAATGCATGGCTGGGAGAGCCTTTTCCATTCTTCATTTGCACAGCATATAGCAAAGTGAATCTCATTTTATTGGAGTTATAATCAAGTGACCAAGGCCTACTTCACTGCACAAAAAGTGGTCCATAAGTGCAAAGTGTGAATTCTTCGCCTTTAGAGAGTGTGAGATTGAAACTCTTCAGTTGTGGATGATGTTAAGTCAAATTATCCCTACTGACCACCGACTGCAAGTGCACACAAACATCTGCCGTACATATATATATATAGCTCCAGCTAGATGTAACTTGATTTGTACCATGAAAACCTTTAGATACCTCAAGCTTACCTCAGGGTACATGTGACCTTAAAATATGCTGAGCTTCAAGACTTATAAATAATAATAATAGTAATAATAGTAATAATAATAATAATTGCAACTACCTGAATTTAGCTAGACTTATGTGTCAGGAATCATCCTTAATAATGGCATACATTAACAAAATTATTATCTGATAACAGTGGTTCTCCATATACCTGCTATAGTAGACAATCACAAAACCCAGAAAGCTAAGGTTTGCAAGCCCACCTGACAAACAGGAACACCTCACTGTCTGTCTTTGTAATAACAGCTCCATAACCAGCTCTCTGGGGCTGGCTTTTCAAAGAGGACTACCAACCTGTGGAAGACTGGGAGGACTTCTACGGGATTGATAGTTAGACTGATGTTATCCTAACCAGAGTATGCTTACAGGGTTGAAATTCACCTGCAGGTGCCACAGAAATGTGTTGAGGGTAAAATTTGGACCATAGCTTATAGTTTCTGTCCTGCTCTTTGAGGAGATAAGATGATGTAGCTTTCAGGTGGATGACTTGTACATGTCTCTGAGCTTCCTGGGTTTTGGTAGTACTGTTTCCCAAGTGTTTCATAGATTGCTTTGTAAACATGGTTAAGTCTTTCAGCAGTAAATACTCAGTGCCACAGCCCTCAGATTTATTTGATTAGCTATCTGGCTTCTCTGTAAGTATGAGACTGCTAATATATTTATATTTTATATTTTTTCTTGCTCATACCCCCCCTGCATAGTTGGCATGAATGTGGTGCTCTGGCATGAAGGTGGGAATGAACTACTGAGGTACACAGTGTGGCAAGTGAACTCTACACCCTTGTGCTTTGGCTTTGTACCCCTCACCCTCTCTCCTCTTCCTTTAGGTGTTCATCCTCAGTGTGGGGAGATGCTCTTCTTCTGAGCCCTGAGTCTGTGTCTCAGTCTCCATTCATCGGCATCTCTCTGAAGAGAGTAAACTGACTCCAAAGTACAGTGGGGCTGACTGCAACAGCAAAATCTGTAAAGAGATTCCCCTTCTCCTCCTCTTGTGAGGGCTTTCCTCACTCAATCTGTCCCAGTGGGATTGAATGCCTTCTGCCACCTCACTCTTGAGACATTAAGACCTTGAAATTTGAAAGAGGAGTGGCAGAGTCTGGAGAAAAATGGACCTGTGTTCTAACCCATGCAGCTTGTGATACGCACATTGTCGGATGATAACAAAGGATTTACATAGGATTTACATTTTTCTTAGGGGACGTTTAGTGGAAAGGGAGCAATCAGTAGCAATGACAGATGAATCCATTTGGCGGCAAGGGCTGCCTCTTTCACACAAATAACAGGCTTTTTCTTAATCTACAATTTGTCACTGTTTATTCAGCAGTGCAAGCCTTTTAATTGCCCTGCAGCATCCTGGGTTTGTGCTCCCTGGGAAGCAAGGGAGTTGTCTGGGGGAGTTAGAGGGCATTTCTGCCTCTTGCATAAACCTAGAAACCTGAACAGAGCTTTCCAGTGATCAGGCGGTTTCTCTGGGCAAGAATATAGGTGGAACGTGACTTGATCTGTCATGACTCAGCCAGAGGCATGGTGCAGGAGGAAACAGTCAGGCTCCCATCAGCAGTCAGCAGGTTGGCATCTGTGCCCTTGCAGCTCAGCACTTACCTTACTGAGACTGATGTTGAAGTGGGTTTGCAGCTTTTTATTAGTCTTCTCAGCTTCTATTTAGCTACCACCATAAGAACTATGAAAATCTGACTAGTTACATCTGTTGCTCCAGGAAGACAGGTGTGTAGGAACAGGCAATGGAGAGGATCTTCAAGCAGACAGCTCCCCACCAACTTTTATACAATCCTTCTCGACCCAACATCACGCTTGCTCCCCATTCACTCCCTGGGGTTTGGGATGCATGTTTGGGATACAGGCGCCCAGAGAAGTTGTGGATGCCCCATCCCTGGAAGTGCTCAAGGCCAGGTTGGATGGGGCTTTGAGCAACCTGGTCTAGTGGAAGGTGTCGCTGCCCATGGCAGGGGGTTGGACTAAATAGTCTTCAAGGTCCCTTCCAACCCATGCCTTCCTTTGATTCTATGATTTCACACTATCATTCCAGCTTCTGTTCCCTGCTTCTAATATTATTTCTGTTCCAGCCATTAGTAGTCTCTACTACTAATTCTGCTTGCAGTTGTAGGGAGTGATTGGGAATAGTAGTGATTCCTGCCTTGGGGTTGTGAATAAGCTATGTGAAACCTCTAAGATCTTTCCAGAGCAGTGGGTTCCTGCTAAGCACGGACAGTGGATCTAGTGCCATATAGCTGTGGATGTCAACATCATTAATCTCAGAGACAAATCAACAGAAAGCACTGTTCTTCCAATAAAATTCTCCACTCAAGTAATAAAATCAGTGTAAGAACAATATCTCTTTTAGTTTTATTTTAATGACCATGGCTTGGCTTAGGCCATTCCCTACTCCTCTGTTAGCTTGCTTATATAATCCCCTTCCAGAGTATCTCTAGCAGATGCCAAATATTATTCAGGAAAAGGTGTCTAATGAAATCAATAAACTCAGATGTGCTTCCATACGACAGCTGATATTTATTCTAAGCAAGTAACTAGCTTCAACATGGTTCAGGCTGGGTGGTCAAGCATTCAGAAAGCAAGAAATGCAATATTAAGGTTGGGAAGTCATACACTTGATAATCCAGCTGGATCTTTGACCTCCTGTATATATGCCTGAAAGTGTCTTAGTATACGACTGCAGATTCTTTGCCCCAGAATACAACACTGACTATAGTCTAAGTGTAAGCATAAATATATCATTAAATACAAATGTGTTTTCAAGCTTGATAGGGTTCTTGAATCTCAGTTAGATTTATGTATCAAGATAAGTTTGCAGAAATGATTGTTTCCTATTTCTTTTTTGTCTTTTTTTTTTCCCTCAATGAAATCAGATAAATTTTCTTCTACTTTATTCTGAATTAAAACAATTTCTGGGCGGGTAGTATATTTCAGAGAGATGTGAATTGAAAATTGCCTTCAGAGCTAAACTCAACTGTACAATACAAAAACCAACTTGATGTATACATACAAAGGAAACTTAGCTGCAAGCTCAGTATTAACCTAAGTAGTTGTCAGTGTCTACAATGGCCTACAGATCCTTGTCTTATCTAATACCTTGGCTAGAATATACATCGGTCACTGCAATGGATATAGTTGATTGTAGTCAAAGTGATGGTCTAGACAAAATCTGTAATATCATCGACTTTGTCAAAACTTATATGTGACTGAAAATCATCCATAGAATTGGCAGTAATGACCCAATATATTTCATTGCCACTGGCAGGGTCAGATTAAGTTTTGCTTTTCCCTTAAAAAAAAAAAAAAAGCCACATTTCACAAGGATCTGTGGCTCATAGAGGAGGTCTTAGAATCCCTTGCTTTAGGGACGTCTCCAGGTTAGTGAACATATCTCCTGTAAAATCACATCTGACGTAGAAATTTGAAGGTACATACAGAACAAGAAGGGGATTTTCAGGAACGGAAAGGAGGGTCTTGTGGGAGAGGTCCTTGGAGAGGTTAACAAAGTCTGGCAATCCCTTTTTTTAATCCCCTAGGAGCCCAGTTTAGGACTCTCTGGCTTGCTTTGCAAATGTGTTGAGCCCTTATTGTGACAATCAAAGCTGATGGGATCTATGTGTCTGGAACACGGAAAACTTTCTACAATGCTAAGGTCTTGGAAAAGTCATGCCCTAGAGATCTCAGATGAGATGCCTAAAATCGGTGGACATCCTTGGCACTCATCTGCTCTGACTTCAATCTGCCATTCTCAAGTATAGAGCACTGTGAGTAATGTTTGCTCTCTTCTTTATTCCGTATTTTCTTCACCCGTTTCCTATATTCAAATTAAAAAAAAAAAAAAAAAAAAAAAAAAAAGACCTCCTAGAGGTGGATGAAGACCAAGCATTCACAGAGAGGATTAAAGCCCTGCTCCCCATACCAAGGACCTTTGTACTGTTTTGTTGGGGCTCCAAAGGGAGTTGAGGTCAGGCTAGGACATCTCATATGTCACGTGGAGAGCTGCGTACAGCTTTGCAGAGGCTCTTCCTCTGGCTTTGGGGATCTAAGGAGAAGCTGTGACACTGGGCACGGCAGTTGCTGGGCCTTTGTGAATCACTGAGCTCCTGGGGGCAGAGGAAGGACATAACGGTGGCACCCAAAGCTTCCCTGGGCTCCTCAGTGAAATGCACCTGGATAAGATGAACGTGGAAATGTTGGACTATTTTTTATGATTATTTTTGGTCATAGGCTAAGTTTGCTGTGAAGTGCAGTTTCAGCTGTTGTGAAATTACTCGCACCTTTCCAGTCAAATCTACTGGTAACTTCATCTGGGAGAGACATCTGTGGAGTAACTTCACCAAAAACTGAAGGAAAAATAACAATAAGACACACATATTTCTTCAGGGATTTCTCAGTTTCTGGCATTTTTCCTGCAGGATATGGCAAACTCTGCTTCAGTTTTTCTTCTTTCTTGGAGAATGCCCATGCTGCTAGTGGACAAAGAAGGGTGAATGTGAGCCACCTCTCCTGTCCAAAATGTCTTATTTCATGTGATTATGCAGTCCTTAAAGCCCACAGACAATGTGCTAACCATCACCCTCAGGAATTAGTCCATTTATTTTCTGCATCAACTAATATTTTAGTATTTTTTTTCAAGACTGGGATAGATCCAAGGGGAGGAATTAAAAGCACCAGGCTCCCATAGGGAGCACTCCCCATAGAGATGAGTAGGATATTCAGCAAAAAGGTAGCTGAATCAGGAAGAAAGTTGGATTTGAGCAGGCATTTCCCACCCAGCTGGTGAGTGTCCTAGCCTCTGGGCTGGAAGGTATCCGAGGGCAGCGTGATCTGGGATGGCTCTGGACCTGTTCCATTTGGCAGGCAATAATTCAGAGCTCACACAAACGAAGAGCCAGGGTGAGTCACCAGTCTGCTGATTAGGCTGCTCTCCTGGGAGGGAGGCACCTGGATCCCAGATCCAGGTTAGGGCTGTGAAGTGGAACAGCATCAACTGGGAGGGATTGGCAATACTTAATACTGCCTGGTTAGGAGGCTCTTCTTGTGTGGGAGGCATGAGTTTGAATCCACTTGGAGAGGAGAGAGAGTTTAATTCAGGTCTCCTAAAACCTAAGGAAAGCTCTTATCACTACCTTATAATTATGGGGATAGGACGGCTCTTCAGCCATTGGGTGCTGAGGTAGATGTTAGACCTTGTTTTCTTAAAAGTACTGGAAAATCAACACTTGTTTTTTGATCCACTGGGATGTTCTGCAAAGAACAGAACAAAACAACAACTTTAGTCTTCACTGATGTAGGAATCTCTCTCCCTCTCTTTTTTTTTTTTTAAACCTGCAGACAATTATTCACACTCCTTTGACTGGCAATGTCATTCCCTGCCCTGGAAAGCGCTGAGAGCATACTTGTGCGTGCAGCTGGGCAGATTATCTCTGGGAATGGTCTGGTGGACTGGGAGCCAGGGATAACCACAGATAAGTTTGATGGGCCTGGAAGAACTTGTATCTATGAAAAGAGAATGGGGAATTTTATTGTCTTGGCAAAGCCTCCACAATTTTCTTTTGAATGGATATGCTAATGGTAAACGGTAGAAATGTAGAGTCTTAGGGATGGATTCCTCTCCATTTGCACCAGCCTGAAGCTGAGGACAGTTCAATTCGAACCCAGAGAGTAACTCTGTATTGTCTATGCTGTAAAAGAGATAAGAAAATGGCCTAAACTATTTATTTGTGTCAATCCTAGAAAATGTGTAAAGGGGAGTCTCCCTGCCTTTAACAGCTGTGATCTGAAAGATCCTATCTGATCTACTTCTGTCAGCTTGGCATCTTTGCAGTAGTCAGTGGTTGCACAAAACTGGCCAATTTTTCCATATATAGTGTTGCTAAATTACCCTTTCTGGTTTTGTTTTATTACCCCCTAAGAGCAATGATCTCACCCATCAGTGTTGTGTTGCTCTTCGGGAGTGGCAGGGGTGGAGTGGGGTGGGACAAGCAAAGCCCTGAGCTTTTTCCAGAGTTCCCTGCATATGCAGAACATTTCATTGTCTTCTCTAACACGCCCTCACCTTTCACACAGACTGGAATTTGACACACCGGGTTAGAGAAAGAAAGCAGGAAAAAAAAAAAAAAAGCACAACACAAGAAAAAAAGCAGCAAACAAGATCTTATCATGGAAAATATCCATCCACCCTCCCGATAATAAAAAAGGCCTCAGGTTAGGAAAATAAAAAATTACTCTAATGAACACTCAAAATTAACATGCAAATACATTCATGGCTCCTGGCACAGATGGAAATACTGAACCCTCTTCTAAAAAGGCAGTTTTTACACTTCTTGCAAAAAAAGAAAATTTATCCCAGTTATTGCTGCTCTGCATCATCTTGAGAATTTTTTCTTCTCTGTTGAGGAAAGCTCTGGATACTCCTTCTCCCTCACCCCACCCCATACCCCGCATTCATTTCACCAGGTGGCATGACGAAACCCTCCAGATCAAGGCAGGTTTCATCAACAAGGCTTCATGCCATGCCACCCATAATTCATCCCAGCCTGCTGTGGCTTTCTCCCAGCAAGCAGCACCTCTTGCAAAACCAGCCCCTGTCTCACACTCCTTCCAAACTCGTGTTCCTGAGCACCAGCAATAGAAGAGCATGATTCACTAACAGAGCACACAGACCTTCGCTCCACTCCGGCCAGTTTGTGTCATTGCCTAAATGTTAATTACACACCATAATGTGTGCATTTAATTTCCGTGGTGTTTCAATTAAATTAATCAGGCAATTAAAATTAATTAAAATTACAGAAATCACCTGCAGAAGTGCTTGAAACATGGGGGAGGGGAAGGGAGGGGTTGGGAGGGAGCTGGGAACGTAGATGGCTGTGTTTTCACAGAGACCTTCCTTCCCTTGATTAATTTTGGGGATAGACTCTTTCAGAGCAGGTTATTTAAGGATTTAGAGCCTATTCCAAGGCTCATTGAGGCCAATGGAAATCTTTTTACTGTCACTGATAGGCTTGGGACCAGGCCACGAGCCCCAAGTGCTGAGGATAGAGACATTTAAGGAGCAGGTGATGAAAGACCTGATGCTGAGCAGACATTCATCAACACCTCTGAGAAACAAGGCCAAGGGCTTTCAAGTACCAAATCAGGGTCAGATTTTGAAAGGCCACTAGTTAAAAATGAGGATGATACCTGTGGCAGTTGGGTGCGTCAGTGCTGCCAGGAATCTGGGCTGGAGAGGCATTCTAAGAAACTTATAGGTCTTTCAAGTGTCTAAGGACCTTTAGAATATGGCCATATGTATCCTGCCTTGAACTCTCGTTGACTTACACACTAGGTGAGATGGGGTCCTAATTTCACAGTGGTGATACATACCTCCTGAAACCTTGGGCAAGTTACTTAGCCTCTCTTTAGCAGCTCCCATCCATTATGTAGGGACTAGTGCATTCAGTTTCTTCATGGAGCGACTGTACTCAAGTCTGTGGAAGTGTTTGAGGAGTTCATAACAACCCAGAAAATAAACCCAGACAGGTCTCTCACTACTTATGCCATTTTTACCAGCCAAGCGTAGTCACATATTTGCCTTTCAACCAAGCTTTAAGTTTTTTTTCACCAGCATGGAAGGGACAGTACTTCTAGCTTTTGAACAACGACTTCCACCACAGCATCCTACCAGCCAATCCCAGCCCAACCAGTGCCTGTGTCTAGGAGACAGGTTAGTTCCTTCCACACTTTCCTGGAAAGATTTTGCCTGGCACACTCCTGTCTCAGCAGGTGAGTCACCCATTCTTTGCTCCCATTCTTCGCCCCACAGTTGGGGATGTTTATACCGCAGTCACTTAAGCTCATGCAGGTATCCCCGAGCTGCCTTTAAATTAATTTACTGGAGTACCATTGGTAGGATAGCTGTAGTTTCAGGGAACATTGTGTGGGCTGAAATACCTGGGTAGGAAGCGAAGCAAATACTCATAATTAGACTGAGCCACTCTGCCCTGCACTGGCCAATGGATCCTGAGCTTGCTCTTTTAAAGACTTAACTGCTTTTTCACACATTATAATTTCCCTCACACCGCCAGATAGTCCCTCATAGTTCCATAGGCAATTACCCGTCCTTCTCGGTGTCCAAGAGGGAGTAAAACCTTATCACCTCTGCCCCGACAGCATCCACTTCTGCTCTGCACTTGTGAGCCACCTTTTCCTTTTCAGTTGTTTAGATGATTAGCATAATTAAGTTATGCACACAGAAAATGTACAAGGATTCTAGTTAGACTGAAGTTTACTGCCAGTTTCAGATCTGAAAGATTTAAGTCAACCAGAAGTCATGTATTTTTCCCAGCCCTATCAGCTGATATTTCCTCTCTCTATAAACTTTGCATCTTTTACACCCTCAGACCATCAAGTCACAATATTCTCATTATTATTAGCCACTTTATCACAGTTGTATGCTACTCTTTCCATTTCTTAAATCACAGCAAAATGTTCTCTGATACAGAATATTTTTCCATCTTTTCAGTTTTTGGATCTTTATCTTGAATTTTTATCTTATAGCTCTCATTCTCCTTTCCTTTCCTTTCCTTTCCTTTCCTTTCCTTTCCTTTCCTNTTTTTTTTTTCCCCAAAGATAGAAAATAAAATGCATCAGAAACAGGAAAGATAAAACAGAAAGAGAAGGAGGAAAAAACCAAACTACCAAGAACACAAAAATTTGATTTTCAAAATTAGGTTTTCAAAAGTAGAAGTTTGAGAGGGAAGATAGCATTTTGTTTCTGAATAGCCTGGAATTTTAATTATAAATCTGATGAACCCTATTTCTTCTCTCCATAATTCTCTATCTAAATGATGAAACACCCCTCTTTCCCTTTGCTAATCCTTCTCCATCTGAATCCTTTGACACGACTTCTTGTGTGGCCTTTGGCACTTCACTTCACCTCAGTTTCCTCACCTATAAAATGGCTGTTAATCCCTATATAGTATCACCCACGCAAATTGCCTGAACAGTGCTTTGAAGATAAGTGAGGAAAGTTTCAAAAGGACCCAAGAGATTTAGGAGTGAAAGTTTCATTAACTTTCCATCAGATTTGTACTTTTATATCTCTGAGAGCCTTTTGAAAGTCTGCAGAACTGCAAGACTTTACTCATCACAGTCATATTCCTTGTTCTCCTCAAGGAAGGGGATTGCTCCAGGCTAGTTTTGATGGAAGAATTTGTTCCTCAAATGAAGCAAGGCGAGACTTGGGGTTCTCCAGTTTCTTCCCCCTTTCTATGTATAAGATATGAAACCTTGTATGCATACACCAACCATTTCAGGCACAGCGGTACCTCTCAGACAGTCGGTATTTATATCAGTAGATCTACTTGGCTTATTTTGACTGAAAGAAGGGAGGGCAGGCCCATATCGGCAGCTTTGCTGCTGGATTTGAAATAGTAACCTTCAGCTGGGAGGCAGTGGTGAGCTCCTTTGGATGGTGCAGAGGTAGTCACCTTTCAGTCAATATGACTGGCTTTGGACGAGAGCGTAACACTTTCTTTTCTATATGTGCAACTCAAAGGAGAGGGCCTACAAAGATGCCCTGTCAATCTTGGGACGTGCTGCTTGATTCAAGACAAGTTATGAGGTTTCTCTAACTACAAGAGGATGATTTTATTGCCCCATTTGTCTGGTGAATGGAAGTCCAACTTTTTTTGCTAAAAGAGTGTCAGCATTAAGAAAAAAATTAAGATCAACATTGCTAGAAAGTCACACTGAAACAATTCCAAATATTGGGCTTTTTGGTTTTGATTCTTTTTCCTTTTTCTTTTCTTTTCTTTTCTTTTCTTTTCTTTTCTTTTCTTTTCTTTTCTT